>VDFB02000003.1:265120515-265258686 GCA_007258455.2 Sequoia sempervirens | reverse complement strand
CAAGCTGTGCTTTTGGAAATGGCCCTAATGAAATTGAACTTACTCATGCTCAGTCAACTCCTAATGCATGTCCTCCTCATGATCTTGACATCATTGGAGAAAATGATGATAGCATGAACAAGTTTTTAAATTATTCCCTTAACAACCTTGAGACTAGAATGCATCCTTTTATCCATCCATGAAACAACCAACATCTCCTACCATCCCATCACTTGAGATGTTTGGTCTTTCACATCTTGAAATTGAAACACAAGATGAACCTAAGTTCACTACAATAGGTGAGCCTAGTTCCTCTAGTCACTGAGCAAACATTCAACCTATAGACATCTAAATTTGACCACCTCCATATGGTCAAAGTTGTCTCCTTAATCATCTATTTGCTCATTTAATTCGTCCTCTTTGCCGGTATTAATTAAATCACTCATTTAATTAATATTGTGTGTCTTACATAAGGTTTCTAAAGTATTTAATTTAATAAATACTTTTTCCCCTCTTCCCTCTCTAAATTAAATAAATGTATCACTTTATTTAATTTAGTCATATGTATTATCTTTTTGAATTTTAAATTCCTCACTTTCTCTCGCATTGTCACATTCTCCAACTTTTGAAAGTTGGTCTCTAATCCCTCTTAACAATCTAACCCTCTTTCTTAGTCATAATCAATTTATGATTAAGATGTGCACACACCTACTCATCATTAGGGTCCCATCCTCCATAATTTCCCACTTGCCTCTAATCTTGATTAATTAGTCTAATCAAGTACTTGCACAGCCTTAATCACTTAGTTAGGTCAACCTAATCCCCATATCATTTATGGAATGTGTCCTAAGTCAACCTTATTAAAGAATTTCTCCTTTTGGAGAAGGCACTCCATTCCCCATGTGAATTTTTAATTCACATTTAATCCCCCAATGCATTCCTTGGATTCTAAAATTCCTTTTCTCATCCCCATGTGGATATTTAAGGAATTTTTAATTCCCGACATGTCCTCTCACCCACATGGGGACAAGGACCTCCTTTATGAGGATATCTTGTCCCAATTCCAAGGTACTATGTACCACCTCCATGTCATGTACTATCCTTCCACCTCATATACACATCGCCTCTTACAAGCCACTTCACATGCCACATGTCAAGATGTGAGGGCTTGTGAGTTCTCAACTCACCTTATCCCTACATCTTGATCTTGGTGGCTCAATCTTGACCATCCATCTCTCTAGAGAATTCCAAATTCTCTATAAATACCCCCTCTTTTCTCTCATTTGGGGAGAGATCATTGATGCTAGCCAAACTCTTGCAAAAATTTTCCATGAGCCATACTTAGCCATTTTTTATACTTGCATCCACTTTCATCCATTTTCCATCCATCTTACAATTCACATTTGCATCTCTTGCCATCCAAGGAGCATGCAACACCAAAGATCGAAGGGCCAACCAAAGATCGATTAGAGACAAGGTAAAATGTTTCATTTTGTTGTCTTTATTTTGTATGGAATCCAACTAGGCTAATCTTGAGGTGTAGGGTGTATTTTGTTGTTGTTTTTGCACTCTCTTGTTTGTTGTTCCTATTCTAACACTGAAACTCACCCTATCACACAACCATTCTATGTTAAAAAGGTAGCAAACACTCCTACCAACCTACAAGAGACATATGAAAAAGGATTCACGATCTTAAGCAAACAAAGATGTGATACAATAAGCAACCATGAAATTCATCAATCTTAGAACAAATACCAATTGAAGATACTAAAGGGTTAGGATATCAAGATCCTCCCCCCAACATAAGTATTCTCCTTTCTAAATAACAAACAATGCCTTGTAACGATGATAAGGATGATAGGATCATCTTAGTTCCCCCTCCTCAACATGTAACATGAGAAGTTGGTGAATCTAGCAAGTGACAAAAGCCTTACAAACTAAAGAAACTAAAATTCCCTTCTCCACTGTAGTGCCCTGTCTGTTGTGGCCCTCCTGGATATTTGCGTAAGTGTGTTTTTTGATCTTGTTAGTTATTTAGTCAGTTTATGTGGTTAATGTGAGATTTTAATGGCTTTGTTAAGTGAGTTAATTGAATTAATTGGTGGATATGTTGTCATTTAGGGATGAATTAAATAAATTATTATATAAAACATATTGATGAAGTAATTTAATTAAAATTAGAAGTAAAATTGTAAATAACAAGTCAATATTGTGAAATAATATTTACATGTTTATTTTTAAATAATTAAATTAATTTTACCTTATAAAAGATTATCTTGTGCGGGATAATTATTATATATAGAAAAATAATGTGATTTGTAATTTAATACAGATGAAAAGACAATTATTTTAATAAGAAATTTGAATCTCCCACACTCTTTGAATCTCTCCCACTCTCTCCAACACTTTCCCACTCTCTCGCCCTCTCCCTCCCTCTCTCCCACTTTCCCACCCTCTCACCTACCCTTTCCCACCCTCCCACTCTCTCCTTCCCACTCTCTGCCACCCTCTCCCACTCTTTCCCACCATCTCCCACCCTCTCCAACCTAATTCCCACCCTCTCTCCAACCCTATCCCCACTTAGGCCACTTCCAACTCTCTACCACTCTCTCTAACCTCTCTCTCCCACCTACCCCATGCTCTTTGATCCTCTCCCACTCTCTCCCACACTCTCCCATTCTCCCCCACCATCTCCCACCCTCTCTCCCACTCTCCCACTTTCTCCTACCCTCTCCCACCCTCTCCCATGTTCTCGGACTCTCTCCCACTCTTTGGGCCACACTCTCCCACCCTTCCTCCCACCCTTCTTTCCACCTCCTCCCTCACTCCCACTCCCTCTCCCACCCCTCTCCCACCCTCCCACTCTCTCTCCTCCTTCCCACTCTCCCACCCTCTCCTCCCACCCCTTCCCCACCATCTCCCACCTCTTCCCACCATCTCCCACCCTCTTTTCCCACTTTCTCTCGCCACCCTCTCTAACCCCTCTCCCACCCTCTCCAGCCCCCATCTCCCCACTTCTAGCCACTCCCTCTCCAACTCTCCCACTCTCCAACCCCTCCTCCCACCCACCCCATGCCTCCCACACTCTCCCACCTCTCCCACACCTCCCATCTCTCCCACCATCTCCCACCCTCCCAGCACCCCTCCCACCTCCCACTTCTCCCACCCCTCTCCCACCCTCCAATGTTCCTCCCCGACTCCCTCCTCCACCCCTTTATCACACCTCCCCACCCCCCACCTCCCCCTCCCCCTCCCTCACCTCTCCCACCCTCCCCACCTCTCCAACCCCTCCCCACCCCTCCCACCCCCCCCACCCCTCCCACCCCTCCCCACCCACCCCACCTCCCACCCCCGAACCTCCAACCCTCCCACCCCTCCCACCACCCTCCCCATCCTCCCGACCCTCCCACCCCACCCCACCCCACCACCCCCACCCTCCCACCCCAGACCCTGCCCCACCCCTCCCCACCCCTCCCACCTCCCAACCCTCCCACCCCCTCCACCACCCTCCCCGACCCCCACCCCTCCCCACCCCCACCACGCCCCCACCACCCGAACCTACCACCCCACCCCCACACCCACCTGAACTACTTGCCCACTGCCACAAGCATCTGGCCGACACGACGCATGAGTGGGACGATTTCTACAAATTTAAAAAAATAAAAATTTCAAAAAATCTATTACTTTCCAAAATTTGTAGGGGGAGCACGGCCAAAATTCTACTTTTTAGGAAGTGCCCACTTAGAAAATTAGTAAAAAATCAAATATTCATTAAAAAATTATCAAAAAATTGTGCACCAACTGTGAGCATCAAGCAATTAATTTCTAACTCAGAAGTATTTTTAAATACTAAAAGTGGTCACTGCGGTTTCGCATTGCATAAAGAAATTTAAGTTATGTTATGTTTTTGACAAAACAACAATTTGTGTACACCCCCTTTGTTGAACCCCTTAATCTCAACCATTTTCAAAATAAATTAGTAGCTTCTTAGAAAGTAGACTCCGTGAAAGCACTTTGATCCTTTTTTTTGTTCCATCTCAAAAATTTTGAGTGTAACTATCCTGAGCAATTTCACGCCCAAGCGTCGCAAGATTTCCCCTCGATTTAAAAGTTGGCCACTTAAGTTCTCTGAACCATCTTGGTGCACTCCTACTCCCACCCCACAAAATGATAATATTTTTACAAGATTTTAGATATAAGTAGAGGACCTGTCCCATGTGTGATGCATATTCTTTTGTAATTGTTTTCCAAGAAATAATTAATTATTTAATTTTATTGCAACTTTTAAAATATAAAACTTCAGATAGTCCTGGACCACCTTTAACTTGGTCAAAAACTTCATTTAAATTCATTTTTTAATCCTATAGTATGCAAGATTGAATGCTTACACTTTCTTTCAGATTCAAAAAATGTGGATTCCATTTGAAAGTTTTATATATTTTTTCTAATTAGCCTATCAATCGTGACTTTAGTCATAACTAAATAGAAAAATTAATAATGATTATTTATTAAATTCAAAGTAAAGCATAATTTATATTGGTGGAAAGCTAAGAATCTCCTTTAAAAACCCTTTTCGTTTCATCAATTTTGGGTAAAAAAAAGTTGTTAGCCACATACGCTACACAAACCCATCATATCGCCACTTTTTGGCCCATCATGATCTTGCACATAGCTGATAAATAATGATGAAATTGATAAAAACAAGTAGTAATAAATAATCAAATAGCCAATAAAACCTTCACATGTCTAAATAAATTTAGAATAAATAGATTTAGAAGTACCATTTTTTGCATTTTGAAAGGAGAGATGATGTTCATCATTACATCAGACTGTGGAGAGCAGATAAGAGCTAACCTCCAAGGGTTTTCCAAACCGTGAGTGCACGGTAAAATGGAGAGCATCATTTTACACCCAAAAAAACATGGAAAATAACCCACCACCAGAACCAACATGACTATTAATTGGATTGAATGCATAGTGGTGTTCGGTGTTGAGGCTTGGCAAATAATGTGTAGGTGTAGACTATTATGACAACTAACCTAAACCTCCAACATTAACTCATGAATTTTACCCATTCACTTTTGAGCATATATGAATAATAAATTTTTTATAACTACACCCTAATATTGAAACAATCAGGATGTTTTTAAATATTAATTAGTGGTGAAGGCAAGTAGAAATTGGGATGTGTGAGGGCCATGAGCGGGTGTCAAGTCTAAATGGTGAATTTTTGACCCTTGTGCACTTATCAAACCCTTTCACATTTGCTCAAAACATCCCCAAGCCAAAATAATAGATATAAGCTATTAACCCGCATGTGAATCAAACCCCAAAAAATAATCTCGATCCAACATATGGTTTAGGAGAGCTACGATTACGCAAAGTTAGCTATGGCGGTAATTAGGTCCTTTCCCATAATCATTAATGATAGACATGTAAACAAATGATATTTATAATTGTGTTATACATTTAAAATAATTTTATAAAATTGTCTATTTTATCATAGGCATTTATAAATTGTTATTTTCTCAACTTGCTAATAATATTGAAACATTCAAATTCAAAAATTAAAGTATAGTTTCAAAGAGAGTTTTGTGAGGGTTTAGTTCTTGGCTTTGCTTGTGTCTTTCTAATTTTATAGTGTTCTTTTGAGTATGATTTTATATTTATTATGGGGTCTTTTCACTTGTCATACTTATAACTCTTATTTTTATCCTTTAAATTATCTCAAATTTCATTAATCTAGTAGTTATTGTTGGTGTTGAAGATTTGATGATTCATTAGGATGGCTCCATTTCCAAAATAATTCAATAACTAGGTGAGTGTAGGATCATGGGGGTCTGAAAAGTGGCAATATGACCAAAAATGGCTGACAACCTTTTTTATCCAAATTTGATGAAACAAAAAGGGTTTATTAACAAAATTGTCAACTTTCCAAAAATATAAGATATGCCTTATTTGAAATTAAATAAATAATTATTATTAAATTTATACATACATTTTGACTAAAGTCTTGATTGATAGGCTGACTAAAAAAAATCTATAATTCTTAAACAATTTCACATTTATTTAATTTGAAATATGTAGCACATTCTATGCTTCCCATAATGTGGGATAAAAAAATGAAACATTGAATTTCATAAATTTTAGACAAAGTTATGGTAGTTAGACAAACAAGTTTTAATATTTTTAAAAAGTTTTGATAAAAAATTCATAACTAAAAAATGTGACACATCTAGGCATGTGTTCTCTACTTATATTGAAAGTTTAAAATAATTATATTAAAAAAATTTCTTGTACATAAGTTGGTTAGACATACACCCACTTTGTTAGTGTCAACCACCTCCCAAGAGCACAACCTGTAAATAAATCTTCACAGATGAGAGAAGCATTATGCTTTCAGCAGAGATGAAAATATATTCAGATGAGATATTTTACATAATGTACAATAGTTCCTTATAAAGGCAAGATGTAAGTTGCTAAAATAAATAACCGACAAAACTATATGCACCTAAATAATCACTATCTAATAATATTTTTCTAAGTAAAACTTAAGCATGCTAAATGGTAAGAACCATTTACTCCAACAACCCCTTAAGTGCAACTTAGGGATTTTACTATGCAAAATTGACATGCATTATGGGTTTCGGCTACATGGCCATGTTAGGTACCCATTTACAATGTAAGATGTAGTGCAAACTCTCACAACTGGAGAAAAGGAGAAAAACCCTATGGGAAAGAACCCCTCTCCAAAAGAGAGAAAGGAAAAACAAGATGCATGGAAGGAGGACTCAATAAAACCCCCAAGGACTACATACATCATGTATATATAGTCAATAGCCCCCTCATAAGAGGGAAAGAGAGAGACTATGTAGCCCCCCCACACTGTGTAATTGCCTACAAAAATGGTAAGTTTTTGAAGACAAAACATAATCCAATGTCGACAAACAACTTGTCTCCCTTTTGGAAGAAACAATTTAACCTAGTACAAATGGCAAGAATCCTTCCCATTCCAGATAAGAATTGAAAGGAAGAAGCATGAATATGTTTGATGATGTCTCTGAAATCTACTCATGTGTCACCAAGACCTTTGAAGATGATGCCATGAACCAATTAGGAACATGCCTAATCACAATAGAAGGTGACAAACAAGGTACCACTAGAAACTCATTTAGAACATTCTCCAAAGACAACTATGGAGTTACAAAAATTGCACCACAACTATCATAAAATAGGAAAGTTATTCCTTCAAATGTGTCTTCCAAGTCTGAAATGTGAGATTCCATGAACAATGAACTAATGCATGACAAATAGGAATCTCAATCAGGAAGACAATGATAATCCTATTGCTCAGGAATGATGGAAGTACTTAATGAAGGTGGATCAACTATCTTTGACAAAGAATCAAGAACCTTTGAAGCAACTGCAACCTCATTTGAAGTATAAGGCCCAGGCACACTAGTATTGGAAAGAGGAGCATCAAGAGATGGAATATTATCATGATCTTCATATAATTCTTGAATGTAAGTCCAAAGAGCATAAGGACACTCAAAATGAACAAGTGAATCCAAAAGGTAATCATCATTTATATGCTCATAAATAACTCTAAAGACTTGAGCCCTATATCCTTTCCAAATCATATACCCACAATGTGTGCCATGAATAGGAACTTCATTATACAAACATGGAAATAGATTCTTCTCACTAAGATGAGTGAGAATAAAATCACTCCATTTCCTAAAGTTCCCTTTCTCCAAAGAAACCATTAATTTAACTGATAATTCTTCAAAAATTTCAAAGATAGTTATAAAACCTCAAAAATCCACTGCCTAAAGTTCCCTTTCTCCAAAGAAGCCATTAATATAATTGATAATTCTTCAAAATTTTCAAAGATAGTTATAAAACCTCCAAAACAAAATTAAAAAATTAAAAAAAAATGATTTGGTGCAAAACTTGTGCCATTTTGAAAACACCATGATCTCCAAGACAACTCCACAGTCACAAGTTAGTAGCATACAAATCACTAAACATCACACATGTGAGACATCTTTATAAGCTGTGAGATTTTCTCACAACAACCAAAGACACTGCAAAGCTATTTAAATCACAAAAAGGTACCCCATGCTAACAATGTTGGATTATTTTTCCAACAATCTTCCAAATGGGCCCACCTCCACTTTGGTTTCACAACAATTTTAGAATCCCAAAATAAATATTTAGGGGAAAAATTTATTTAAAGTTTGATATCCACCTCCAACTGCAAGCAAATCATGCCACAAATGGATAGAGAAAAATCATGGCTCTTCATAGATTTGAAAGGCTTCCACACAGATTTCAAAGATCAAATTGCTACAACATTTATTTCAATGTAGTTCAAACAACCATCATTGGGAACACTATTGATTCACCTAGCAGGCTTGCACAAATTCAACCGTGACTTGCAAGAAAAAAAATAGCCTCTAAAAAAATTAAAATGGTGGGTGAATGATGGTCACAACTCCTTCCTAGCAAATCGATGGCAGTAATTGATTGCAATCACTCCTTCTTGCCAAATCAATGGCAG
Organism: Sequoia sempervirens; assembly: GCA_007258455.2. Lineage (NCBI taxonomy): Eukaryota > Viridiplantae > Streptophyta > Pinopsida > Cupressales > Cupressaceae > Sequoia > Sequoia sempervirens. Next base: position 265,250,144 of record VDFB02000003.1, on the reverse strand, counting down.
CAAATGATTGTAGTCGATGCTCCACAACCTCTAATCAAGAACACAATTTATCTACGGCCTTAGACGCACAAATTGTGACTTCCAAAGCAAGCAAAAATCATGCCAGCACACAAATGGTAATCACTATATGAGCAGCAAATTATTCACGCCACCACAATAGGATGAAATTCCTCCTAATAGATAAATCATTTCCTTTGATGAATATAGTCACGCCTGCATCCAAAATGAAAACACATGCCTCCAAAGCATAGATTCACGGGTGAATAGAATGCAACAAAAATATCTCAATCAAATCTTACCCTGGAAAATCTTCTCGAGATAGATAACGCCAGGGAATTAATGTGTTGTACAAATATTTAATGTTTTGACTAAAACAAGGTATGGCAACTCCTTCATGCGTCAGCTGTAATGCCCTGTCTTGTAACCTAAAGAATGTTGCATTGACTACGAAAGTGTAATAATTTTTTTAACTGAAATAAATTTATCAACATAATATTTTAAACAATTTATAAACCTTTATAAATAATATATATATACATTATATATATAACATATATTATATATAACATATATTATATATAATATATATTATATATAAAAATATATATATATATTATATTATAATCTAAAAGTAAAATAAAAATAAATATAAATATAAATATAAATTTATAAACTAAGTTTTAAACCATGGCAGGGGCGGCTGCCTTACACAGTGCAAGCAGCACCAGTGCTACCTATGAAGACAGCGCAGGGCGTTACCCTCACAGTCGGCTCCCCTGGGAGGTCGTCTATGGGGAAATCCCCCTCTTCGCCTCCCTAAAACAAATGAATCTCCTACAAATTTAAGAAATTTCTGCGATTCTTTAAAAATCACGTCCGGCCAAAAAAAACACATAAAAATTAAATTTCTACATAACATTTCATAATACGATTATATATATATATATATATGTATATGTATATATATCATATGTATACATATATATATATATATAAATTAATTAATAAAAAATATCATAGTCAAACAATTAATTTCACAGAGGTTTTCTACATGAATTTGAGAAATTTGACAATTTATACAATTTATCTCATAAAATTCCAATTCAATCATAGAGGGTTTCTTGTTTTTTCATTTTCCATAATAGAAGATTTCCTTCACAAATTAATTACTCAAAATATTTTCTACAGGAAACATTTAACAAAATTTGTAACAGAGGTTTCCATTTCCTCAATCTAATCAATGATTTTATTTTTCCCATCTACAGAGATTTCTCCTATTTTGTTTTGAATATAATCTATTGTTTAATAAAATCTTTTGTGTTGCCCTCTGGTTTTACTATAAAACTTTGTTTCGTAATTTTCACAAAGAGATAATGAACTTCTACATAAATATTTTCAATATAATTTCCTCGAGAAGAATAGAGGCTTCAATGAAAATTTTATTTCCTCAGGCAATCTTTTAAATTAACACATTTTAACAAAACTTCCACAAAACTAATTCTTTACATAGGCAATCTTTTCAAAAGAAAATAAACTAAATAAATAAATAGTAAGGAACCTATTTCCTGTAGCTTGAAAATTGACTGTTGAAGAAAAAGCGTTGCCTGCTGCGTGCAACTTCCAAAGCCCTTTCAAATCTCCTCCTTCCAAAGATTGCAAAATACTGAACAAATATCTATCCGAGAACCTCTTCCAAAAATTTAAATTAAAAAAAACCAATAAAATCACAATACTTTCCAACAGTTCTCTATTCTTTTTTTTAATTTTCCCATGAAGTGTTTTTCTTGTTTTCCCCAAATCTCATAATATCTTCTCCGAGAGAATCCTCAACAAGAAATTTGCAATAAATTCAACTAACACACATGGCAAAGAAGAAAAATATCTTCTAACAAACTCACGGATACTTTCTTCTCTCAATTATCAAGAATTCAATTTATTTTAAAAAGAATTAAAAATTCAAAAACTAATTTCATTTCTAACACATATTTAAAATTCCATTTCACACCAAAAGAATTTAATCCTTATTTAATTTATTCTCACAAATAAAAATAATTTTAATTAATTAATTTATTTATTTAAGAAAAAAAAATTAATCTAAATGACTAAATTATTTTACCAATAAAAAAAATTAATTAATTAAATAAAATATGAAGCTTTTATTTACTTTATTTAAAATTAATTTAAATAAGCATTAAATTAAAAGAACATTAATCTAATATGAAATTCATAAAATAAACCTTTCATAACAAATAATCAAAAAAGACCAGATGAGACAACTAAAAATACCAGACCTAACTGATGACAAACTGTGACTAGGTTTAAGGCTAGACTAGGAAAAACCTCGTTACTACCTCCCGATCAACATTACTGTTGAGTCTAGACACGCTCAAACCTGTGAAACCAGGTGGAGTCGGTGTCATGTACCTGCAATCCTGCAATCAAACAAATAACATGCATATATATAATCCATGATTCAAACACACTGTGAGGAGAAAATCACAGAAATCACAGGGCACTCGCAAGCGAGTGATGCAACTCCGATCTCCTCACCAATACAATATCACAACAAACTGACAAGAAAAATAACAATTAATCTACCACAAGCATATTTATAACAATAACATCTGAAGTAAACATCTATGCTAATATAAAGCATGTCAGAAATAATTACCGCCATACAATGTATCATCACAACACAAAATAAATCCACCATCGCTCTAATGTCAGCGATCAATACATCAAAACAAAGTACCAGGGTCCATCAAAGTGAAAACATGCTAATAGAAAACATAAGCAAAATGGAGGGGTACTACATTAGCCTAGGAAGAATGTCGTGGGTATCAAGCCTCAATCATCCCCCAAAATAGAATCACTATCCACAAATTTAATCATGCCCTCTTCAGTAGAAAATTGGGCTCTGTTCAACCAAAAAATCGACATTGAATGAGACAAAGCATGCCTCAAAAGAAAACTCAATACCAATTTAAAAAATCAAATATCAATCCAAATCTCAAAACAACTCGAATGAAAACTCTCAATGGTAGAAGAAGGCGCAGGTTAAAAGCTTTGATACCATGTTGGTGTCAACCACCTCTTAGGAGCACAACCTACAAATAAATCTTCATAGACGGGAGAAGCACTATGCTATTTCACTAGAGATGAAAATATATTTAGATGAGATATTTTACATAATGTACAATAGTGCCTTAGAAAGGCAAGATGCAAGTCAGTAAAAGAAATAACCAACAAAACTATATGCACCTAACTATGCACTTAAATAATCAATATCTAATAATATTTTCCTAAGTAAAACTTAAGCATGCTAAATGGTAAGAACCATTTACTCCAACATACCTTTTATTTTTTCCTAAAAATTTAATACTACTACATTGAAATTTCAAATGTTCACCAAATAGATTTACTTTTTTCCAAAAAAAGAATAGTATCTTAGAAACTCAATTCAATTTTCTACAAATTTTTCTCTTACATATTTTTTAAATTATGTTAATAATATATTCAAATTTTTTATGTTAAGTTGACTAAGTCTATTTTTTTGAATTTTCATTGCCACTTAAGGGCCTAGTTTGGTTCCCCATGATCCTACACTGACCCATCTTTCTCAAAGTTTTTCACAAAGTATTTCTTCTAGAACACCTCTAGATAAGGTTCTTCCCATTCCAAAATTTGATGGTGCTTATTAGTGGCTTGAATTTTTCTCCTTAAATTAGCTATTTATTAAGAGGGATCCTCCTTTAAGCATGCTTAAAGAATGGGTGACCAAGGTTTGGGTATAAAATGAGGTTTTCCTTGATGTCTTCAAACAAAAGGGATTTTTCCCTTTATAATTTGTTGAACTAAGTCATGGGGAGGCAATCCTAAAACATGGCCTTTTATTTTTCCATGCATCTCTACTTTTTTTCACACCTTAGAATTGATACATTGTCATCTCCAAGGAGAAAAATCTATGTGTTTATATTTGGGTTGAGTTACTTGGGTTACCTTTGCCATGTTTGAATTTATTTCCAAAAATAAAATTGAAAGAAAATTCCTTTCTCAATAATTATATTGAGAAAAAAGGGAGATTTTAAAGGAAATCCAATCATTCAAGAATAAAAAATCCTTTTGAGCAAATGGATTACCAATTGAGTTTTATAAAAAAACCACAACATAGTTACTAATGAATTGTTGTTAATGGGTATGTGCAAGATAATGATGGGCCAAAAAGTGGTGATATGATGGGTATGTGGCTGACAACTTTTTTTTACCCAAAATTGATGAAACAAAAAGGGTTTTTAAAGGAGATTTTCAACTTTCCACCAATATAAATTATGTTTTACTTTGAATTTAATAAATAATTATTATTCATTTTCTATTTGAATTATGACTAAAGTCCTGATTGATAGGTTGATTGAAAAACATCTATAGCTTTCAAACGATATCACATTTTTTGAGTCCAAAATATGCGCAACATTCTATGCTTCACATACTATAGGATTAAAAAGAAAAAAATCATGGAGTTTTGACCGAGTTAAGGTGGTTAGATATATGAGTTTTTATATTTTTAAAAAGTTGTAATAAAAAATTCATAATTAATTATTTCCTTGGAAAAAAATTACAAAAAAATATGCACCACATCGGGAAATGAGTCCTCTACTTATATCTAAAATATTATAAAAAAATTTATCATTTTATTGTGGTTAGGGTGGTCAGACAGACACCTACTTGTTATTTTTCCCCTGAAATTTAAGTACTATTGCATTGAAATTTTAAATTTTCTCCAAATAGATTCTATTTTTTTGTAAACAAACCTAGTAGTTTAGAAACTACATTCAATTTTCTATAGATCCTATTCTTACATATTTTTTAAATAATATAGATAATTTATTCAAATTTTTACGTCAAGTTGCCTAACTTTGATTTTTCTAAATTTTATTGCCACTTAAGGGCCTGTCTTTTCCATGATGATCCTGCACATACCCTAGGTAATACATAATGAAGCTATTTAAAATGGATCCCTTGAAGAAAATATTATCAAAGGAATTAGTAAAATTATTCCTAGAAAAGGATATAAAGATCATATAAAAAATTAGAGACCATTTACCTTGTTACACATTTCTTATTAAATAATTATAAAAAATTAAGCTATAAGACTAACATAAATTCTCTTAACGATTATCAAATACACCTAAACCATGGTCATTAAGGGAAGATATATTCTAGATTATCTCATTACTAGTTAGGAAGCTCTTGATTTGGCTAATAAGACAAATTAGAATGTGGGAATATTATTATTAGACTTTAAAAAAGCATATGATAGCATTGAGTGGTCATTCATTTTTTTATATCTTTGATACCTTCAATTTTCCTAAAAAATATATGAAATAGTAATATTTGTGTTTGTTGGTGTTTATATTCAGATAGACATTAACCTTAATTGAACCTTTAATGTTATAAAGGTCTATTAGACAAAGATGTCCACTAGGTCTTGCTTTATTTTTTATTACTTCTAATGGTGTTCTTTTTTCTCTTAATTGGAGGAAGAAAACTTTGATAAATTATTAAGTAGACCTAATATATATTTTTTTTTGCATTAAGGGATAGTTTTTTTAAAGAAAATCCATTTTGCTTAGAAGTTAGTCTAAGTCATATATTCATTAGGTTGGTAAATATAGTTGGTAATGGGTTGTTCCTCCCTAGTAGGTAAAGTATCTTGGGATTAATTTTTCTATTAAACCCTCATTGAACAATAAATTGCATTGGATTTCTAAAGTTGAGAAAAAATCTTGAAATGAAATAATTTCTATTTGTCCATGACTAGGAGATTCAAAGTTTCTCAAAAAAATATATCTTCATATAGTATGTATCATTCCTTTATTTGGCCATTTGATAGCTACGAAATTGAAAATATTAATATTTTATTACAAACTTCATGTATCAAAAGGTAAAGGTAAAATAAAAAGGCATGTTATAAGTTAGAAATGGTATTTCGTGGATACAATCAAAGGTGGATTAGGTTTGAAGAATTTAAAATTTTAGGGTGTAGACTTAGCTACAAAATAGATAGTCAAAACTTTAAAACATAATGAGCCATGGAAGGTATTGATGATAAAAAATTTATTCAGCTACTTGTTCCAAAACTATTTAAAATAGTGGAAAGGTCTCTACCTAGATGACATTTTAATTAAATTCATTTATTGAAGTCTTCAAGTTCTAATTTATTTAGCAAAATTTGGAGGGTGCAAGAGATTTTGAGAGGCTTGATTAAAGATAATGAACATTTTAAAAGAAAAGAGGCAATTAATTATTCAGTTTTAGATCCTTATGGTGGAATATTCATTGGAACAATAAGCCTCTCACCTTGTTATATAGAAGCTTTGCCAAGATTTGGTATAATAAAGGAATCTCTAATTTTGGAAATATTCTTTAGGGTGGTTTTATTATAAATTGGACCTACTTCCATTTTAAATCCTCTATGCTTGAATCTCATAGAAGAACATTTTTTATTTTGAAGAAAGCGTTTTTGGATGTTAAATTTCATATTGAAATGGGTTGATGGATGTTTGTTATACAATATTAATACACCTAAATTACATATAGGATGTTAATTGACTCCTAAGAGATACTCATCCATGCCAAAACCATTTTGGGATGTTAATATTGAGATCAAATTGTGATATATTATCTTGAAAAAATGTTGTTCCAAATATATTATTTACAATGAAGTGATTTTGTTAAAAAAATTGATAGGTATGGAGGAGACTTTGTTAAGGGTTTGATCTAAGCCTCAAGTGGCTCCCTTTTATTGAAACCCCTTAAATGTAACCCAATAGACTTAAATTGTGCATTTTTCTAAAATACACATAATTTAAAAAAAATGGGGGATGTCCCACAAGTCGGTAACCCTATCTTACTTGTACATTGCATCCTTTCAATCAATCTAGAACAATTTGTCTTAGCCTTTCCTTCTCTTTATCCTACTTGCACATTACATCCTCTCCATCAAACTAGCTTTAATACTAAATAAGGAATATGAGAGAAGGGTAATAAATTGACAATATTTATCTTCTAGTCACATATTTCAAAGAAATACACATAAGCGTCAACTATCATAATAGAAGAAGAGACAAAAGATGTATTAAATAGAGGTTGAAATTGTAGATGAACAATGACACAACATAATTGCATACTCCTATATCTCAACTACACCATTTATTATATATATGAAGACAAAAAGAACTAAGTTAAATAATACAAATAAACAAAATAAATTTAATGTCCGACAATAATACTATCCTTCTCCCTCATAATAACAAAATTCACAAATTAAACAATTATACGAAAAATCTCAACTATTATAATAGAAGAGGATGCAAGAAATATATTATATAAAGATTGAAATTGTAAATGAACACTAACACAATATAATTGCATTCACTTATATCTCAAATACATCATTTATTACATATAAATGAAATCTGAAGACCTAATGAACCAAATAACCTTAAATAACCAAACATCACAAATAAACTATTAGACATTTATACTATCATTCTCCCCATACCAATTACTTCCAAAGAAAACTTGAAGCAAATCTCAAAATACCCTTCTACTGCTTTTAAAGATATCTACTATTTAATCCCCCATTCTACAATACTCGAAATACATTTGATTGAATGGAGCTTCTTCCAAACCCAACACAAGGGTGGGTGAATTAGACCAAAGAATACTACATTGCCCACCGCAGCAAAGGGATTAAACGCATAGAATGCCATACGGAAATCTCGCAGCAATAAAAGGATACGTTGGTCACGTGGAGTGAATAAGAATACTTTTCCAGATAGTGACATTGCCCTTATGCATATGGGAAGAAGGCACACCATAACCCACACGAACACAGACAACCACAAACACTTAGATGCCACAACTAAATGTATTGCTGCACCAAATGTTAATGATAGTGATAACAGAGCTACCCATAACACATCCAAACTGAGATCAGTTATGATCGGATCTTCTCCTTTGCTGCCATAAAATGCAAAATTAAGGAGGATTGCAGAAACAATAGAATAACAGAGGGCCACTGTGTCAAATATCACAAATAGCTTGAAGAGGTAAGTGTTAATCAATACAGGGGCTGGTGGGTTCTGTCCTTGGGTGTCAATACCTCCTGGTAGAGTGAAAGCAGCTGCAAAAGCAATTGTTGCAATTAGGACTGCAATTACAGATATGACATCTGGGTTCCAACTTTTGGCCTTTCTTGATAGGATGGTTGTTGAGCCCGTATCAAATATCTTCTTAACAGCACCACATTCATCTAAATATCTTATAATCTGCAAATAAGATCAGTTCGTCTTAGATATAATTTTTGAACAATAATAAACATTTAAGTGTAGAAAATAAATAATAAAATATCCTATCTAACATTATCATTTAACATATTTTTATTATTGGAAAATGTTGGACAAATGAAGAGACACCTTCACTTTAAAATACATTTATTATTTGCAACTTGTTACTGCAATTTTAACAACTATAATAGTGTACCTCCTTTAAAAATATTGTTTTCTAATTATTTTTTCTACTAAAAAAAAATTATGTCCTCTTCGTAAGGCATGAACAATCCAAGGTAATGATTTCCATCCTTCTATTTAAATAATAAATTTTCAGCTATGCTATGTCTCAATCATCGCCAAATGATAATGTCTCAATCATCACAAAAATATAAATAACTATCCTATATTTATTGATAAAAAATCATTTTAACTATCAATCAGATTAGTCTTTAAAAATAACCTTAAAAAACTAACAGTTTTAATTCATTGAGAATCAAATCACTTACACCCCTATAAAGTTGTGGATCTTCATTTCCCTTCTTTAGTGCAATATCTAATGCTGTTTGCCCATTCTTATCAATGCAATTTATCAGTCTTTCTGATGTTACTGAGGATATTATAGCTTTCAGGCCATCTCCTCCAGCTTTATCAAATATTTCAACAGCATTGTTCACGGCGAGATGCAAAGCATTTCTACCATCGTTGTCTACCATTTCTAGACAGTCGCTGCTGTAATTTAATATCACTTTCACTAAATCTGCATTCCCCTCTTTGACCGCAATGTGAAGTGCAGACTGCTTGTTCTGGTCCACTTTGTAACAAGAAAGCTCATCACTTTTTATAAGCATCTCTCCAATTAGGCGAATTTTATCGTGTTTCTTTGAAAGAGGTGAAAGTATCGTAACTGGAAGTTGACATAACACAGCCATATGCAACGGAGTTCGGTTGAAAATGTCTACTTCTGTTGCAAGTTCAGGTTTTTGGCGTAAAAGCTCCTCAATTAGATCTGCACAGCCAGAAAAATAGAAACGAAATTCAGACATGAGTTTGTACTTGTCTTTAACAGTTATATAATGAGCGTTGAATTTGTTTTAAAGTATTTAAGGTTGACTTATTTTTCAATTAAAACCCATATAAATCAAAGTTCAAAAATTAATCAGCAAAAATTAAATTAGAGGTATAGCTTTATCATAGTTTTAAGCTATAAGACTAATTATATGTAGATATTGAAGAGCAGTGAAAAATTAAATATATTCCTAATATTCTCTTCTATTTAAAATTTAATGCCTTTCCTTCATGTTATTCTATTACAAGTTAATAGAAAAACAGTCGATAGACTTTTACATATTCACATTTGCTTTGTCTTCTCATCCCCAACAAGTAAACTGCTACAGTTATTTCAAAAAGACATTCAGACGTCAGCAATTACGTAATGGCTTCTTATATTAAAATGTATGACCATTGTTTACGGTGTTTTTTTGGTAAATACAAGCTGATTGTTCCTTCAATTGATGATATTTTTACTAAGTGATAAAATGTGATGAGAAGTTAATCAGATAATCCAATTACTATATTTTTCCTTTTAAAATTTACACTTATTTGATTAATAACTTTTTTATTAAAAACATAGTTTACACTTTCATTAATAAGTTTTTATTTAGAGAAAGAATGCATCAACAAGGTTTATATGGGTTCAACTTTCTTAATTACCATTAGAATTTTGGGAGTAGGAATTCTTGAAGGGCATTGCTAACTCTTTCAGACAACTTTTGACAATGGATGTGGTCACAAATCCAAGAAACATTATTGTTCATCAAATTTTGTATTTTTGGAGGTGGATAAAGAGCCCCATTTTTAATCATCTTATCTTCTAAACTAAGTGATAAGGTGTAACAAATAGTTTATGAGGATTCCCTTGTGGTTTACCAAAGTTGATCATGCAATGGCAAGATGCTTGAGCAATAGGAAAAAGGAGAATATCTTAAAAAAAAAGAAAATCATTTGATGCCTTGCCATCCTCTTCAACCCTCATTGAGTAACGGTGAGAAGGACCCTCTTTAGCTAGAATTCATGATATAAATATGTTCTTTCCAAAAGGAACACTGAAGGAGGGATGTAAGGAGGGAATTTGATGAAATTAGAGGTTTGGGGAAGACCCAAGATATCAGTCCATTCATGTCTTTGAATGAAAAATGGAGGTCACTCAAACCACATAAAAAAACATATGATGTTGGAATCGGGAGAGAGGCTCTCTTGCTGCCCTTCATATATTTCTGACAAGGAAGATTTAGCTATTAAGAAAATTTACTTCAAAGAGCCACTACAAGAGATTGTTTAATGCTCCCTAAAACATTTCAGCTTTAAACTGTCTTATTTAATTGTCCTTTCTATAGTCTTAGGATTGTAGGTCCTAAGCTTGTAAATTTACAAAAGTTTCTAATACAAGAAAACTTCTGTAATTTTGAAGATTGGATCAACCAAAACATAAAGAACAACATACCTTTACTTAATTTAGAGACTGCAAGATGTAAAGGTGTTTGGCCATCAAATCTCTTTATGTACTCATTAGGAGTTCGAGGACAAAACAATTTGATGATCTTGACATGTCCTCCCTCAGAAGCTTTAAAAATAGCTGTTTCACCTGCTGTGTTGATCTCGTTCACCAAATATGGGCACTTCTCCAGTAAAAACTCTACGACTTTCTCCTTTCCTCCCAATGCCGCTTCGTGCAACGCTGTGTTTCCCTCCATATTTTTAGCTTTTAAAAATGCCATCCCATCCTCTGGATTGGCAATCGAGAGTTCAAGCAACTTTTGAACGAATTTCAGAGAACCATGATAGGCGGCAATGTGCAACACTGTGTTTCCCCCTGGCGTTACCTCATTCGTAACGCGTTGAAACTCCCCAAACTCATTAATAACTTGTACGTTATCTGATTTGGCTGCTTCGTATAACTTTCTGTTCATTCCTTTGGAGACAGAACAACTTGGATCCATGGAGCTTGGGAACAAAGACACCAATCTCAAGGCAAAAGTGATTTTTCAATTGGCAGATCGAAACTTCCCTATTTAAAATTTTGAGTCGAGAAGTGCGTTAACCTGTAAACATCTAGAAGTAGACCCACGTTGTTTAAAAAAGCCCATGCGGATTGCGGAGTGCGCAAGGAATCTAATGTTGGATGCAGCATGTTTTGCATGGATTTAAATGGTTAAGTTTAACGTACAATTAAAAATAGTATTAGGGAAGAGGAATTACTAATTGACTTTTTTTAGGCTGTTTTTATAGGGAAGGGATTTTAAAAATAATTCAGTAGATACCGTTGAAAGAAATTAGGAGCATTTTAAAGTCGTTGTCTTATATCTTAATCTTTTAAGATCTCAAATTTATAAAAGTTAGTGGTGTTAATGAATTTTTTAGTAATAATTAATGTTAAATCATTTAGCTGGGATAACACTCTCATGATAAACAATGCAATAATTTATTCCAATTTATAATTATATTTAATTTTATAAGAAAATATTAAAGTCTCCAATTAATCTATTGATATAAGTATAAAATATTAATACACTGAAAATATTGATCAATCAAAATAAAAAACATAAAATATATATTATGAAAGTAAAACCCACATCTGTCCAAAACACTCAGTAATAAAAATTCTTGATTTTGACAAAAACAATCACAGATTGATTTATAAAAGTACTAATAAATAAGAAAAATTGAAAATATTTAATTTAAATTAAATAAAAAACAAAACAACACAAGTCTAAGACTGAAACTCTAACAAAACTCATACACTCTGCAGAATACCCTGTAGAATAATACTTTAAAATATATTAATACTATTTAATATAAGTAAATAATGGATGTCTTTATCTCTCACCATCTTCCCTTCTGTAAAACTCTGCCCACTGCTTTAAATTTAATCCTCACATATTTTAAGGCAAGCTTTCACTTTATTCTCCCTTAAACAAGAGGTGACGGGGAATAACCAAAGCAGTTGCAGTTTGAATCCAATTATTGTCATGTACGATATTTACTTTAGTCATTATAATCCAAGAGGCTTTAACTTTGAATCCAATTATTTTCTTACGATCCCATTAAATTCGTACAGTGGTTGTTGTCATATCTTAGTGTCTTCACATTTATTTAAAGCCAATCCTTTTTTTTTGTAATATTGAACAAGGTATTTACAAAGAGAAATTATGTGTGGATAGTGTTTGTTCATTGTGAATCCAATTTTTATTCTTTTGTTCATTCACTCTTTGCTCGCCTTATTCTCAAGTAACTTTTGCATTTTAACCACTAAATTTTTTTAAAAGTTCAATATCATTTTGCAAAAGCTGCAATACATGTTCACATATGAATGTGTAGTTGACCAACGCTGTTATTATACCTTTCTTATTCAAGGCTCCCAACACACACTTTAAGAACCATTGCTTATGTTGCAGGCGAGTTTGTCAAATTGATAACATTCTTTGAAACAGGCTGAGGTGTAGACCATACTATTATAACTTGTCTTAGAGAAGCTACTGGAGATAAGAATGTACAGCTTACACTAATTAGTACCTTGGTGGGAGGGGATTTGGAGGGTGGTTTGAATGACAAAAATGCTTCATCAGACATTTGCAGTGGTGAGATATAACATACAGGACTGTATTCCTGAAGAGATGGAAACTCTATGATATTTAAGCTCGTAGTTCTGCTTTTTATGGTAAAATCATCCATATTATTTACTATCTTGTCGACCTCACTATCTTCAGTAACACTGTAATCAATTTTCAATTCATTGGATGAATTATACTCCACTGGATCTGAGGCACCAATTATTTACGTTTTATGCTAAACTCAAATGAAATACCTTTTAGCTTGTCAGACTCCCTAACTTTGGATGGGCAACTATCAGCTCTGAAGTTGATGGACCAATTATTCTTTACAGCAATTGAAGCTTTTTGACTAAGATTGACTGGCAAAGAGGTATTTGGCATTACAGATGAACCTAAAGCAATATAACTACCCTCACTATTTTCGCTGTCGGATATCTGAAGTAGGCAATCGTTGTTAGGAAAAATAACTATTTAACCTATCCAATCCCTCACTTTCTTCACCTACCTGTACTGTAAATGAGGATAATTTACTTGGGGAAGGAACTGTAACTTTAGAACCCAAAGAAATACACAGAGAAAATCACACTTCCTAACATTTGATGCATTTCATGCATGTGAATAGATTGCCTCCAATAGTATGGTCATAGATTCGTCACCCATTAGAAACAAACTAAATTCAGGTAAAAGATAACGAGCATTGTTCACATATGAAATAGAGAGTAGAGAGAGAGAATGGTGAGATAGAGTGAGAGAGAAAGAGGAGGGAGGGAGAGACACAAAGAGAGAGGTAGGTAGAGGAAGGGAGAGGAGAGATAGAGAGTAGAGAGGGAAAGAGGTAGGGAAGGAGAAAAGTGAGATAAAGAGGGATGAAGAGAGAGAGAGAGATGGAGGAGAGGTAGGTATAGAGAGAGAGATGGGAGATAAAGACCAGTAGAGAGGAAATGAGATAGAGAGGAGAGATATAGGGTAGAGAGAGGAGGGGGGAGGGGGCGAGGGAGAGGTAGGGAGGAAGATAGAGGTGTGAGAGAGAGAGGGGGGGGAGAGAGAATGGTGAGATAGAGTTCAAAGAGCAATTGAGAGAGAAAGAGGGGAGAGGGAGGGACAAAATGGATAGAGAATGAGAGGAGAGATATAAAGAAGGGGAGGGAGGGTGAGGTAGAAAGGGAGGGAGAGGAGAGATAGAGAGAAGTAGAGAGGGGAGGAGGGAGGGAGGGAGAATTAGGGAGGGATATAGAGGTGTGTGTGAGAGAGAGATAGAGAGAGAGAGTGGTGAGATAGAGAGGAGAGAGTGAGAGCAAGGGAGAGTAAATTGTGAGATAAAGAGGAGAGAGAGAGAGAGAGGGGGGGGAAGAGAGGGAGAAAGGAGAGAGAGAGAGAGGTAGGTAAAGGGAGGGAGAGGAGAGATAAAGAGTAGAGAGGGAAAGAGATAGGGAGGGAGACATAGGTGAGATACAAAGTGATGGAGGGAGATGTAGGTAAAGAGAGGGAGAGGGGAGATAAAGATAAGTAGAGAGGGAAGGAGATTTAGAGAGGGGAGGGAGGGAAGGAGAGGTAGGGAGGAGATAGAGGAGTGTGTGTGTGAGAGAGAGAGAGAGGGGAGAGGAGGAAGGGAGCGAGAGGAGAGATAGAGAGTATACAGAGAAGAAGAGAATGAGAGAGAAAGATGATACAAATTGCTAACTACTGAAATTTGACCTCCTGATCACTAAAATTTGGCATGCTGATTATTGAAATTTGATTAAATCTAAAAAATTATAAATCTTCCAAAAACTAGAATTTGCATGATAGCTCCAAGAGATCTGAAACCACTCTCAAACATCATGAAACTATATACATGAAATATAACTTAAAGTATAAAAAAGTAAATGTCCATATGTAAATGTCAACTTATATATAGTCTCCCTAGTAGAGAAAGAGAAAAAGAAAAAGTTCACAAAAATGTATTGCAAAAATTCACGCTTCACATTTGGCGAGTGCCAAATTTGGTGCTAGCCAAATGAAACACTTGATTTGGTAAGCACCAAATTTGGCGCTCACTAAATTAAGGTGCCAAAATTATTTGAATTTTAAAATACCAATCCTTAGGCTTGGTCATTTGAGTCATTTGGCGAGCACCAAATTTGGCGCTTGCTAAATGGTCATTTCAGGTAAAAAATAAAATTGGCATCCTTTTGTGTCACAAATTGGTGCACATACTTGATATGTTTAGCATTTTGTCTCCAAAATTTGTAGCTCTTAATAGCCTACAAGTTGGGTATGCCACTAGCTCCTCATAATAGTTGCAGTTGAATTTAGAGGCAAATCAAGCATTGCTTGTCCATATAGCAAGTATCCTACACAATATTCCACAACCAATAACATCACCTCCAATTGGAAATGAGTCTATCAATACCCAACATAAATGACCAACTCCTTTTCCTAGGTTTATGGATTTGATTAAGATGATAGACTATGTGTATAGTTTGTTGAATGAAGGATTTTTTAGGGAATTTGTTATGCATAGTATAATAGATCATTGTGCCCTACTTTTTTGTACAAAATGTTGTTAAAGTGTCTTTCTCCCACTATGCAACATTTTATTTGCTACAATTCAATATATTTTCTGAGTTTGTTTCAATCATATGAATTATGTGCAATTTATTTTACAATTTTATTACATGTAACCATGGTGGTGAAAAATTAATATATAGAATACTTTGTGGTTTACATCTATACATACATATATATGAGTACATTAACACACATATACATACATACACAATCATATATCCACTTATATATATATATATGTATGTATGTATGTATGTATGTAAATTTATGTATATGTATGTGTATATATATTTGTATATGTTTGTGTATTGTATATGTATCTTTCAGTATGTATGTATGTATATGGATGTGTATATATGTCTATATGTCTATATATATACCATGCAATAAGTTTATATGCTATTTTGTATTCCACTATGTTTCAGTCTTATAATTTGTGTGGTTCATATATATTAGTAAGTTTCTTGTAGTGTTCAGTTGGAAAGCTAGCAAATAGTATTATATGCTATTGTGTTCTATGTGCAATGGAAACTAGAAAAGTACTACAATAGTTAGATGAATTAAAAAAATGTTGTATATTGTTGTGTTGAGTTGGCAATCAAAACTACAAAGATACATACACACTTTCAAGAATACACACACACATACACACCTATATATGTATATATGTATGTATATGTGTATGTATATGTGTATATTTTTTAACATGATGAAATTAGATGTTGTTGTGTTCACTTTGAAATCCAAACTTGAGTAATATAAACACAATATTTTGAATTTAGAAAAATTAAATATAGAAATTACATTTGTAAGGCATTCAAATAAGGGTATACCAACTTTAAGACGTGTTGATATTTGAAAAATGTGCATAGGAGACATGTCAATGATTTGTAGTATGCAGAGGATATTAAGTGATATTGATGCTAGCTACTTTATATTGAACACACAAAAGCAGTAAGAAGAGGTTGAATTAGTAATTGATCAAATTCTTTACATCCAACAACAATTAATCAAATGAAAACTATGATAAGAAAAATAACACATAAGAATGCAACCATAACACCAGATTTACATAGAAAACCCTACAAGGGAAAAACCACAGTGAGAAAGTTGCTTGGATATACTGTCCAAATCCAACCTCACAGATAAAAGCAAGATTTACAATAAGTTTTATGGGATACAACCCACAGGAAGTTGCAACTCCCTCAAGCACTACAAAATTTACAATCAAGAATGAGGCTACAACTTCAGTATAGAGATACCGATCTAATTCTAATATTTATTTCACAAAAGTAGACTACTTCAACTTTCTACTGATCTTTCAAACTTTGCAATACCATCAAGTACTTCTGCACAATCACTCTACAAATCTTTGCAAGATCAAAATACATTTCATTTGGTCATCATAACTAACAAACTATCTCAATAACATCACTCCTAAGCTACCATGCCTAAACTAATCTTCTCCACATTTCATCATCAAAATTATTTCTACAGTTTTCTTATTCGCACATTATCTTTTCAAGCATTCACCATACACTCCCCTACCCTTTCAATAATCTTTATATTTTATTTATATCCTCTGCGAGATTCAAAAAGTTTATCCTTTACCGGACAAGATGAAACCTATACTATGAAACATGTAATTTAGCCATGTATGTTGGCTTTGAAGACCTTTGTAGTGGTTAGAAATCAAATGCAACACATCCCAAGAGATGAAAATGACCTATTTTACCTTAGTATACACTTCCATATAGGCACATGCTTCAAAACACCTGTCACAGATGACTCAACATGTCAAGTCATCCCGACAAATGTATAACCTCCTTTATATTAGCTCAAACTAAAAGTTGTATTGAAGAAACAAAAATAACATCATGTAGACCATGTCATTATTATTATATGGTTTTCCAAACATTCCTCTACACTCCTTTTATCATTTCAGATCATTTTATAATGGTGCAAACACTTAATACCCAAAATATCAATTCCAAACCGAGTGCAGTATAGGAGAAGATCAACTATCAACTTGCATTTCTTAGAGAGAACACTATGAGCGCCAAACCCCAAACATGATTTCATAGCCTTTTTACTCAATTGCAAGCAATTAATTTCTGGTGCAAATCATTAAATCACCAATTGACCAAGCTTCCAAATTGTCAAAGCACAGACAACACACTATCACTTAAAAAAAAATTATGGTGAACCATATCACATGAAATTTGAACTAATTTGACACATTATCTATATGAACATGAATCTAGAACCGTAGTGCCAAATGAGATAATACGGTGAAATGCAGTGACATTCTATCGAACCTTAGGCAATCATTCACAAGAACTTGACTTGTTCTTATTCTACTAACTTTGGAAATCTTTGCACTAACACTTATGCACTGACACGTGGAACATACATACCTCATGCCTACAATGAGCTATCCTCCAAACCACAAGGCCACACCTTCATTTGGAGAGAAATGTGGAGCATTTAACTAAGCTTTTGTAGTGCAATTATTTGTGCCTTTGACATTTTGAAGACACACATTTTCTTCATACCCCATGTGAAGTATTTCATCAGGAAACATATGTAACAACACATTGAAAGCAATTCATTTTGACAAGTGACATCAAGATCCCATAATAGTGGTTTACAATTTTTGGCCAAACTGGACACTGAAATTATTATTTCTAACTAAATCTTCACATTCAGGCACCTATAGCAGCTAAACCGTGAGGAATTTGAAGATGGTGCAAACTAGAGTCTCATCAAATTTTGTTTGTAGATTCTAAAAATATTTTTTCAAAATTTTTGGAATCAAATTGCACTTCTTTTTCTATCTCCCACTAAAATTGATTTTTCAGAAAACAACATTTTTAAAAGTGACTGCAATCAGATAACATAACTTTTTTCCATGAAGGATAAAATTCTAATTATTTCAAATTTAGATTTGTAACTCTAATATCTAGTGCTTCCACTTGGTTAGATAGTTTTTATTGAATATTTTTCCTTAATCAAGTTTCAAAGTCAAATGAATTACAATTCATTAATAACGCCACCGTGATAATGCAAACTTTTTTTGTATATGTAAAAATTTTATTTTATTTTTGTTGGATCAAGGACTTCAATATCTAGTGCACTCATATTTTTCAATTTTTTTGATAATCTTCTATTTTTCCACATGTGAAGAACAAAGAAATTCATTTTCGATGAAAAACCTATGTTTAATAAAACTTAAAAAACAAATACATAAGAAAACCAAAACATATTAAAATTATATTCATTGGATAGCTTGTTCTAGGAATACCATAATCATTTCAAATAAATTTTAAATGAATTCATTTGATCCCCCAAAGCTAAATCAAAAGTGATTTTTATCAGATTTTGATAGGTGTAAAGGAGACGCATTTATAGGTATGGTTTAAAACTAGCGAGGTTCTATCCAAGGGGGTTTGATCTAAGGTGATTTGATCAAACCCTCTTCAATTGAAATCCTTAAAATGGAAATTTTTAAGGCTTAAATCATTATATTTTCTAAAAATATGTGATTTCAGCTAAAATTCGTTCCTCTCAGGAATTGTAAACCACTATTGTGACAACACTTAAGTCAAAAGATAAGGTACGACTATGTATAGCTAATATTGATCCAACATCACATCCCTTCATCACAACACTTCATTAAAGATAACACACTAGAGCATTTACAACATCAACATAGGTTGACATCAATGACAACACATTTACAATAGTCTCCCCCTTTGTCATTGATCTCAACACTTACCAGATGTTCCCTTTTCCTTTTCTCTCCCCCTTTGACATCAAGGGCAAAGGGCATCAACCTACATTTGTACACACCAAAAATAGTAGACTTCCCTTGAGATATAGCACCGGTTAGTTCGAAAAGGATATGCATGTAGAAAAATGGCTATTTTCTTCAGTTTTATATATACATTGGTATGGTGACCTATTTATGCAAAAATTTGCAAAATCTACAAACTTTTTAAAATTTGATAGACAAGTGAAACTGTTTCATTTTAATCAATTGCCCAAGTTTACAAGATTTTCTACTTTCATGAAAAACTTAGATCTATTATTTAGTCTTCTTCTGAAAATTAGAACAACCACAAACTAAAGAACAACATACTTCTTAGTTTACAGACGCAAGATGTAAAGGTGTTTGATCATCAAATCTCTTGCTGTACTCTCCAGAAGTCCAAGAACACAAAATTTGAACGATCATGAGATGACCTCCCTCGCAAGCTTTAAACAGAGTCGTTTGACCTGCTACGTTGATCTCATTCACCAATACTGGGCATGACTGGAGTAAAGCATTCATGACTTCCTCCTTTCCTCCCAACGCCGCTTCGTGCAACGCTGTGTTTCCCTCCCTATTTTTACATTTTAAAAATGCCTTACTATGCTCTGGATTGGCATCTGAGAGTCGAATGAGTTTTTGAACGACAGGAAGAGAGCCATGAAAGGTGGCAATATGCAGCACCGTGTTTCCCCTCCAACGCCTTTCCCTCTCCCCCACCCCCTGCGTTACCTCACTAGCATCCTGTCCAACTTCTCTCACAACAATTATTTGACCCTGCGATGAGGACAACATTTTGTCCATTTTACTTACTCAAGTCAATGAACTCAATACGAAACTTTTTGGAAGGCTGGGCGCCCACAAAATGTAAATAAACGCCAATTTTAGCATTTAATTATCCCTTGTCTTCATTCCGATAAAAATAGAGGGACCGGCCAAGAAACACTCAGATTCTTGGTAACTGGACAGAAGGCAGAAACTATGGCATCGCTCCGGAGAGTAAATTTGACGGCCCAGTCTGACTGTCACCTAGGCTAGTAAAATAATAATTTTCATAAGAAGTAGTTTTCTAAATTTTCTTCATTGTTAATATATTTTATGTGATTAGTCCGTAAGGTCATCACATTCAACAATCTGAGGTGATTGATTAGGTGCCACCGACCACGGTTTATCCATAAAAAATGTTGACAAATTTTTAATTAAGAGTTTGCATTTGATGATCACCTTATCCATTGTGCGTAGGCCTCGCTAATCTATTTCTTTGTTTGCAGAAACCCATCGAAGTGCTACATCACATCAACTCTTTATTGATTATGTTTGAATGCTGCAATATTTATATCCTTCTCTCATGAAAATTTTATCTATTTTTAGTACTATTATGTGCTTTCTTGTTTGGTTGTCAAACTTGTCAACTATTTGCATCTAACTAAACCAAGACTAATTGAGAAATAAAAACTTCTAAATACATGAAAATTCTCGAAAATATCTAAAAAAAACCTAAATTTGGAATTTAATAGCATTTTGAGGACTTAGATAGTAAAAAATGGTCCTAAGAAAAGTGTCAAGACATGCTTGGGGTTGGAATTGCCTTTCCAAGATACTCCTCCACATAAAATTTCAAGTCAAACGGATTTATCTTTAGTTTGTTTAGAGAGGGGAGAGCTTTTGTCCCCTTGGCAAGTTTACCTTTGTAGAATGCTGGGCTTAAACATCACACACTAAGCTTTGACCACTTAGGTGGATGTGGGCCCAGCCTTTCATCTAACGTCCATTCCCATTCAAATAATAATCGACGTTATGTCTGAATTCAAACCTGTTCCCGCACGGGAGTACGGTGGATGCCTGATGCTCATAAACGTTTGATCGTGTAAATGCGCGCCCCCATTCTTTAGTATGTAATGCTTAAGACGTATAGTAATGAAGGATAATGCCTTGTAAATGTCTAAAATGCCCTGCACAAACTAAAAACGCTCAGGCATGGAGGAATGACGTCCAGACAAGGTTTGAAATGACCCAGCCATGATTTCAAAATGCCTGTGAGAGGTAAAACCACCCTGCAAACAGTTATAACGCCTTGCCAAGCTTCATCATACCCACCCATGGAATTCCAGTGCATACGCATGAAGGGAAATGCGAAACAGTGATAAATGGAATTCCAATGAAGCCTTTGCCAGCATCGTCCCAGCCTATGCGAAAATGGGAGCTTTGGAATAGGGTATGTACATATATTGATCACATGATAAACGATGGAAGAATTTTGTGAGATGTTTTAGGTGCAACTGCCTTGGTAGAAAAGTACACAAAATGTGTAAGCTTAGACAAGGCCCGTGAACTGTTTGACAGAATGACTCCAATAATTGTTTGACATAATGCCTTGATTGCAATGCTATGATTGCAGGATGTTCAAAATGTGGAAGCATACCAAGGCACCTGAATTGTTTGATAGAATGCCTCAAAGAAATATATTCTAATGGAACGTCTTGATTGCAGGATATTCACAAAAATGGACTGAGGAATGATGGGTTGTAAAAACTCATCAAATCTTTCAAAATCTTATATATTTACAAAAAAAAATTATCAATACCATGAATCTAGTTTCAATGTCAGGAATAGTACCAATCAAAGCAAACCCATGTCATTCAAGTCCTTTCAAAGGAAAAGTACCTACACTTACAAGAGAAATGTTGTCAACAATTGTTTCCATGTCTATCATGTTCTTATTCCAAATATAATATTGTCCTAAGATCTTGGTAAGTTCCTTGCCACTAATGAGGAATACATATTACACACAAACATAGAAGAGATGTCAATGTTGACATTGTGTTAAATAAATTCTTTGATGAAATCCATACCAAGCACTTCTAAAATGACAGCCAAGATATCACCATCTTGGAAGAATAAAACTTTTCTCAATCAATTTTTTTTTATCTTCACAGGCCATCTATTATAATTGACCACCAAAATGAATGAGCAACTCAATTGTGAGTTTTTTATTAGGTCACAAAGAGCGCAGAGAGAGAGAGAGAGAGAGAGAGAGAGAGAGAGAGAGAGAGAGAGAGAGAGAGAGAGCGCTAAGGGGTGAGTAGCATCTAGCAAAAAATAATGAGGCCAAAACCCTCTTGAACTATACCAAATGTGTGGGAAGTATCATTCCAACATTGGAAATCGAGTGATTTATTTCATGTCTAGTGTTGAAACCTTCAATAATATCTTTACAAGATTAAGCCACTTTGATCTTGATAATTTAGAAAAGGGAGCACTATTGTTAGATGGCTCTTCCTTAACCTTGAGAGGATTTTATAGAGTGTTGAAAAGTGATATTTTTCAAAAATCTATAAAATACTTAGGGAAAACATTCTTGGGGATTGGTGTAATAGAATAACAATTGAGCTCTTTTAGTACCTTTTGTATCTTTGGGCTTCAAAACAATCCACTGTAACTTATTTTTCAATGACATACCAACATTTCTAGAAGAATGCAACATGAAATCCACTGTGCATTAGGGATTTATATGAGTTCACTTACAAGGAATCTAGATTGATCTCTTCCTTAGTGAAAGGCACATTTAAGATTTTACTATCTTCACTTGCGATAATGAAGGGAATGAAGTATAAAAAATATATTTTCTTTGACAAGTTTGAGTCCTCCTCACTTCCAAGTAATTCACTAAAAATTAAGATTGATTCAAACCTAATTATTTTACACTTAGTGAGAGATTCTCGTCTATAATATTTTATAGAAGTAATTTTTTAGCTCCTTCTTTTCATAGTTGTGAAATTTTTTTATGTTCTTTTTACCTTTAGGTATCTAAATCTCTCAATATTTTTGCCTCTATATTTTATTTGTCTTTGTTTGGACATCTATTAGTTTTGAGATAATAGATATTTTCTTCATGAATTGATCCTAGTTCATCCCTCTAACTATGATTAATTTATTAAGAGTGTTTAGTACCATCTCAATCCTTTCCTTTTCAACAGAATGTCCTTAAAATTTTATACGATTGTTCTAATCTTTGTGGATGTTTTAGGGCTACAATTTTTTTTACTAGAACATACATCTTAGTGCTTCTTACTTTTAGAATCTCACTTCACCAATGCTTGAAAAAATCTATAAAGGATTGATCTTAAAACTACTTACTTTAAAGTTAGATTATCTTCCATGACTTGTTAAGTCAACAAAAAGTGATCTAAACCCAAGCACATGACTATTTCACATTTTATAGAATCATTATACTCAAGCCATTTGGGAAAGATTATTTTTTTATCTAATATCTTTATAATTTCTCTTAAACCTAGCCTTTTGTTTGTCCATGTGAGTGTTCCATTCCTAGGTGTTAAATCTAAGAGTGTATTCATCTAGTAACTAAAAAAATTTATGACCGAGTGGCCCTTCTTACAGCTCCATGTTTGTCATTTGAGGTCAATATTATGGTAAAATACTCACATTCCATGTATAACTAATTTATCATGGGTTTTATGATGTAATAAATTATCTCACATAGTTGTCTCCCAAGTGTGGGGAAATTAGGTCCATATATGATGAAAATAAAAAAACATAGTTTGGATATGATGCTAGTTACCTAAAAGAGTTTCCAACTGGTTATTTGGTTAACCTTGCCTACTTTGATAAAAATTTGAAACCATTAGAGGCATCTTTTGATTTGATAGATGAGGCATTCATACTAATGTTGTGATAACTTATTTTCCTCAAGATTTAAAATTTATTTTATTTTTTTTGTAAAAGTATGATGTCTAGTTTCTACATATCTAAGAAATGATTTACTAAGTTTCTTTGATATACTCTATGTTAGACTTGGGTCCAATGAAGGAATATTCAACCATGCAAACTAATATCAAAATACACACAAAATGTACAAATATCTCATAGAAAATAATAAATTCTTATTTAAGCTTACATAATTATCATCATGATTACAACTTCTCACGTTTTTGTAATAGGCTCTCTTACATGCTAGATCATTTCCATCTCATTACACTTACTATGACAATTCAAACATAGATTACACTACAGTATAGCCTCATAATTACACACTATCTTAATTAACTCCACTATGTTGTATTAGTATCTCCCTTTGGATTACAATCCACTTCATACTCCTTATTCTCTACTCATAATTTTTATTTGAGACCTCATAGTCTCACTCTACTTCTAAATAAAAAATCTCAATACCACATGCAACATGTAATTAGATATAAATAAAAATATATATAAATTCAAATGGTTAAATAGTGGACAAACCTCCTCATGGTGCACAATACTCATACTCAATGATTTGATAAATCCTCACAAATATTATTTTGTTGAAACAAACTCTAAATAACTTTCCATAGATGAAAACAGTCCTAATTGTTCACAACTATCAACCTGGTAGACTCTCTTGAACCAATTTACTATTTTTTCTCAACTTTAATTATTAATATACATTAACATAAAACTCAAAAATAACAACTCAAACTAATCCCAAAAATTTGAAAGCCAATTGAACAAGTTATGATGAAATACAATAACTCTCTTCATCACAATCTATTGTCTACAAAATAATTGAGAATCAAATAAATTTAAACTAAATCACTTTTCTAGAATTTTGCAAGATTACCACACAACCTAGGGATGCTCCTACATCACAAAATTGTAGTTGATAAAAAAATGAGCCTTATTTTCCAATACAAGCTACCCCTACCTAGGAATTCCAACCTAGACTAGTTCATCAAATCATTCTTTCCACATCTTCAAATATACCTCAAGTAATCCACCCTATGTACTATTTTTTGTTGCACTATTTGACATTCAATTCCATCAATCATCTTTTGTGGTGTTTTCCTCTCTCCTATATGTAGTCACAATCTTCTCTATCCCTCACATCTATAATTAGCCTTGTTTTTGGTTGCCACATACTCTTTTATTACATTCTTTACTATTTAATATTCCTCAATACAACTTATCTTGTTATTTATCTACCTTGTCCTTTGGGGGAGATTTATATCCTCACATTCCCTTATCTATGGTACTTTTGTATTTGCAATATTGTTTCATCATCCAATTCAATATTGTACATCTATGGAATAAATGCATATCACTCCTCTCCAACACACACACTTGCACTTCTAAAGAATTATCCATCACTAACAATGCAAGGGTGTGCATTGGATAGGAGTGATATGCATTTATTCCGAGTACTTTTAGTATTGTTGGTCATCCAACAATGTAACATATCCTCGAAATCAATGCATAGCACGTAGTTTCTCTCCAACATACACCATTGTGTTGTTATAGAATTATCCCTTGCTTTCCATTAGAGGGATGTACTTGTATCTTTAGACATATTTTTGTATGGTACAGGTGTTATCCTTATCATCATACACCTACACCATACATGGTACACACCCATCCATGCAATTTTGCATAAAACCTCATCATAATATGCTCCCATGTTGAACCTCACCAAACACTTTTCTTTTATAATATCTTATATCACTACTACAACAATCCAATCTTATATGGGTGTGTCTACTTCATCCACCTTAGCCCAAAATTTTCTACCATGTCTATAAACACTAAATTATCCATGCTCACTACTTCTTTTTCTATACAAGTGCAATCTACATCCCAAATCATATAGTCTCACTATTCTTCCATTAGACCTCTTTTGTTCTTAACTTACCTTTTTTATTTCCTTCAATTCAAAACATAGTATATATAATTATTAATTTTTCTAATGATCAATGCTAGCCACAACATAGCACAAAGCCCAATACCACATGTAACATTTCATCAACAAAAAATAATATACTTACAAATTCAAAGGATCAAATAATGGATCTAAACCTCCATGTGTTGCTCAACACTTATCCTCAAGGGTTCAATAAATATTTACAAATATTCTTCTATTGGTGTAAACTCTAAATCACTTTTCACACAAAAAAATAACTCCAATTATGCACATATGTCCACCCAATAGATTCTCACAAACTAATTTACTATCTTTTCATCATTAAATTCTTCTCAAATTTTAATGTGACACTCAGAAACAATAGCTTAAACTATTCCCAAAACTATAAAATTCAATTTCAAGTTATGATGAAATATTCTAGCTTTCTTCATTATACACTAGACTAACTACAACTAACTAACAAACACACAATTGAACTAAACTAAAAAGTATACTTTTTTCATAATGATTCAAGATTACCACATTGCCTAGGGATGCTCTTATATTTCTTTTGTTAGGGGAATTGAGGCCCATAACATTCCAAGTTAGGATTGTCATTGTAGTGGTGGGGATACTTTCCCCTACTTTGATCTTTATTTATCAAAATTTAGTGTATATTGAAAACTATATTTGATCTCTTCAATTGTGGCTTCTTGAACCATTTTACAACACTTTCTTATTTTTGGGGTTGTACTTAGTTTTGACCTTTTGTGTCTCCTATTGTAATATTGATAAAAAATCCATGGAGGCCAAAATTTTGGCTTCCTCATGTTGTACCTTTAGGTATTCCTCGTACACATCTAAGCCATTAGACTTGTTTTCTAATGATTTGATTTCTAGTTCAAGAGGAATTTCATTAATTTTTCCACCAAACTAGGAGAGCAAGTCATCTTGATGGAAATGGATCAAATAATTTTGGTAGGGTAGTTATAATCTCCTCATTTCTTATAATATATTATGTTGTGGGGATTTTTTATTTCACGATTCCTTAGGCTCAACTAATCTTTTCTAACCCATTTCATAATAATTTGTGGGATATTTTATCTATATTATTTTGTGTAATGTTTTTAATTTATAATGCCTACAAAAGATTGGATTAACCTGAATTACTATCAACTAATTTTAGTTACTTGTATTAGATTTTACAATAGAATTACATTTGATGTGTTTGGAAAAAATATCTTCTTATATATACCCTATCATAACCCCTAAAATCTCCCTACATAATTAATTCATCTAAGATTTCAAA
The DNA here is from genome assembly GCA_007258455.2 of Sequoia sempervirens. Taxonomy (NCBI): domain Eukaryota; kingdom Viridiplantae; phylum Streptophyta; class Pinopsida; order Cupressales; family Cupressaceae; genus Sequoia; species Sequoia sempervirens. The sequence goes on along the minus strand of VDFB02000003.1, from coordinate 265,222,864 downwards.
AAATTTAAGTGAGTTGCCAATCTACTCCAAGATTGTGTGGTACCACTATTATTTAGGAAGATTGTAAATTCTAACATCCCCATTGTTATATCATTAAATCAATAAGAGTTATATTGACACAAAATTGATTTTAAATTAAGGACATTCAACTAGGTGAAATTTGAGCACCATGACACATTGCGATAAAGGAAATGAATATCACTTGTCCATGATCTAACTTTTTAACTTGAAGCACATGAAAGCGACATATATATTTTAAATTTGAAATGATCTAAAAAAATTAAATGTAGAATTTTTATTGTGTTTTATGATTTTATTTAAATTTGAAATAAAAAACATTAGGTTATTTTTAAAAACTTGACACTTTTCTTTCATTATTGAAAAAGTTCAAAATATGATACCATCTCAAGAAATTTTCTAGCTAGATCTATTTTAGAAATATTTTTTTTGGTTGAATATATTTTGAATAGAAATTATTATCAAATCTATTTTATAAAAAATAAATATAACTAGAGTGCATCATTGACGATGTCCCAAATTGTACTTAAAATGTTTCTTGATAGGTTTTAGTTTCCTGCCAATAACATTCTAGTGTGATTTTTTTAAGTTGGAAATAGTTAAGTTACATAAATGATGTGTTTGAATGATGAATAATTTTGTATGATTGTTTTAAAAACATATCATAAAATGTGACAAAACTTTGGAATTTCACCCAATTGTAAATCCTTTATTAGTTCATGTAATGACGAGTTTGAGGATAAGAACCTCCTACTTAGAATGTCTATTCAAGGTCTCGAAATTGGTTTATCATTATTTAATGTCATTAATGTATCCTATATTGCATGATATAATATTATATCTTAATTCTCCCTAATTGGTTGTTTATCCCTATTTTTACAATTATAAATAGAGGTGAGAATTCTATTTCTTTCTTTAGTGCTATCTTTCTCTAGATTAAATATTTAGTGATTCTATTAGGGCATTTTCACATGAAAAGAATAATATAAAGATTACATCCATAAGAGAATAGATCACCATAATAGTCAGCTATAAAACACCTATACAAAATCATGAAGGAGCAAATTAAATTACCATTGCAAACATATAAACCAAAAAATAGTGAAAATAGATCTAAAATTATAAATGTCACTCCCTCCAAACACTACAACCATAACCAACATTATAAATAGAAAGGGAATTAACAAATTCTCTAATACTAAAATCTTGAATTCTCTACCGCATTGTAATCCACTAGATATTCAACCTCTATTGCATTAGGGTTCTAGTTTGCATATGTCAAGACACTACCAACTATGGGATCGAGTGATTTGAACTTACTTTATGAAAAAAATCCTCCCTATGCTAAGCTCTATGAATCCTATTTGCAAATAATATTAGAATTGTGAAATTGCTAGAGACCTCTACTTGACATTGACTATGAATCCCCATGAAAGTTGTCAATACCTTCCCTACATCTACACAAAAATCATGAAGAAATAGCAACTTATGATGCACTAGCTTCAATTCTTCACTGTCCTTAGATATAAATCCTAAAGGAGTTGAATGAATGTTCTTAGCACCAACACTAATAATTTTATACCACATTTATCACCACCTTTTCATTAAATATCAACACCTCAATGTCCTTGAAATATGTGGGAAATAGAAAACATATAATCTATAAACTCTAAGCCAGATTGGGATACCTATTTCCAATCACTATGAAATCCCTCCTTATGCAAGTGTTATAATGTAGGGGACATGATTATCCAAACTAGTGTCACCCAAAACTTACTCAAAAAGCCTCAAGGTAACTATTCCATTACAAGTGAAGGTTTAAAGATATCTCTTATCCATGAGTTGAGCTCTTCTTAAAGGATCATTTTCCTTCTAATATTGATGCTTTATTGTCATTGTGATCATTAATCTATAGCCCACCCAAAGGATAAAAACATAAATTACACCAAAATATCACTCTACAAAAATTTACCAATAATAAGACACAATAGTCAAAAGCCACCACATGATGTGAATTTAACAATGTTCCCATGCACATTGACAAATGTAGGGAAATGCTTTATTACAATATTATCTTAATAGGTCAAGAATAATATTAAATATTTCTAATACCTCAACTCAAAAACATAATATCATACTACCAAACATAAATGAAGATATAACAATAAAATCACAACTACCAAACATAATACCCTTGTGAAGATCAACAAATCTAGATTTAGAAAAAAATTATTCCTCGATTTTAAAGTGCTTGGTGTAGATCTCATCAAAAGATTTAAAGATTTATTTGACATAATGACAACATTGACATCTCTTCTATGTTTGTGTGTAATATATATTCCTCATTAGTGGCAAGGAACTTACCAAGATCTTAGGACAATATTATATTTGGAATAAGAACATGATAGACATGGAAACAATTGTTGACAACATTGCTCTTGTAAGTGTAGGTACTTTTCCTCTGAAAGGACTTGAATGACATGGATTTACTTTGATTGGTACTATTCCTGACATTGAAACTAGATTCATGGTATTGATAAAAAAAAATTGTAAATATTTAGCCAATAGGCTATTTTGGGTGGGAAATCCCATTGGATTCATCTGATGTCATATTTTTCGCTACCGTTTTGTGGGTGCTCTGATGACCTCGTACATATTTCGGTCGCATTCATTTCAACCACAATCCCGAGACCCCCCAGGCATGGCCATTCCTCTTTTGTGTCATCAGGTATGGGTTTGAAGCCGCTGACGCCGTTTTACACTTTCCTGGGCTCTCCGTGCTTAGCCAAGCATTTAAGAAGTGACCAAATTTGATGGAGGTAATAAATGTAAACTAGGTTTATGATAGGATCCACCTGTGACGTTTTTTTTCTAGCTTCTCTGGTTTCGACTTTTGCTTTCTGCATTGTGATTTCTGCATTCTACAAGCGAGTGACTGAAGCTCAGTTTATGGGCATTGAAGATATCAAGATCTTCCTTCGACACCAAAATCATGATTTTGCAAAGTCTGAGTTGTTAGAGCGTAGTGAGGAAGAGGGGAGGTTGGTGTTTGTCTCCAAGTGAACTGGAAGTGCTAGAATACACTTGAGTGTAGCCATTAAAACAGATGAAGATAATATTGCGAGAAGAGTAAATGTGGGTTCTCTGAAGGGAGTTGATAGATTCTTCTTCACTGCCCTAAATTTTTGTCTTTTTCTTACATTTTTGTTTTTCTTTAGTTATAAATTATTATTCTTTTATTGTTTCTATATTTTTGTTTTATTTTAACGAATGTGATTATTTTGTTTGCCCAGTAGCGTAGGTAATAGAGGAAGGTTTCATTCTAAAAATCTTAGATTTCCTATCTCATATTCAAACATTTTTCTTACATGCAGGTCCAGGTAGGTATGGTAGGTTCTCTTCAAGTCTTAATGCACTAAAATATGAATGTGGGTGTTTGGAAAATAGGAAGCAACCTACTATCCTCTTTGCTTGTCTATTTTAAGCTTCATTTTGACTTAGATTCCTTTTTTTCTTTTTTCTTTTTATGATATTTTCATTTCTATAGCAGTCTCAGAAATGGAAGATTGCTTGTAAGGTAGATTGTGCCATAGACGACATAGGGCAAATCAAGGGAAGTTTGAAGCCACCATCATGGCGCTACTGCTTCTATGCCTAAGCATTTCGGTGGAGCAGAGAAAGTGAAACCCCTCTCAAACATTGCTTCTAGGCCGCTGCCCTCCTTTCTCACCGTGCTGCTGAAAGATTTAGGGTGGAAATAGAACATTAAATTCAAATAGCAGTGGCTAGCGGACTCCAATAGGAAATTAAAACTAAATAAATTAAGAAGGAAAAATAAAAGAAAGCTTAATCTTCCAAACGTGGTGCTTGGAAGGACTAGGTTGGGTACATGGCAAGTTTACCCTATAACAAGTGCAACTCAAGTGATAAAATTTACTTTCTCTTCATGTATGAGGACACATAAGTGTTTTAAAAGTTATAATAATCAAATATTAAAAACGATACTTGTATTACTAATATTTACATTTAATATATAATATAATGTTATATTATCAATATTAAGAAGTAATCACGATGTTATGTAAAATTTAGTATATAAAATAATAATCACGACAATAAAAATATTAATGTGAATCATGAGTATTATGTTATTTTAGCAATATAAATTAGCATGATTGCTAAATGAAATATTAGTAGTTTTTTTAAATAATGTTTTCATTTTAAAGTATGAACATTGATGGGATATCCCTAAAATAATGTTGGCCTAATGATCAATTAATATTAGAGTAGTATTTTGTTCAAAATTAGATTTGATCTTAATAATAATAATAATAATATTTTTTATTAAATGATCAAAGAACTATATTATTGTTAAATATTCAACAACATTTAGATAATGCATTTAAAAAGGATTAATGAGGAGGTAATTTTCAAACCATTAATGGAAAGTACAACTATCCTTGTTGAGTAATTACCACTGAAATAAAGATAGATATTTTACCGCTTTAACTCTTTTGATAACTTTAACATAGAAATAAAATAACTATGAGTAAATATGATGTTAATATTAATATTAATTGAAATGTTAATGATAAAATGGATTAATTTTAGCAATGGAGGGTAACTCCATAATAATATTATTTATTTCATAGAAATGATAATAACATCATTAAGGAGAATGAGGATATTATTGATGTTTAAATTTTGGAAATAATATTATTATTTCCCTTTGGTGAGCAATTAATGATGTATTATTTCTTGGGTTCAAGCAATTGATGATAATTATTAAAGGCTTCTTGTTGGAATAACTAATAGAATTTTGTTGTAATCAAATAATAATGTTAATCTTGAGGTATGGGTGGTAATAGATTAGAGTGTGGCAAGTCTCTTTATACTGAGTCCAACCTAAAGTTAGAAACACTCGTGCTACGTCTTATTATACTTCTGTGATGCAGTTGCATGGGGCACCAATTCAATGTGTATAGTTTACTTGCCATGCTAATGCATGGTTGTCATCCATAAGTGATTTTCATGTTGTGGTTTATTTATTTATTTTAAAAAATTGGTTGTGTCTTTGCCCAATGTGCAAAATTTTGGGCATGACATTTGGTATCGAGTTGAGGAAGATTGTAGGAGGGATATGAGTGGGGTATGATAGTTTGGCAACAACCCTAGATGTGATTACCACCCAAAAGGTTATGTGTTTCACTTGATCCATTGTCTTTCTAAATTTTCCTTTATTTTATTTAAGCAATGTTGAATAGCAACATTCGTTGTTAGTTTGCTTATGTTTTCGTTGATAAAATAAATTCCAAATATTTCCATAGTTGGGTGCATAGACTGCAATAAATTTTATAATGGGATTCACTCAACAATTATAGGTAGTAATATGCGTTGAAAACAAACTCATTTTCATATGCTATTTTTGAAGCCATCATACATATATCCACGCAATATATGCTTCCCATTTGGATAAATTTTTCGGCATTGTGGTCTAAATCTAGACGGCCATCCAACTATCTAATGGCACTGAAGTAGTTTTTTGTGCCCCTCTTGGGTTTTATCACGCCACCCCTGATCAAATGAGTCCTTTAAAAACTAAACCAAAATAAAACAAAAAAAAACAAACTATATTTTACGGTTTCCCCGCCATAAACAACCAACACATTCTTTAGGTTGAGTGCATAGAGAGATTCTCTCTGCACATCATAACCTAATTAAACAATGCAATTCATCCCAAAAGAATATTGTAGTTCAAATATACTGTACACAAAGCACTCTGTGGGTTTAGCCACAAAATGGAAATTTTAATTACAACAATGGAAACCTTGATAATCCATCGATTTTGGTCTCTTTGGTGAGGCCTAAAATGCTTGGGATACTCTATGAAGCCATGCTCATTTTTGGCTAGGAAAAGAGAAGAGGAGGTGTACTCCATTCCTAGGATGTAAAATGAGGCAATCGTCACACATCTTGGTGGCCCTAAATAATATTGGAATAAACCAGCACATTATATGCACATTCGCAATAAGTTCCAGGTATTTAACATCCTTAGTATATGGTTTCTTCTCTCTTGACAAATGGTCACCTTCGTTATCATGTTTCTTACAATTAAAAGTTTGTTGGCTTACCGATGTTGAGGGTTTAGACATCACATCTATGGAGTCTGTTCATTTCCACAATGCAAAATGATTTAAATCATCTTAGTGTTCACATTGCTTTACTGACTATCCATTTGATTGTGGTCTTTAGATAAGGTGATTGGACATGCTTACAACTTTTTACTATAGTATATAGTGATGCATAAAGCTACACTTATATTATAGTTAATTAAAATTTAAATGCATGCATTATACTTGTGGGGAATATTTGATTCAAATGTATACATTTTGTAGATTGAAATTTACACTTTCTTGCGATTTTTACCCCTGCCCTTCAATATATTGCCGAAGTATATCCTGCTATCGGCGTAACCATTGCACCTTGTTGAGGTGCAAGCGCTAGTTAAGATTTTGAAAGATTTGATGAGTTTTTACAACCCATCATTCCTCAGTCCATTTTGTGAATATCCTACAATCAGGACGTTCCATTAGAATATATTTCTTTGAGGCATTCTGTCAAACAATTTAGGTGCCTTGTTATGCTTCCACATTTTGAACATCCTGCAATCATGGCATTGCAATCAAGGCATTATGTCAAACAATTATTGGAATCATTCTGTCAAAAAGTTCACGGGCCTTGTCTAAGCTTACACATTTTGTGTACTTTTCTATGAGGGCAGTTGCAGCTAAAACATCTCACAAAATTCTTCCATCGTTTATCATGTGATGTATGTACATACCCTGTTTCAAAGCTCCCATTTTCACACAGGCTGGGACGATGCTGGCAAAGGCTGCGTTGGAATTCCATTTATCACTGTTGCGCATTTCCCTTCATGCATATGTACTGGAATTCCATGGTTGGGTATGATGAAGCTTGGCAATTCGTTATAACTGTTTGTAGGGCATTTTTACCTCACACAGGCATTTTGAAATCATGGTTGGGTCATTTCAAACCTTGTCTGGACGTCATTCCTCCATGCCTGAGCGTTTTTAGTTTGTGCAGGGAATTTTAGACATTCACAAGGCGTTCTCCTTCATTAGTATATGTCTTAAGCATTACATACTAAAGAATGGGGGCGTGCACTTACGCGATCAAACGTTTACGGCCATCGGGCATCCACCATACTCCCGCGCGGGAACAGGTTTGAATTCAGACGTAATGGCGATTATTATTTGAACGGGAATGGACGTTAGACGAAAGGTTGGGCCCACATCCACCTAAGCGGTCAAAGCTTAGTGTGTGATGTTTAAGCCCAGCCTTGTAGAACACCAGAATTTTTGTGCTCGTTTGTTGGAAATGCATCCATTTCTTTGGACAACGTTTATGATAAATGTATTCATTCTGTATAACAATGGAAGATTCCAAATATGAAGAAAGATATTTTATTATTATTATTTTTTGAATTAACTATTCAGAAAAGATATTTTATTATTTTATCTTTCTTTTGAATTAACTATTCACAAGAGGGAGAGGCATCTTAGATTTTTATTTTTATTTTACTATTAAAAATTTCTTCTATTTTCATTTCCATACAACAATGGAAGATTTCAAATGCAGTTGTGGCATGGAGAAATATATTTTATTATTTTATTTGTATTTTGAATTAGTGGAGTGTAATCTATTTCTTGGATACTTTCTAACAATATTATTTTTCCTAATGTCTTTAATAGAGGTCATTATATTTTTATAATGGAAACATATTCATTATGATATTAAAAATATAAAATATTAAAGAAAGCATAATACACATAGTTTTTTAAAAGCTAACACTAAGACTACATACTTACAAAATATCATTTCTAAATGACTTCATTTGATCCCCCAATAGATTAAGTGAAAATGTTTGTTAACATTTTGATATGTATGGAGGAAACTTTGTGAGGGGTTTGATTTAAGCTTATAGAGTTTCTATCCAAGGGTTTGATTTAGCTCCCTTTAATCAAACCCTCTTAGATGTAATCCCAAAAAACTTAATATATTTTTTTAAAAAAGAACGATTTCAAGAAAAATCAAGATGTCGCCCAAGTAGACACACTATAGTGGGATAACTCTCTTGCTTGTACATTGCATTTTTCTATAACTGAACAAATCCTATTAGCCTTTCCTCCCCATCATACTTGCACATCACATCCTCTCAATCAAACTAGCTCCAACACTAGATGAAGGAATATGAGAGAAGAGAAATGAATTGATAATAGTAATTTGATAGTCATAAATTAAACAAATATGCAAATTTTATAATTATCATAATATAAAAGGAGGCAAGAAATCTATCATATAGAAGTGGAAATTGTAGACAAACACTAACACAATATAATTACATTCATCTATGTCTCAACTACATCATTTATAACATATATCATTTATAACATATATGAAGATTACACGACATAATAAACCAAATAACACAAATAAATGAGATGAATTCAATAAACAGTAGTACTATCATTTTCCCCATAATAACTATTAGAAAGCACTTTAAATAGATCTTTAAGTATATGAACCTTCTACTTGCTCAAAGCTTTTTGAAGATATCTACTATCTAATCATACATTATACAATACACGAAATACGTACGTTTAACTACATATCTAGTTAAATTCTAGATTTAATTTGACGGAGCTTCTTCCGAGGATTTGATTCCATAGATCTGCTTTCGAACCCAACGCAATGAAGGGTGAATTATACCAGAGAACAATACCACCCGAGCTACCCAGAAGCTGGAAATAAACATAGAGTATACGAGACCGAAGCCTTTAAGTAAGACATAGCGGTCACGTGGAAACAAGTGTGATTTTCCATGTAGTGACATTGCCCTTATGGCTATAGGAAGAATGCACACCATAACCCACACGAGCACAGCTAACCACAAACACTTAGATGCCACTACCAAATGTATTGCTGCACCAAATGTTAATGACAATGATACCAGTGCTATCCATAACCCTTGCAAACAGATGTCAGTTATGATCGGATCTTCTACTTGGCTAGCAAAACATGCGAAATTAAGGAGGATTGCAGAACCAATAGAATAACAGAAGGCAAGTGCGTCAAATATCACAAATACCTTGAAGACATTCGTGTTAATCAAATAAGGGACCGGTGGGCCCTGTCCCTGTCCTTGGTTATCAATGCCTCCCGGTAGAGTGAAAGCAGCTGCGAAAGCAACTGTTGCAATTAAGACTGCACATACAGATACGATATCTGGTTTCCAACTTTTGGCTTTAGTTGATGGGATAGTTCTTGAGCCCTCATCAATTATCTTCTTAATAGCACCACGTTCATGTAAATATCCTATAATCTGCATTAAGATCAGTTCATTTTAAATAATAATAAATTAATATTTTGCATGATTTCAAGCCTTCTGTTTATATCTCAATCATAGAAAAATATAAATATTTGTATTTATTTATTGATAAAAAAAATGATTTTAACTTTCAATCGGATTAATATTTAAAAATTACTTCAAAAAATGCTAACCATTATAATTCATTTAAACTCAAATCACTTACACTCTGAGAACTTGTACAGCCTGAGTTGGCCTGTACAGCCTGAGTTGGCCTAGTACAGCCTGAGTTGGCCTAATGGTGGAGAACTTGTACTCTTGAAAGAGAGGTCACAAGTTCAAATCCTGCAGGGGGTAAGGTAAAGCCTGAGTTGGCCTAATGATTTTAACTTGTACAGCCTGAGTTGGCCTGTACAGCCTGAGTTGGCCTAGTACAGCCTGAGTTGGCCTAATGGTGGAGAACTTGTACTCTTGAAAGAGAGGTCACAAGTTCAAATCCTGCAGGGGGTAAGGTATGTACACCTCGTATTGTGGAGCACGAGTTAGGTGCCTCCCTCAATATTGGGAGTACGAGGAGTCCCATATTGCTGTAGGCCGTCTGTAGACCCAAAAACAGATTGCCGGGTATCGTGGACTATAAAATAATATTATTATTATTATTATTACTCCTATAAAGTCGTGGGTCTTCATTCTCCTTCTCTAGGGCTATATCGAATGCCGTTTGCCCATTCTTATCAATGCAATTAATCAGTCTTTCTGATATTACCGAGGATATTATAGCTTTCAGAGCTTTTCCTCCAACTCTCGCAAATATTTCAATAGCATTGTTGACGGCCAGATGCAAAGCATTTCTACCATCGTTGTCTACCATTTCTAGACAGTCGCTACTGTAATTTAATATCACTTTCACTAAATCTGCATTCCCCTCTTTGACTGCAATGTGAAGTGCAGACTGCTTGTTCTGGTCTACTTTGTAACAAGAAAGCATATCTTTACTTAAAAGCATATCTCCAATATGGCGAATTTTCTTCCGATCCCGTCCAAGAAAAGGAATTATCCCAACTGGAAATTGAAACAACGCAACCATATGCAACGAAGTTCGGTTGAAAATGTCAACCTCTGTGGCAAGTTCAGGTTTCCTTTGTAAAAGCTTGTCAATTACATCTGCAAAACCAAAACAGTAGAAATGAAATTCAAAGCAGAGTTTGTACTTGTCTTTTAACAGTATTTGTATACGTATCAAGGCGATATGATTGTTGTAATTCAAAGTATTTTATTATAGATCTGATGGCTCTAGGAAAATTCACTGGACGGAAAATTCACCGTCAACAATTCACTCTGAGAAATTCACCTCAAAGAAAATTCACCACCATGTAAAATTCATCCGGTGGGTGAATTGCTGAAATGAATTTTACTTGAAGTGAATTTGTCATACCTGTGAATTTTCCCTGAATTCCGGATGCCAAACCTGATTTTCAATTAAAGCTTATATAAATCAAAGTTTTAAAATAAAGTACAAAACTAAAACTAGATTACTGGTAGAGCTTTATCATACTTTTTAGCTATAAAACTAATCATATGTAGAGATTGAAGAGCAGTAAAAAAAATTAAATATATTCATATGTCTTCCTGATGTCCTCTTCTATTTTAAATTTTATGACATTACTTCATATTATTCGAACCCTTACAAGTTAAGAGAAAAACAGTCCATAGGATTTTATATATTCATAATTAATTTTTTCTTTCTTATCCCCGACAAATAAACTGCTAAACTGTTTTAAAAAGGCATGCAGACGCCGGCAATTACATAATGACTTATGACAATTGTTTATGCTGTGTTTTCCTTAAATACAAGCTGCATGTTCCTTCAATCGACGACATTTTTAATAAGTAATAAAATGTGATCGGAAATTAACCAGATAAACCAATTACTATTTGCTTTCCCTTTAAAGTTGCACTATTATTTAATTAATAATTTTTTTATTAAGAAAATAGCCTACAATAATTAAGGATGCATTTTATTAAAAAAATTTAAAAACTTTGTTTTGATATTGTTCAGGGAGGCTGGCCAGGTCTCTGGGGCAGCAAATGTTTCAAGAGATGCTTGTGGATGGCCAATGAAAACTTAGCCTAGCCACTTCTCAGCCTGTTGTCTCTGGCTCTGTTGGCACTTGGCAGTTGATAAGTGTGTTTTCCTCTGTATCCGTGCTTTAATTGTAGATAGGTAAGCTTCCAAGTAAGATAATTCATTTGTTTAAAATTTCTTTGGAGTTAGGTTAAATATAGATGTGTTTAGGAAGTGGCTCAGCAAAATTAGAAACTTAGGGATCATTTGGAGAATACACCTATGTCAAAATACTTTTTTCTTATACCATGAAAACTGTGTCAGACGCTTTTGAATGGAGCACGCTTTTTTTAATAAGTGTAGATCATTCTCTAAACAATAGGTTATGGGCTTTAATTTAGAGAAAAAATGCATCAATAAGATTTTTGGAAGAATAATGGAAGTCTGTATTTCTGTTATTAATGTGGTGAAAATTATTCTTTTGAATTTTTTTTTTAAAGTCTTGGAAATATATATTAAAAATGTTAATGCGATGAATTTTTCGCCACGGTGAATTGCTGGTGGTAAATTTAGGAGGTCCCGAAGGGTATCGTTAACTGTTTCAGACCGTTTTTGGCAGTGGATGTGGTTACGAAATCCATGAAACATTTGTTGTTCCCAAATTTGATACTTTTGTGGAGGTGATAAAGAAGCCCACTTCTTTGCTCACCTTATCTTCTAGACTAGATGATTAGGTGTAGCAAATAGCATATAAGGATTTCCTAGTGGTTTGCCATAGATGCCTCAATCATCCTCTTGAGCCATCAGTGACTAGTAGGGCAGCCTTCCGCAACTAGAATTCATGATGTAAACAAGTCCCTCCCAGAAACAACATCAAAGGAGAGATTTAAGGAAAGGAAATTTGAAGAAAGCCAGGGTCTGAGGAGGACACAAGATATCAATTCATTTAAACCTTTGAATGAAACATGGAGGTTGTTCAAACCTCATAAAGAAAAATAGGATATTGGAATCAGAAGTGGAGCTCTCTTGCTGCCTTTTATATAATTCTGATTCAAGAGTATCAATTAGAAAAGAAAAGAAATATCAGCTAAGGAAATAAGTGGAGCTCTCTTGCTGCCTTTTATATAATTCTGATTCAAGAGTATCAATTAGAAAAGAAATATCAGCTAAGGAAATAATTCACCTCAGGGAGCCATCAGAAAGAGCTGTTCAATGCTCCCCAAAACATTTTTGCTTCAAACTGCTTTAGATTAGTTAGGCTTTTATAGTCCCAGGGTGGTATACCCTAAATTGTTTTTAGAACCTCTGATTGTGATGGTGTTTTACAACTTTAATCTTTGTTATTTTGAATTTCATCGGTTTATCGTTCTTGTTGTATAAAACAATTAAAGCCTTTCCAAAAGCCTTACTTTTATCCATATATACAAAATATTTACTTCAACTATTAAAAATCTTCAAATTATATTTTATTTCCAAAAATTTACAAACCAAACTACTAAAGGAAAAGTGGAACATTTCCATGTTTGAGGATCACCCTTTGCAAAATTTTCTATTTTCAAGAAAGCCTCAGGTCTGTTATTTACTATTCTTTCGAAAATTAAATCAACTAAGAAAACTAAAGAACAGCATACCTATGCTTAATTTAGAGACTGCAAGATGTAAAGGTGTTTGGCCATCAAATCTCTTGTTGTACTCACTAGAAGTCCGAGAACACAAAATTTCGATGATCTTGACATGACCTCCCTCACAAGCTTTAAACAGAGCTGTTTCACCTGCTACATTGATCTCATTCACCAGATCTGGGCATGACTGCAGTAAAGCATTCACGACTTCCTCCTTTCCTCCAAACGCCGCTTCGTGCAACGCTGTGTTTCCCTCCATGTTTTTAGCTTCTAAAAATGCCATCCCATTCTCTTGATCTACTTTTGAGAGTCGAACCAGTTTTTGGACGAATTGCAGAGAGCCATGATAGGCGGCAATATGGAGCATCGTGTTTCCCCCTGGAGTTACCTCATCCGCAAGTTCTTGCGGCTCCCTAAACCCATTAAGCATTTGTACGTTGTCTGATTTGGCTGCTTCGTACAACCTTTTGTTCATTCCTCTGGAGATATACCCAGTTTGATCCATTAAGCTTGGGGAAAAAGACTCTAGGCTTAAGGAAAAAGTGAGTCTTCAATGGGAAGATCGAAACTTCCCTATATATCATTTTAAGAAGTGTTGTCTTTCTGCAGAGCTTCATAAAATGTACCATAAGAGATTCGACACTTTTTAAAAAGAGATTTCTAGCTACCATAAAAGATCCATCTACAGTTTTGGAGTGTACCAAAATTTTATCTCTAGGTGAGTGCCTTTTCTTTTTAAAAGGTAGGTACCTACCTATGATTAGATTCTTCTTGTTTTTTTTGGTTCAAATATATGGAGAGAATATTTAATCTTTATCATATATTTAATTTAATTTTATATTTTTGTGAATGGAATAAGTTTTGTGTTACAGTCAAATAGGAAATTATAACATCAAGAATGATAAGATTTACTTTTTTCTACTTTAATCAAATATATGAAAAAATTATTTCATCTTTATTAGATATTTTATTTTATTTTATTTTATCATTTGGTGAGTAAGATTATCTTTTTCTTTTCTTTGTTTCAATAAAGCTGGGAACATAGCATCAAGGTTGATTAGATTCTCTTTTCTTTTTTGTTTTATTACTTTAGTCAAATATTGTTTTATTACTTTAGTCAAATATATGAACAATGTATTCCACTTTACTAGACATAACATGATGGGACATGACAATACATTAAAGTTTTGATGTTCATTGCATGTCAAATTTTCATGTTCACTATGCTCATTATTGGTATTTGTTGTTAGTTAGGTAGTGTCTCATTACTTTCAATTCAATTTCTTAATTAAAGTAAATAATATCAATTAAGAATAAATAATCTTGTAAAGTAATTATAATATTTAAATGTGATTTTTATAGTTTTGTTTAGTAATAAGATATCTTCTTATGACATTATTTTTTTATAACATTGGACACATCTTTTTAAATATAAGCAATCTATGAGTAAGCTAAAATTTCTACTGTTGCTTGGGAAAAGGTCTTCCTCCCTAAATCTCATGGTGAGTTGGACTTAAAACGAGTTAAGCATGTCTACAAATCTCTTCTAACTAAAATTAGTTAGAGACTTGTAAAAGGAAATAATAATTTGACTAATCTAGAGAGGTGAAGTGTCAAACAAAAAGCCACAACCAACCCCATTGACCATGATTCCTTCTCACAGTTGGAGGAAAATATTGGGAGTGAGTCTCCTAGTTACCTCAAGCAAAGAGACTATGTCCATGATGACACATACAAGAAGGTGAGTGGCCCTTAGATGAAGAGGTAGATGGAGGAACTTTCGTAATCGCTCAAGAGAAATTTCCCTAGTGATTGAGGAGCACATGTAAATGGGCTAGCTTAAATGCAACTTTATTAGCTTGTACCTAAATCTATAGTAAAATATTGAAACAAATCATTTCTTTAGTATAAAGTGAAACATTACGATCTCAATAGAATAATTGGAAAAAATGACTGAATTTTTATCTTTTCATATGTTAAATAGAAATTCCACCTTGAAAGCATGTTAGACTTCGTTGAACTTGTGAGGTATGTGAGGCCAATCCCTAATAAGCACCATGTGTTGTAAAAATGGTTTATATTTGAAGGTATTGAAACAACATGAATCCAAGTCCAAATATTTTGAGCTTTGGGATAAAAACCAAAAAAATGTGTGTAATGTCGTAAAATAGCACCCCTTGCAATTTCACATACATTCTTGCATCCACTTTAGTTTCCACTCCCTTAGAACTTGTGTAGGCTCATTTTAGCTCCTACATCATCCCTTTTTTGCTCTTAGGATGCTTAGAACTCCTTTTCAGCAGCTGGGTAAGCGCACAAAGTTAAGTCCATGAAATGTGGAAGTTTTTTCCTTAGCCAAAAAATTGAAATCGACATTGCAAAAACTGGATCCCAATTTTAATAAACGGGATCCCAATTTTTAAAAATCGGGATTCCATTTAGCTTTGGGATCCCGAGCCCAAATACAAAACAGGATCCCGCTTTTTAAAAATCGGGATCTCATTTCCTAAAGGATCTCAAACCAACAAACAAGGAACGGGATACTGTTTTATAATGCTTTTTTTTTAAAAAAAAACGAACAGAGTTCATTTTGTAGCAGATAGGATCCCAAGTACAGGCAACAATGACCTCCACAAATAGCTCCAGGTACCCGCCCACGCCCCCTTTTTTTGTATTTTTCCATTTCTTATTGAAATTGTGAATAAAATAGGTGAATTTAGCATGTTTTTTAAATTTAGTTCATGTTTTGAGTAGTTTTTTCCTGTTATAATAGAAATGAGTAATTGTAGAAAGAGATCAAAAAATGCAATGAAACCTAAATATTTTTTAATAGAAATGAAAAAATGAACCTTGAATTGTGTTTTACAAACAAAATTTAGCTTTTGAAACCTAAATTGTTCAATTAAACTATAAAAAAATGAATTTGAAAACCCTAATTGAAACGAAACAAAAAAAATTGCATTTCAAAACCCTAGAAATTGAAATGAAGTAAAAAAATTGCATTTAGAAACCCCAATCAAGCTTTTTGAAACCCTGAATTCAAATCAAACGAAATAAAATGAATTTGAAAACCCTAGTTTGAACTGAAATGAAAAAATTGTATTAAAAGCCCTAATTGCTTAGAAATTGAAACCCTAAATTGAATTGGAACAAATTTTTTTGTTAAAACCCTAAATTGAAATCAAACAAATCATTTTGATTTTGAAAAATAGGTAATTTCAAGCTCAAAAAAAATCATTTGCATTGCTTAAATGTTTTAAATTTTATTTGCATTGTATGGAGAAAACGATATGTTAAACTTCAGTTTCAATGTTAAATTATAATTAGATTAGAAAACAATATGTTAAAGAATAGTTAAAATTCATAAAGTTTATCAATGTTTGTTTGCAAATTTAGTTAGCAAATTCGTAAATCCAAGCACATACAATCGATTCCAATTGGCACTAACTTGCAAGTCTAAATTATTCCAAGGGCCACCCAAACTTCACCCTAAGTTTGCTAAACTCTAAACCTTGAATTGTAAAATCTAAACCCTCAACACTAAAGCATTTGAATTTTGTCTTAAAGGACCTTAAAATGAAATTTGGTTTCCTTAAAAAACCCTCTATTGTCACCATCTAGTAGAGCTTTTTGTAATGTTTTCACTTATTTGAACACATAATATAAAACCTTTTGGTTTCTACAAGTTTATGAAGAGTGGATGATCACTCTCTATGACACTTAGACATGATCAATAGGGATCTAAATCATTGGAAGAAAACTTTATTCTATTATATCCACAAGATAGGAGAGTGCGAGTGAGAGTGCTATGGGTAAAGTTTCTTTCATTGGACATACCTAAAATTATGTAGGTTCAATGTCAAGAATGGGTCTATTTGGTAGATTTATTAAAACTATTATGAATATCTAGAATACCATAAAAGTATAATTATAGCAATTCCAATTGGAAACACTTGGGTATATATCATATGAAATTTAAATCTAGTAAGGTGTCTATTATATAGGAGAGTTGATAATACATGGAAAGAGGTTTGTATGGGAATATATGTATTAAGAAACACATACCATGACCTCTATAGGATTTTTAAGATGTGATCCTAGATAATAATCCACCCATCCTCAAGCATAATGGATTCTTTAGCAATTAAGGGAGATTCAATAACCATAAAATTACCTATATTTTGATACTATATAGATTTATGTGGAAGGATAGAAATGCATCAATAAGGAGACCAAGATGGAACCATTTAACACCTAAGGTACACCTATTACATGGGAAAGGGAGGAGGTACATGATGATAGGTTGGAGGAACTAGGCTATTATTACAATAGAGAGAGGAGGAGGATTCATATTATGCTTCTATAAATAAGAGGTCAATTTAGAAGATTAAAAGAACTAGATAATAACAAAGGAAATAATTCTATAGAGGGAGTGAGTGGGATTGTTGGAAATATACAAGGAGAGAGGTGAAGGTCCCAACACCTACATAGATTCCTACACGAAATAAACCAATCTAGGCACTTCCTAGAAGGATCAAGATCCATGTGAGTAGCCTCTTTTTATTTTTGTATCTTCTACATATGTATATTTATTCCTTTATTATGTGATTAAAATTATGTATGATATAACTTATTAATAAGTGATTACAAGTATAATTATTAAAATATTTCATATTTATTTTGATATCCTCTAATGTAGGAGGAAATTTTTACTTGTTTTGATAGATGTATGTTATTTTTGTGATATGTATAGATTGATTCATTTTAACATGATACTTTTTTTATTAGAGGGGTAAACACTTTTGTTCCAGAGCTAGATGGAACCAATGAGGTCACAGTATGACTAAATTTGGACCTCACTAGACATCTAGATCCCCTTAAGCCATCCTATCACCCTAAATCGTAAATCAATTTCTTAAGGGGTCCCAATATGACATTTCTTAAGGGGATCAAAGAAGTTCTTAAAATTGGTGAAGTTTCCCAAAACCAAATTTAACAATAATAAGATCGTGCAATATTATAATATGAATGAGATTTCATGATCTAGGTTGGTCAGTTGAAACAAGAGTAGATCTCAATCAACTATTCCACAAGAAAATGTTCTTCACTAACTTTCAAGTTCATTATATTCCAAGGGGCACCAAAAATTCACCCTAAGTTTTGTAAACCCTAAACCCTAAACTAAAATCTAAACCCTAAACACTAAACCATTCATTTTGTCCTACCCAAGACCTTAAAGTGAAATTTGGTTCTCTTAGGAAAATCCACCAAATTTCATTCCCTTATGCCATGTAATTTTTCCTAGGATCTTACTACATATATCCCCTTAAGTTATCCTATTACCCTAAACCCTAAACTCTAAAGTCTAAACCCTAAACCCTAAAGCCATCATTTTTTCTTAGGCTCTTAATGAAATTTGGTTGCCTTAGGCAACTCCACCAAATTTCATTCCCTTATCACCATGTATTTTTTCCTAGGATCTTACTACATGTAGATCCTTAAGCTATCCTATTACCCTAAACCCTAAAGCCATCATTTTTTCTTTAAAGGCTCTTAATGAAATTTGGTTTCCTTGGAAACTTCACCAAATTTTATTCACTTGAGCCATGTCATTTTCTCCTAGGACCTCACTAGGCGTAGATCCCCTTAAGCCATCTTGTCACCCTAAATCGTAATTCAATTTCTTAAAGGGGTCCCAATATGACATTTCTTAAGGGGATCAAAGAAGTTCTTAAAAAAAATTGATCAAAGTTGCCCAAGGCAACCAAATTTAACAATAATAAGATCATGCAAGATTATATAATATTAATAGTTAATTGTATTTTCATTCAAGCAACATGTGCCTTAGACATAAATGAGGATTGCATATTTTATCATTTGTATTCAATTATTTAAGGTCATTTATATTGAATGGTTTAAAGGTATTTCCTAAACATGTATCTTACATCTTGAAATTACAAATCTAATGCATGTTCACTCATATCTTAAAGATCACATGGATCCATTCAATAATATTCGCAATCCACCTCCACACCATCCATCTCCACCACCTTCACCTCCACCTCCTCCCACTCCACCTCGTAACCCCCCACCTCCACCACCTGAAATCAATGAACATGCTCGTTTGCAAGCACAAATCAATGTCAATGTTAGAACCATCCAAGATCAAATCAACATTATTCAAAATGAAGAATGTGTCACACCTCCTATGAGGATGTTTGCATCTAGGATGCAAACCCTTGTTGATGTTGTCAGGGCTATCGATGGGATCTTAGATGAGCATCAATAATGGCTAGAGGAGAGGAGAACTTCTGATTCTAAAAAGGAAAACACAAAGAAATGAAGAGATGCAGTAGAGAGCCACAATAGTTTCTAAATTAAGACAATGATCTTAAATAGTTATGAATTTATGAATTTGGTGAATGATGGATATTTTGTGATGAATTTATAAATTTGGTTGGATGGATATTTTTAGTGACATGAATTTATGATTTTGGTTCTAGATGGATATTTTTAGTGACATGGATTTATGAATTTGGTGGAATTTATGAACTTATAATGAACGATATATAATAGTATATATTTTATGACTATCTACTAGATCATGATTTCTCCTGATAAAAAAATGTAATATATATATATATATATATCTGTGTGTGTGTGTGTCAGACATAAAATGAGCTTTTGTGAATGTTTCAAGTTTATTGTTTAGTATGTACGTGCATGTATTAAAAATTTGCATATAGTTCTTAAATTTTGAAATTTGTATGTATGTACATAGTTTAGTTTAATGATCTATACGCATTATGCATCATATTTTTTATTTTAAATGTATGTACATGTTAAATTTTTTATTTTGTATGGACATGCTCAAGTTCAATCAATGTATATATATGTGCATTTCAAATAAATATATGATCTTAATATATATGTTTCCCATCCTATTTCAATTAAATATATGATCTTAATATATGTATGCACATCCTATTTTGTATGATTTAATGCAGGTGCACATTTATATCTCATATCATGGATGAATTTAACATTGATGATATCATCAATCCACCACCTCAGCCACAACCACATCCACCTCCCCCTCCCCCTCTACCTCCACCTCCACCTAATATGCCACATTCAACACCTATCACATCTGATGAGGCTCGCTTGCAAGCACATATAAATGATCAAGTTGCATCCTTACAAAATCAAATCAATGCTATGCAAAGTCAAGCATTAATTCCACCACATGTGAGATGTTTTGCATCTTCGATGCAAAACATAGTTGATGCCATTAGGATGATTGATTATGATCTTGATAGGCATTAACGAGAGAGAGAACAAATGAGACAATTTTATTCTGACGGTCTCCCTTACAAACAAATATTAGACCTTAAAATAATGAAAGCCCATCTAGCCCCCTACTTTCTTGACCTCGTTACTCAACAACCCATTCCACCCAACAAATCTAGAATATCCATGAGGTGGTGCATACATCTGCAAATGAGTGCACATTTTTGGGATTGATGGTATATGGTTTTTTATAGTCCCCCACATGCTAATTGGGAGTGCCCATTGTATTTTTTGAGAAAACTATATGTAGAGTTTGTTTTGGGAAAAAAGCCCAATTATTTTGATTTTAGATCATTTCAGGGTGTTGGTGGTGGCATGCCACAATAGAGGTTAGGGGAAAGGGTTGATCCCCAATGCCCTGTACATGTGCAACCCCTTGTTGTTGCTCCTAGTCCTCCCATTCCCGCACCTATACATCATCAAGCTTTGGTCTCAACATTAGGTTTCCTTAGTACACTCGCAGGAGACCTTGATCAGCATGCTTCTGTGATAGCGGGTGGGGAGGATAGAGATGATGATGATGGAGGAGTTTTTTATGGAGCTGGTCTGAGTACCACTCTAGGAGTGTCGAGGCTCGTCCCCCATATATGTACTAGTTGTTATCAAGTATGCTATGGACCTGATCAAGCCACACCTAGTTCAGGTGGACAGGGAGATTTTGGTAGTTCATTTGGTCGCATTAGTTCATTTGTAGAGTTTCTTACAGTAGACCATCACCCTGAAGACACTGCGACACAGGTATAAATATGCATCTATGTGCATTCATTTTATAATAATTTTGATGGATGTATATATCAAAGAAAAGTTTGCAATACATTTTAACAATCAAATTGTTTGGTGTACAGATGACACTAACGATGGGGAAATCATCTGTTCCATGAGTACATACATCGACACCGGTCGTACTTGGAAACCCTTATGGGGTATTTTGATTTCAATTTTTAAAATTATATATGAAATCATAAATTTAACTTGAGTTTTAAATTTATAATTGAATCACATATATGTTTGAAATATTTATGTTGGTTTAGGCAAGTCAATCAGCATCCACATCGATTCCTCTTGAGGGATTGTCAACCACTCCTCCACTATCGGGTGTCATAGATCAAGGGCAGGTACATTCATATTGTAAATTTGTTTAAAGTTTACATTAGTATAGTTACAATTTTATGAATTTTGAATTCACTAGATATATGAAATACATTCATGTACACTTGTAAATATTATAAGCGTTAAATGTCTATGTACATGTATGTCTAGGTTGATACCACAATAAGAATGGGCATCGGGCAAACATTTGATGTTGTAGCTACTCATAAGGCCACTGATTTCTAGGTTGTTTACAAAACTTTCTACACAAAATGTGCAAACTTGAATATATATATATATATATATATATATATATATATATATATATATATATATATATATATTAACCTAATTCAATTGTACATGCATTAATTTTGATCTTGTAAGACTTTGTTAGTGCAACTTTCAGCCCTGACCCAGACATAGTTACACCACCAGGAGGACATGCAGAGCAGGCTCCAAATCAAATGGTAATTTAAATTTTTTATTATATTTAAAGTCAAATATAAATTACATATTCTAAATATAACTTAAATTTTAAATTTTAAATTGAATATATACATAATATGAGATTTGTTACATATTCTTTTTCTTTTATAGCATCAGGCACATCTTGTAGTTGAGCATGTACAGACGGGTCCTAGAGAAGAGCTTGGTGCACAACCTCAGAATACAGTACAATTAAAATATGATAAATTATAAATTAAATTAATTAAAAAAAATTAATTGTAGAGTTGTACATCTAATTTCAAATTTCTTTGTCTTGTTTATGTAGATTGATTTAGAGAATTTAGAGGTTGCTTTAGGTGCACCAGAACATCCAGACACAGATATGATGGTAATTTAATTTTATGATGGATTATAAATTAAATTGTCATTAAATCATTTTTCATTGTCTTACATCTGATTTCATCTTTCACTTGTACAGAGTGTTTCAGGTCATCTGCATAGTCTGCATGGTGTGAAGCGGTCTCTTGATTATAGAGATAGTACATGACCTAGAAACATGTGATTTTATGTGTTATATTTGTTTATTTCATGGACTATATTTCTGGTTTTTCATGTACTCTATTGGACTTTATATTTCATGGCTCAAGTACTTATTTGGACTTTACTTCATGGGTTGTACTCTAGACTTTATTTCATGCGCTTAATATATTGGTTTCATGCACTTAATATGTTACATAAATTATGGACTTTATTATTGTTTGAAATTTTAATTTACACATGTACATTTATGCATTTTATGTTCATAGTCAAGACATTAATATAGGACATTAATGTGAAATTTAGTGATCTCATACATGATATACATTATATGTACATTCAATAATTAGCGATAATTACTCAATGAACTCATTCAATTCACGTCAATCAATAATTAGTCAATAAATCATAATTTTTAAAAAAAAGTACAATCTGTTTATATACCAGAAAGGATAAAATTTTAAGAAATAAACAATACCATAGAAGATTGGAGAATAAAAGCATTAATAAATTCTATAAATAATAACATCTAACACTAATTTATAAGTTGTCAAAAAAAATAATGGCATTCATAAGTTGGGGATAGCACAGGTAGAACGTCTTAAGGGGATGTCTTAAGGGGTCTTAAGTGGATGTCTAAAGGGGTCATAATAGAATGTCTTAAGGGGTCATAATAGAATGTTTTAAGGGGATCTCTTAAGGGGTCATAATACAACGTCTAAAGGGGATGTCTTAAGGGGTCTTAAGGGGATGTCTTAAGGGGTCATAATACAACATCTAAAGGGGATGTCTTAAGGGGTCTTAAGGGGATGTCTTAAGGGGTCATAATAGAATTTCTTAAGGGGATGTCTTAAGGGGTCATAATAGAATGTTTTAAGGGGATGTCTTAAGGGGTCACAATACAATGTCTAAAGGGGATGTCTTAAGGGGTCTTAAGGGGATGTCTTAAGGGGTCATAATACAATGTCTAAAGGGGATGTCTTAAGGGGTCTTAAGGGGATGTCTTAAGGGGTCATAATAGAATTTCTTAAGGGGATGTCTTAAGGGGTCATAATAAAACGTCTAAAGGGGATGTCTTAAGGGGTCATAATAGAATTTCTTAAGGGGATGTATTAAGGGGTCATAATACGTCTTAATGATATAATTGATTTAACAATAATGTATGCATGATATTTAGTGATTATACAATTAGACATAAAGTTTCAAAGTAGGAAAACATGCACATTTAACAAACAAAATATATAGAATATTGATTTGATACATAGAAGTACATAGAGTATGTTTAATTCTATAAGTATGTATGTACATATATGTCATCTCAAAACAATGTTTACAAAATTTGGATATGCCATCTCAAGAACATCTCAAGCTCGTGCCTAGAATGTAGTAGGTCTTCACACCACCTGATATCAAAAAGGTACAAGAAATATCAATGAAATCATCAAAACATACATATTTTAATTTATATAAAACTATCTATATGTACTGAACTCAAGTACCTTCATTTAAAAGTATTCCACACATGTTTGTAGGTTTAATCCAAGCATCCTCTCCTTTTTGTTTCAAAGTATGAAATCAATGCAATGATGGCTTAAGGATACAAAAAATGACAATAAATCAATTTTAGCTATTAATGTACAAGCAATATCAATATGTAATCAAAACATGTATTTAAATATAATTTAACTAATAATTACCTATTTTTACCAAGTATTCCATGTTGTCTAGGTTGAATCTGCATGGACTAGATCTTTTTTGTGATTATTCCTTGAGGATGTATAAAAGGACAATTTAAATCAATTTCAACTAATAACACACTTGACCAATGTTGAAACATCTATTTAATGTATTTAAAATGACAAAATAAAAGCAAAACTATATTTACCTGTATTTACTTATTCCATTGTACCATCTGCATCCTCTCTTTTTTGCAATGCATCTATGATTACCTCATGCACTTCCATAGAAATTGACCATAGAACTTTTTTTGAAGGTCTTCCACGATACTGCTCAACTTTTATATTTGTTGCCACCACCAAATGTGAATAATGTATAATCTTTTTATGTGTTTCATAGTCTTCGAATGCAGGTAGACCATTCTTTCTTCTCAGCTATTTTCATAGCCAAGTGCCAAAAACCACCACCGATCCTATTGGAAAACATGTTCAAAAACCATCATCAAATAAGTTCTCAAAATTTTCTTAAGGGGATCAAAGACTTGTTCTAAAAAATTGCTTAAGGGGATCAAAAACTTGTTATCAAATTTTCTTAAGGGGGTGTCTTACGGGGATCACCGTACATGTTGGATAATGAAAGCCATCATCATCTTCTTGAGGTGCTATTAACTTATGTTTAGTTCCACACAATGAGCCAACCAATATTCTATTTGCTCTTCATTCCCCTCAAGTGCAATAATAGCATACACATGTCCTGCCAACAAAATTCGATTTAATAACTTGTGCATATATCCATATAAATAGTTTAGTATTAAAAAATAACTTAATAAAGTGAAATAAAATGAAATAAATTGAATTAAAATTATCTTCTTGTACAAGGTTTGAAACACAGTCATAATCTTCAGATGCAAACACTTGATCATTTTCTTCAATAGTTCTTTCATATTGATCATGTGCTTCTGCAGGTGTCAACAATCTTTGCTCCCACTGTACAACCCATTATGTATTTTCACATGCTTCCCAATCTCCTAAGATCTACAAAACTGAAAAAAAAAATGCAAGCTCCCTTGTCCAAATAGTCCATGTGCTTTTTGTCGCACTCCTAAATGAATATCATTTAGTAGATCCATTGATTGTCTCACAATCAACTCTAGGTACAATGTTCTCTTCTTCCACCAACCAAAAGAATCGATGAACTGTAGAGTAATCACTCGAACCAGGTGTAGATAATCTTCTATTACACCAATCCACAATCTCACATGCATCTTTTAATTTTACTGAATCCTCAAATTTTAATTGTTCTAGATAGCAAGAATTATTTTGACACACGCACCAACTCCATCATGTTCTCCTTTACCATGCCCAGCTTCAAAAAAACTCCATATATGTTGGACATTAAGTTCCTTGGGAACCCTAATTAACCAATAGAACATTTGAGCATTCTTGAACTGTTTCATACAATTATCTGACCATATGAGGTGTTTTTTCATCTGGATTCCTCTTTCTCTTAAATTTCTATAAAATATACTAAAATATACTGAAATAACTTTGACAAGTGTAACCGATTGTCACTCGAATAAAAATGACACTCCCTCAAAACTTTTCTATCATCCTTAATGCTATCATCTACATTCTATAAACAATATGGACAAACATAGCTACTTGCACTGAATTATAATATTGAGATTGAATTTCCTCTTGCGGAGCGAGAATATAATTCTCCTCAAAATCAACCACTGAAAGTATAGTACCAATTGGAAATGTGTTTCTACATGCATGAAATTTTCCATCAAGCCATCAAGCATGTTCAGAGTGCATGGCATATTTTAGTACAATTTTATTCTTAAATTCACTCATGAATGCATGCACACTAGGTTTTTATGTAACTAAATCACAATGCTTTCCTATTTTTCCATCTTTTAAAGAAAAGTGAACATTCTTAAATTTTTTGACATCTACTTAATTGTTATCCAAAATCATGATCAACACTTTCATACAAAAAAAATCTTAAAAATGAAAGATTTCCACAGTTAATGCATTGTCTAGAAATACAAGAACTTAAATAAAATAATTTATCATTAGATTTTTCACAAAACAAACCTGAAATAAACTCTCTTATTGCTTCAGGTGGCATATCAATACCACACTCCTATATAATCATGTTAGTATGCAAGGTACAATGTATATATCGAAAAAATCTTAAAAATAATGAAATTGAACATGTATTTTACAACAACAAGATATTATTAATTTCTTTACATACCGGGGTTTACATTTTTCAAAAGACCTTTGACTTATTTTATATTACCAAGCAACACTGAATCGCTACAAAATTTTCTATAAAATTCAGTTTGTGTTGTATCTAATAGGTGTTTTGGGTGAGGATCATGAACTTTGGACCCCACCCTTAATTTTAAAACATCTCTAGCATTAGATGAAACCCTAGTATTATCATGCCAATATTTTTCAATCAAAGATTTAATTTCAATATTCAATTTCATATCAGACCTCGGTAGTCATCCACTGAAACTCCAACAATGAAATTGATAGAATCATTTTCTATACTTTCTCTTCTTTTTGCCGCTCTTAGCAATGTTTTAGGATGTATTTTTAAAACTTCACTAATATTTCTTACCATTGTTTTATTCAAAGTTGCTTTATTAACTATAGCAGTTGTTACAGCTCTTCTTGCTACATTTTTATCTTTAGATTGACTATTTTCCCAATAGATTGAATGGCACTAGCAAAAGTAGACATAACATGTTTTAATGATTGATCTTTTCTTTTTGGTTTAACATAAAAGCCTAACCTTTTCATTACTTTCCTCATTTTTTGCATTCTCATCAATTGCATCATTAGTTGACATTGAAATGCAATTTTTTACATAAAAAAATTTGGTGTATATTCTATTCGTGTGTGTTCTTATTTGCCTCCAAGAAATTTGACAGGAAGATTATCGAAAACACCACTTCCAATTTTCAAAAAGTATTTTCATTAAATTCAACATCACATTCTAGATTTTCATCTTCATCTTCATTTTTCATTTGCATTTTCATCTTCATTTTCATCAACAAAATGGTTTTCATTTTCATTTTCATCAAAATATAGGTTTTGTTTTCATTTTCAAGGAAATGATCATTCTGATTTTCATTTGCAACAAAATATTTTTCTTTTTCGTTTTCAACAAATTCTATAAAAGTTTCATGTCTCTCTGAATATCATCAATTTCAATATCATTAAGTCCAGCATCTTGTAAAACTTCTACATACAAATTTACCATTTCACTAACATGTGGAATTGAAGACGTACCTGGATTTGTGCATATTGAAACATTCTCCATAGCATTCAAAGAGGGATTTGAAGACATAGTAGGACTTGTTTATATAATCATATTCTTCTCCAAATTGACTCCTTGCAAATTAGCTTCATCTACAACCATGGTACCCTCAATGTTTTCATCTTCAATAGTTGTGGAATTGGATGCTCCACCATCATTCATTGATTTCATTCTCATTCTTCTTTCTCTTTGTCTTTGTCTCTCCTCTCTATTTGCTTCAACTTCTTGAGGATTCAATGTTTTCCTTCTCTTTTTACGAGCTTTATCTCCCATGATTATAAAATTCTCAAGCATAAATGAATGTTAATAGTGAAATTTTTCAAAATATTCAATCCAAATTGGAAGTTGAATACCTATTAGGAAAAAATTCTTCCTCTTGTGTTCCTCAAAACAAGTAGAAAACTAGCATAATTCCACTTTAAAAATTGTTTTCTTCATCCCTCCTTTGAAAAATTCAATCCATATTGCAAGTTGAAGACCTTTTGTTCCTCCAAACAAGCACAAAACTAACACAATTCCACTTCAAAAACAGTGTAGATGATGCCTTGTTTGAAAATATCAATTAAAAATCAAGTTCACCACATGTAAATACAATAGATCATGAAAAATAGTTCAATTTTATTGCTCTTAATCGTACATGTGAAGTTGCAAACTTCACAGTATTTTTTGGCAGTAAAATTTAAATAAAAGAAACGGGATCCCATTTATAAAAACTGGGATCCCATTCTATAATCGGAATCCCGTTCCCCAATATTTAATGTGGGGGCCGTTGGAAGGAAAATGGGATCCCGTTGTAAATGGGATCCCATTTCCCTTCCAATGGTCTGAATATTATAAATTAAAGAATGGGATCCCGATTATAAAACGAGATCTCGCTTTTAATAAATGGGTCTCGTTTTATAAAGTGTGATCCCGTTTTTTAAAATTTGAATTTCTATAAGCTTTGTGGTCGGGTTTTTGCCTAGGATTTTGGTTTGGGAAAAGCATTGGAAATTTGAACCTAGGCCTTCAACCTAGTTTGACCTGCAAGTTGAAGGTCCTAACAATGTTAGAGAAAAATACTGACTTTGGACATATGGCTAACGACTTTTTTTGTAGAATTTTTTGAGGAAATTAAAACCCATTTTAGATGAGACAATGCAGATTCTAAATAGGTAATTTTTTTTACAATTGGATTATTTTTTGTATTTTTCAATTAATTTCTAATAAAATTGCTCCATAAAATTTAAATATCAAGGTTTTTTTATTATTTTAATAACTTTTGATCAACATAACATTTTGACAAATGGATTGCATGAGAAAAAACTTCAAACAATTATTTTCAATTTTAAAAAAAAATTAAAAAATGATAAGTTTAAGTCATCTTATGCATGTCGTATACGACGATTTTTCAAAACGACAAATCACGCCTAATAAAAATTTAACAAAAAAAAAAAATCAATAAAAAATCACAAAAAAAATCAAGAACAAGCTTCAGTGAGTCACAAATCTTTTCCCAAAAGGATTTAGAAAAATACGATAATTTAAGTCAAAATATGGATGTCGTACACATTCATGGTATGGTAAAAAAAAAAGTGACTTTTAAACAGTGGTTTTTAGAAACACCAATTGAAACTCAATTTGTACAATCTGGGTATTGAAATAAATTACATATCTAGAAACTAGACTCTGAGCACTACATTTTAGGATTAGTGACTTTTTAAAGATTTCATCTCTAAGTGCTTCAAATTTTAAGGTAAAATGTGTCAAATTCTGAAAATCAAGAAAAACACTTCCACTTTTTGGCCAAAAAGTGGACTCAACTTCTTGCACACACCCAGCTACCCTCGCGCATTAGCTTAACGTCAAACCTTGTGCTTTTCCCATTCTCGTTTGTGCACCGTGCTAGCATCCTGTGACATTTTGACATTCAAACAACAATTTTTGAGTGCCTTGCCACTTTTCAGCTAA
The DNA here is from genome assembly GCA_007258455.2 of Sequoia sempervirens. Classification (NCBI taxonomy): domain Eukaryota; kingdom Viridiplantae; phylum Streptophyta; class Pinopsida; order Cupressales; family Cupressaceae; genus Sequoia; species Sequoia sempervirens. The sequence goes on along the minus strand of VDFB02000003.1, from coordinate 265,193,382 downwards.
TTTTGTCAATGGTAATGGCTCGGGATGCCTTATAACGGCTTGGGAAGCTTCTTTTCCCTCCTTTTCTCTCTTTAAAATCCATCTTTTCAATCCACTTGGCCTTCTTCTGGGTCTCTCCCTTGAGCTCTCTTTTCTCTTGCTCTCTTGCTTGTTGCAACAACTTCAAGCTCTCAAGTTCTCACAACATTCCTTGCAACTCTCTTGACTCTCATAGCTATTGCTCTCTCTTTGGCTCCGTTAATCCTTGCAGGTGATATCTTTCTTATCTTGTATCTTTGAAAATATTGGGATCCCACACATCCCCTCTCTAAGCATTTTACTATTTCATCTATCTATCTATCTTGTGATACAGGTTCTCCTTGAGCAGGGATTGCTTTTATCACTTCGTATTTGCTTAGTTTGTTCCCTTTCTCTATCTATCTGGTTGTCTGTGGAGGTGGGAACACCAAGACAGGGGTTTGATTGTGGCAAGCCCCTAAACAGCCTTAACATTTTTCTCTCGACCTTATGTGTGTAGGTGTTGAAGATATCTACTTGTTGGAGGCTCCATTGCTTGGTTGGTTGTCAGTGCTTTCTTCCTCTTCTTTCATTTTACAATCATTTAATCTAGATATATTACTTAGTTTATCTTACTTTATTTTAGTCCTATCATTTTCTATTACTTTCTTGCATTTCAAGATTTCTTAGTAGTCAGAGTAGTAGTCACTCTACTATTTTTTGAGACATTCTTATCTTTTAGTTTGTATGAGATGCCAACGCACTTATGGGACTCCAATGCATTACGCTGTAGTCCAGACTTCATGCTATTTTCCTTTGGTTGAAAACTTGCTAGTCCGTCTAGGAAATCTTTGTGATTTACTCTTTCTAGTTCTAAAACTCTCTTTGTTCTTTGAGGTAGTTTACGACAGTCTTCTCCCTAGGATTCTCTTGAGAATGAAGAGGCCCGTGAGCAGTGAATCCCCCTTCTCTACATTTTGGTGAACCCGACGTGGAAACACCTTCCCCAAAAAAAATTTGGGGTGATGCTTCGAACCCCATTTCTTGCTATCAAAGTGATGAGTCGACCTTCACCTGACTTGTTGAGACATTTTTTATTATATTCAACTTATTATTTTCAAAATTAATTTAATATCCTCTTTTATCAGTTCAACATCTAATTTTATTCAAAGTATTAATGATGTTCCATTTCATGTATGTGATGGTGACTTGGCTTTACCCATGTCACTAGATATCTTTGATCCTTCTTATGAAACTCCTCTCACTTCAAAGGATATTTTGTTGCAAGAAGATGAAATCATTGATACTTTTCTTAACATTACTCTACCTTCTCTTCATCCAATAGACTCTCTTCTAGAGATGATGCATTAGCGAATGATGAATCCCATCTTCATTGTAATGCACTTTCTTCTAGAGATGATGCATTAGTGAATGAAGCACCCCTCACATCAGATCCTCCAAGGATAGATGTTGAGAATATTTCTTTGAATGATTCTTCTAAAAGTTGTAATGAATCTGTAAATATAATCTATATCTCTACCACCCCTCAACGACCTGAGAGATATGTTATTTATCTGACCCTAGCTAGTCCTTCTCCTAAAATGATTTTTTCTATTAATGGTGTTCCATTTGATAGAAATTCTCATAATCTTTCTAAGGCTCCTTCTTATAGAGCGGTAGTCCATACTTATAAGACTAAAAGGAATAAACAAAATGTTGATCAACCTACATCTTTATCACATTCTCAATCAAGCCTTGCTCAAGCACCTAAACCTACAACTAAAGCACCTAGTGATTACAATCTTGTTGAGAAACTTTGTGTTACTTCGACCAAGATCTCATTGTGGGACTTGCTTCAGTCTACTCTGGTTTATCAATGTATGCTTCAAGAAGCCTTGCAAAAGATTATCTTACCTTATTTTTCTATGATGTAAGATGTTAATTCGTTGATAGCTCATATTCGAGCAGATTCGTTGAATATTACGTTCTATCCATAGGAACTCCCACCTCTAAAAGTATAGAAGCAAGCAGACCCTCTAATGATTATAGTCAACATGAATAAAATTGGCATTAGACGTACTCTCATTAATGTTGGTATGACACTCAAGGTATGTAGCATTGATCTATTACCTAAGATTAAAATCGATTTAGCTTCACTTGCAGCTTCTTTTGTTGTCATCCGTGGGTTCGATAATGTTGGGCGAAAAGCTCTAGGTACAATAGTATTACCTTTGCAGCTTGGACCCATTACTGTACCCACTCTGGTATATGTTATGTTAGAAAAGTTACCATATAATATTCTCTTCAATAGACCGTGGATTCATGCTATAGGTGCACTCTTTTCTACCTTGCATAAATATATTAAGTTCATTTGTAATAGTCAAGTAGTCATAGTTAGGGCTAACGTCGAAGCTATAAACTTATGTGAGATGGCAGATGTTGGTCAAGCTTTAGTTGTGCCTACTCTTATCCCTTTAGTGACTTCCAATGTGTTTATGTGTACTCCAGTGGTACCTGTTATAAAGGATACTCTTGAGACAGATGTCCCTAAAGAAGACCCTTCTGAAGCAATAAATATTAAGTCTATCTCTTCTCAAGAGAATGCATGTCTCGGTGATGATTGGGGTTCTTTAGACTTTACAAAATCCTTCATTGGAGAATATAAAGTCAACCTGATCCACTTAGTCCTTCCAATAACATCATCCAAACCCACTATCAAAGATGATTATTCTTCTACATCACGGGGTAATGTGAATAATAGTTGTAATTTCCTTGATGTTGATCCTCCCCCTTTTGTGGAAGATGATCACACCTCTATTAAAGTGGATAATGTTGAAAATCCTAACAAGAAGGTTTTTGGTGATCCCATAGAGGAGCATGATCCCCATTGTTGGAATAATGCTCTCTATAAAGATCCTCCTCCTTCCCAATATTTTCAAACATGTTATGGCCCTAACTTTAAACTTGTCTCTAAATATGGCTATGGGTGTAACAAACAAGGCATTCATGTCCCTATAGAGTGTGCACCTCGTAAGCATAATTTGGAGCTTGGTTGCTCAAATGAACAATCTAAATAGAAACCATGCTTGAATGTCGACGTGGTTTTTGCTCAGCCTCATTCTCTTGAATTGATTCATCCACCATTATCTGATGCCTTTGTGTCTTCTTCTTGTGAGTAGTTAAGCTTTTCTCCACAAGAGAAAGGGTTAATTCTTGCTCCTCATTCTTTTTTTGAGCAAGAGAGTATTCTTTTGAAGCTTCTCAAGTCCCACTTGATTATTTTTCCTCCTACACATAAGAAATTTCATAAACATTACAAAGAAAAAAATTCTTTTTGTGCATACCATCAAGTGCCTGGTCATTCCACTAGTGAATGTAAGGACCTGAAAGATAAAATAAAATTTTTTTATTCCGGTGTCATCACTCTTCCATTTTTTTGATGAAATGTTGTGAAAGTAGGTTTTTCCACCTTTTAGGAGATGGAACACAAGGGTCGGGTTTTGGGACCTTTCCACCTATTTCCTTCAAATTTCATTCAAGGAAACCTTAGAGATATCAATCTAGAGATGGAATGAGGGAAAGAGATCTACAATAAGGTGTCCTAGGGTGTGATTAAAGATTAAAAGGGGGTTCACCAACAAGCAAGGGCTTGGAAAGACAAGAAATGTAAATGACATGCAAAACTTAAGTATATGACCTAGAAATGAACCGAAATAAGAACAACAAACTAGAGATAAACAAAGGTGCACCTAGAAACTGAAGAGGCTTGAATGAAGATTTGAAATCTCAAAAATGTCAAATTTTAATGCACACTAGGACTCATATGCCAATAGGGGTGATTTTTTCCTAGTTTAGGGTTTCGGGCCGAAATCAAAATCTAGAACTGCTAAACCAGTATCTACAAAAAATACCTCAAAATAGATATATTGGGACTCATATGCCGCAAGTGGTGATTTAGTCCCAATATTAGGGTTGATCTAAAACTTTGATGTCCTTTAGTGTTCTCCTATAGCTTCTCTCCTGTCAAATCTCTGATTTTGAAATAATAAATTGCAAGCTATAGGCGACTTTCTATGATCTTGCAATGTAGATGATAACTTTGACAACTTGACGACTTTTCTCTAATCTTTCTCTTTAATGGATCTTCAATATAAACCACCTAGATCTGAAATCACACATCAAAGAGAGTAAAAAAAAAAAAATCTTAGTGGATAGGGGTTTTCCTTGGTCAAACCCTGTTTTGGTAATCAAACCTTGAAATGAAATAAAATAGAAATGAAGGAATGATGAATGAACAATATGTAATGTTGCAACTCAACAAACCCTTGGAAAAAATGTTGCAATCTTGTGAGTAATGGCTAGCATGAATGTAGATCTTGACTTGAAATCTTGCTTGAATCATAACAACCTACATCACAAATGTTAGCTCAAAAAAAAACATGATGCATGATGATTTTGACATTATGCTTGAATCTTGAATAATGCTCCAAAATGCTTGATAATCACTATTGATTTCTCTTGAATTGCTAGAATGCTTGAATACTTAGATCACATTTGATCATGAAATTTGCTAGATGACTTGTAGACTTGCTAGGAGAAAATATGTGAAATAACCTTGTATTTATACTTGTTTATGCCAAATTTCCTAAAATTACACACTACAAGCCAACATCGGATCTAGGAGAATAAAATCCTGCCAAGAATTGAATTCAAAATTAGGTCCAAGCTAAGCGGTACTCATATGCCAGTTGTGGTGTATGAGTCCTAGTAGGCTAAGCTTGGGACACATTTTCAAGAAATATTTAATTTTATGTTAAATTTAGGACCATTTTTCAAGGTGGCGTATGAGTCCCAAATCACTAAATCTGGGCCATACAATCCAAAATCATCAAATTATGATTGGTCAGTACATATGTTTCAGGATTATCCTCAAAAATATGCATTAAATAAGGCTTGTGGATGCAAAATAGGACAAAATAAGGCATAATGAAGCCCAATTTTAGCAGGGAGGGCCCAAACAAGTGTGAAAATGTAAAGCGATACATTTTCCTACACTACAGTTGATGCACCTCTCTCTCTCTTTTCTTTCAATGAAAAGTGATATCGAGGTCTACCTCTATCTTGTCCATTCTAAGAATTTTCTCATGAGGTTCTCACACCTCCCTTCAATAGTATCTTGCATGATTCTCCTCCCCTATATGCTAGGGATCAATGATAACTTGTTTTGGAGATGTGTGTCCTTCTTAAGGATCCCCTCTCTTCTCTCTATCTTTCGATTTGAGAGTTCCTTTGAATGGATGCATTTGCATCTCGAAGGGTTCCCTACAAAAGGAACCCCCTTTGAAAGCTTCTCTTTCAAATGGATTCATTGGCATCTATCTTGGGGGCAGCCTAATTAAACCTATCTTATATCTCAGTGTTTAGCTTGCGGGTAGCCTGACTAGACCTTTCTTTTCTATGATTGTCCTGTAATGTAGCTTGCAGAAGCCACAAGCTTATCTGATCTATCTTGTTTTGCATGATCAAGAACCTATAGAGCATCTTTGCATCAAGCATTCCTTGTAAGACTGAGCACCTATGAGGACCAATTAGACTCTATGAAGCCTCTCACATCAGACTTCCCTTAGGGCTGAGCACCTGGGGTGCCTCCTTTACAAGTTTGAGGACCTATAAAGCACTTTCATCCTACAAGATCTCTTTGTTTGACTCTATAGGTCTAAGGGCCTATGGATTTTTTGTTCACATTCCATTGGTTTGAGGGCCTAAGGATCTTTTATTCACCTTCCATAGGTCTAAGGGTCTGTGGCACATTTGGTCAAATCTCCACATGAGAGAATACCTATGGAACCATCTCTCTTCTCTTCTCAATTGTGCATGCCAAATCAAAGACTTGCATCTTCTTCATCTTGAGTATATACTTGTTTCTCTCTTCAACATTGGTTGCCTCCATGAATTTTGGGTGTGTTCTTCTCTTAAAGCAACTGATCCTTACATCCTTCTCTCCATTTAAGAATTCTTCTATGTATTATTTCTTAATTTGGGGACACTACATAGTACCGAGATAACCTTTTACATCGAGGTCTCTTTCACTTTGTTGACTCAAATCCTCTAGTTTGTTGTGTTCCTATGTGTATGTTTTTTATATGTTCTAACCCTGTGATGTAATGGCCTTTTATGTTCTAACATTTTTTTCTTTTGTAGGTCTTTCTTGTCTAATGTTTTTATTTTGTAGGTCTTCATCTCAAGGGCATGCTTCCTCGGTTCGAAGAGTTATCTACTTCCTCTATAGTATCCTTTTGGTATCATGATGTTATTTATGTTTAGTAGATTTCCTTTAGCATGCATATTATAGTAGATTCATATGCCCGCTAAAGTGGGAGAAAAATGTAATCTATATATTAATTAGTTTAACTTACTTTATTTCAGTTCTATCATATTCTATTACTTTCTCGCATTTCAATATTTCTTAGGAGTAAGAGTAGAAATATTCACTCTTCCATTTTCTGATAAATTCATGTTTTTTAGTCCATACGAGATGCTAGTGTGCCTATGGGACTCTAGTACGCTACGCTATAGTTTGGACACCATGTTTTCCTTTGGCCAAAAACTTGTTAGTTTGTCTAGAAACCTTTTTGCTCTACTCTTTCTTGTTCTAAAACTCTAGCTCTATTCTTTGAAGTAGTTTAGGGAAGTTCACTCCCTAGGATTCTCTTGAGAATGAAGAGACTCATGAGTACCAGATCCCCCTTCTCTCCAATATGTTTTAGAGACTCAAACACACAAAATGGGTAAAGGGGATTAATAACTCTCAAATAGGGTAATGTAGAGCCAATAGGGAGGCCTTGGAAATAATACACAAGGTAAAGTGAGCTCATTAAGGGTTTCAAAACTGATTAGGTTGAAAAATAGTGGGGTATCAAGATGAGATGAATCAAGATGATAAACCACTAGAATTTTTCACACAAAATCACTATAATTCATGCAATTATGAGGACCAAAAGATGTAAATAATAATAAATAATTGACCCTAACTTTTATAGCAACTATGAGGGATTTTTTTAAAGCTCAAAGAGGTGTGTACCTTGTTACAAGAAGCCTATTTTTAGGGCACAAAGGACTCGTTCACCTTTAGTGGTGAGTGGGTCCCTATAAGGGTTTTTGAAACTAAGATCTAGGTTATTTTCCTTGATGTCTTCACTCTCAAATTCCCGGTTGTCAGATCCTAAAAACCTATACTTAATTCTATAGCTTCAATTCTTTGTTCTTGCACTTTGAAGGTCAATCTTGCAACTTGACAACTTTTACAATTTTGCTTCAAACTTCTTCTACACTTGATCTTCAACCTATAAATTTGCAAACAAGCATTCAAGGAAAGAAAAACTTGTTGATTGTTAGTGAATATGGGTTTTCCTAAGTCAAAACCCTTGTAGGTAATTAAACTAAATGATTCAATAATGTAAGTGCATATGTAAATAAGGCTTGTGGATACAAAATAGGACTAAATAAGGCATAAAGAAGCTCAATTTTAGAAGGAAGGGCCCAAACAAGTGTGAAAATGTAAAGCGATACATTTTCCTACACCACAATTGATGCACCTCTCTCTCTCTCTCTTTTCTTTCAATGACAAGTGATATCAAGGTCTGCCTCTATCTTGTCCATTCTAAGAATTTTCTCATGAGGTTCTCATACCTCCCTTCAATAGTATCTTGCATGATTTTCCTCCCCTATATTCTAGGGAGCAATGATAACTTGTTTTGGAGATGTGTGTCCTTCTTAAGGATCCCCTCTCTTCTCTCTATCTTTCGATTAGAGAGTTCCTTTGAATGGACCCCTTTGTGTCTTGAAGGGTTCCCTACCGAAGGAACCCCCTTTGAAAGCTTCTCCTTCAAATGGATTCATTAGCATCTAGCTTGGGGGAAGCCTGACTATACCTATCTTATATCTCATTGTTTAGCTTGGGGGTAGCCCAACTAGACCTTTCTTTTCTATGGCTATCTTGTAATGCAGCTTGTAGAAGCCCCAGGCTTATATGATCTGTCTTGTTTTGCAGGATCGAGAACTTGTAGAGCATCTTTGCATCAACCTTTCCTCGCAAGAATGAGCACCTACTCATAGCTTCTCACATTAGGCTTCCCTCAAGTCCGAGCACTTGGGGTGTCTCCTTTACAAGTTTGAGGACCTGTAAAGTGCTTTCATCCTGCAAGATCTCTTTGTTTGACTCTATAGGTCTAAGGGCCTATGGAGATTTTGTTCACATTCCATAGGCCTAAGGGCCTAAGGAGATTTTGTTCACCTTCCTTAGGTCTAAGGGACTGTGACACAATTTCTCAAATCTCCACTGGACAAAGTACCTATAGAACCATCTCTCTCTTCTCTTCTCAATTGTGTATGTTGAATCAAAGACTTGCATCTTCTTCATCCTGAGTATATACTTATTTCTCTCTTCAACATTGGTTGCTTCCCTGACTTTTGGGTGCATTCTTCTCTTGAAGCAACCAATCCTTAGATTCTTCTCTCCATTTGAGAATTCTTCTAGATGTGTTATTTCTTAATTTGGGGACATTGCATAATACTGAGACAACCTTTTACATCGAGGTCTCTTTCACTTTGCTGACTCAAATCCTTTAGTTTTTTGTGTGCCTATGTGTATGTGTTTTATATGTTCTAACCCTATGATGTAATGGCCTTTTATGTTCTAACATTTTTGTATTGTGTAGGTATTTCTTGTAGATAATGTGTTTGTTTTATAGGTCTTCAGCCTAGGGGCATGCTTCCTTAATTTGAAGAGTTATCTACTTCATCTACAGTATCCTTTTTGTATCATGATGTTATTTATGTTTAGTATATTTCCTTTAGCATACATATTAGAGTAGATTCATATGCCCACTAAAGTGGGGGAAAAATGTAATGTCGTAAAATTGCACCCCTTGCAATTTCACATACATTCTTGTATCCACTTTAGCGTCCACTCCATTAGAAATTTTATAGGCTCATTTTAGCCCCTACATCAGCCTTTTTCCCCTCTTAGGATGCTCAATACCCCATTTCAGTAGCTACCCTAATGCATTAGCTTCGCATCAAACCTTGTGCTTTTCCACTTCTCATCATTTTGTAGCATGATGTGTCTAGACACTAGCACACCGCATGGACATCCACGTTCCATGCTAGTGTCCTATGACATTTCAACATTCAAACAACCATTTTCAAGTGCCTTGTCACTTGTTAGCTAATATTTTCAATGGTAACAGCTTGGGACACCTTATAACAGCCCAAGAAGCTTCTTTTCCCTCCTTTTCTCTCTTTAAAAGCTATCTTTTCAATCCATTTGGCCTTCTTCTGGGTCTCTCCCTTGAGCTTTCTTTTCTCTTTCTCTCTTGCTTGCTACAATAGATTCAATCTCTCAAGTTCTCACAATATTATTTGAAACTCTCTTGGCTCTCACAGCTATTGCTCTCTCTCTTTGGATCCCTTAATCCTTGTAGGTGATATCTTTCTTATCTTGTATCTTTGAGAATCTTGGGATCCCTCACATCCCCTCTCTAAAAATTTTACTATTTCATCTATCTATCTATATTGTGATACGGGTTCTCCTCCTTGAGTAGGGATTTCTTTTAACTTTGTATTTGCTTACTTTGGTCACTTTCTCTATCTATATGGTTTTCCATGGAGGTGGGAACACTGAAACGGGGGTTTAACTATGCCAAACCCTTAAATAGCCCCAACATTTTCCCCTTAATCTTATATGTGTAGGTGTTGAAGATATCTACTTGTTGGAGGCTTCATTGCTTGGTTGGTTGTGAGCACTTTCTTCTTCTTCTTTCATTTTATCATTATTTAACCTATATGTTACTTAATTTAACTTTATTTTAGTTTTATCATACTCTATTACTTTCTCCCATTTCAAGATTTCTTAGCAGTAAGAGTAGAAGTAGTCACTCTGCCATTTTCTGAGACATTCTTGATTTTTAGTTTGCATGAGATGCTAGTGCGCCTATGGGACTCTAGCACGCTATGCTATAGTTCAGACACGACATTTTTTTCTTTGGCCAAAAACTTGCTAGTCTATCTGGGAAACCTTTGTGATCTACTCTTTCTAGTTCTAAAACAATCACTCTGTTCTTTGATGTAGTTTATGGAAATTCTCTCCCTAGGATTCTCTTGAGAATGAAGAGACTCATGAGAAGAGGGTCGCTCTTCTCTACAACATTTTTCAAAGACTCAAACACACAAAATGGGTAATGGGGCTTAAGAACTCCCAAATAGGGTAATGTACAGCCAATAGAGAGGCCTTGGAAATAATACAAAAGGTAAAGTGGGCTCATTAAGGGTTTCAAAACTGATTAGGTTGAAAAATAGTGGGGTATCAAGATGAGATGAATCAAGATGATAAACCACTAGAATTTTTCACACAAAATCACTATAATTCATGCAATTATGAGGGCCAAAAGATGTAAATAACAATTAGAAATTGACCCTAACTATTATAGCAACCATGAGGGATTTTTTTAAAGCTCAAAGAGGTGTGTACCTTGCTACAAGAAGCCTATTTTTAGGGTACAAAAGGACTCATTCGCCTTTAGTGGCGAATGGGTCCCAATAAGGGTTTCTAAAACTAAGATCTAGGTTATTTTCCTTGATTTCTTCACTCTCAGATTCTTGGTTTTCAGCTCCCAAAAAACTATACGTAACTCTATAGCTTCAATTCTTTGTTCTTTCACTTTGAAGGTCAATCTTGCAACTTGACAACTTTGACAATTTTGCTTCAAACTTCTTCTCCACTTGATCTTCAACCTATAAATCTATAAACACACATTCAAGGGAAGAAAAAATTGTTGATTGTTAGTGAATATGGGTTTTCCTAAGTCAAAACTCTTGTAGGTAATTAAACCAAATGATTCAATAATGTAATTGAAGCATGAACATGAAATGATGTAATGTTGATACCTTGGAAGCTGTCTTAGAAGATAAATATGCAATCTAATATGAAGTGGCCATGAAGAATGTAGATCTTGATCCTTGAATAGATGTGAACAATACTTGCAAGTAGATCCTCAATCCTACATCAACTTTCTTATCTCAACAATATGCATGAATGCACTAAACACTTGACATGATGAAATGATCTTGAATTGTTGCAATAAACTATTGATAATCTTCCTTGAAATGACTTTGAAAATTCTTTTGAAGTGTTCTATATTGCTCTTGTAAAGTTTCTAGGATACTTCATAAAATTGCTAGGCAAAAAAATGTGAATTAACCCCTTATTTATACTAAATTAAGAGATTAACTCCAAAAATTCAAATAATTGAAGTCGACACAAGATCTGGAAACAAAAATTATCAAATTCCTACTAGAATAAAATTCAAAAAGGGGGTCCACATTAAGGGGAACCCATTCACCACCTAGGGTGAATGGGTCCTAACTTAACATTTTCAGGGACTGGAAGGGTGAAAGAACATCTAAAACCCATTATGAAATGCCAAAGGGGGGGTCCCTTGGGGAGGACTGTTAGCCACCTAAATTGAATGGGTCCCTAGTACTAATTTCTAGGACCTTCATTTTCCCAATTAAATGTTATGTAATTTGAATTATGGGTTTAGGGATAAGATCTTTAAAGGTGTCCTATAAAATAGGAGGCTTAAATTGGTGACAAAGGCACGATAATTAGCTCCAATTAACCACAATTAATTAAGGAGACCCTAGATAAATGTGAAAGTGTGTTACAACACTTTACAACACCTAGAATAGGGTACAAATTAAGTGCATTTTATTAAAAGGGGACCAAGATCAATGTGAATGTGTACAACACATTACAACATTAAACCTAGGAAAAAATTAGGTTAATCCAATGACAATTATTCCCAAATGAAGGAAAAAGGGATACTTTTCGTTACCCATTTTCCTTTAGTGAGAGGAGTTACGGGTATATGCGGGGATCATCATGGAAAAAAAAAGGCCCTTAAGTGGCAAAAAATTGAGAAAAATGGAGTGTTAGACAACTTGGCCGTAAAAATTTGAATAGAGACATCTATATTGCAAAATATGTAGGAGAATGAATCTGTAGAATTAAATTTAGTTTCTAAACTACTAGGTTTATTTAAAAATAAATAATAAAATCTATTTGGTGAAAATTTTAGTGTGGTAGTCCCTTTGCTTAAATTTGGAAAAATAAAGAAGTAGGTGTCTGTCGACCACCTAACCATAATAATAAAATGATAATGTTGCACAGATTTTATATATAAGAGTATGACTCCGTCTAGATGTGATGCATATTTTTTGTAATTTTTTCTCCAAGTAAATAATTAATTATGGTACTTATTACAACTTTAAAATAGAAACCTGCATGTCACGTCCACCACCTTGGTCAAAACTTCATGAAATTTACAGAACATTTTTAATCCTATGGTATGTGAGCATGGGGTGTGGCATGCTTTGGATTTAAAAATGTAATTACCATTTTGAAAGTTATAGATGTTTTTGAGATTAGCCCTGCTCGATTGGACTTTAGTCATAATTCTAATAGAAAATAAATAATAATTATTGATTAAATTCAAATTAAAGAATAATTTATATTGGTGGAAAGATGAGAATCTCTTCTAAAAACCCTTTTCGTTTCATAAATTTTGGGTTAAAAAAAAGTCGTCAGCCACATACCCTACAAATACCCATAATATTGCCACTTTTTGGCCCCTCATGATCCTGCACATACCTTTACACCATATCAAACTCACACTAAAGTAGACATTCAAGACTTTTAAGTATGCAATAATAACAAAGATACATAATCATACCCTATCAAGGCCAAGAAATGAAAAACAAAAGGATCAAGAACAACTATCCCAACACAATGTAGAACCAGGATGTTTGTCCATAACATATGTTGCTCACTCTAGGGTAGTGAAACATTGGTCTGTCCAATAGGTGAGTTATCCCAATGAGGTGGAAAATGAGAGAATCATATTAACCTCCCATACCATACCGAAGTTATGCTCCTAACAACTTTGATAAGGCACCACAATGTAATGCTTTTGTAACTACTTTTGTAATGTCATGTATGTAAATTTTTGTTAAAGGGGATTTTTCTTAGTTCATGTAAGGTCTTCTTCTTAGGGAGCATTGTTCCTAATGTATCCAAGAGAGGACAAGTCAAGGGTGTCAGATCGTCACTCATGGGATGCCTCATTCGCATCATGCCATGATAGTAGATCATACACTCTTGGAGGACATCAAACCCAATGATACCACCAAGAAGAGAACACATCACAAGAAAAAAGAAAATCATGCCATGAAATTTTGTCAAAAGAAGTCATCGATGTATGCCCCCACTTTAAAGTGGTTTCTACACCATTACTATGAGCAATATCTTTAAAGTAGGGTGAAACCACAATAGTGGTTTACAAATTTTATGAGGAAGGAAATTTCTTTTTTTTCCTTTTCCCCAAACTCAATGGGTTCGGTCGAACCCAATGGTTTGACCGAACCCCTAAACCCTAAATAAAAATAATCTTATTTAAAGGGGTTCGGTCGAACATGGGTTCGACCGAACCCCCTTAAATAAGACAAAAAAAAAGCATTGTCATTTTCAACTGTCATTTTCGCCTTTTATTAGTTGCTTTCCCTATGCTTGTGCGTGCGGTGAACCAAGCCCGTGATCTACAAACGGCGAGCAAACTGACTTCATCTCTCCGGCGAACGCAAACTCAACTTTGTCTCTCAACTTCATCAACCCAACTTGCATATCGAGCACCAGGTATGTGAAATTCGAATTTTGTAGAGTTTAAAATGCATTTGTTTGTTAAATTTTGAAACCCTAAATGCGAAATTTTTCAAATTTGTTGAATTGAAACTACATTTGTTTGAAATTTTTTAAAGCATTTTCAACATACACTATTTCTATGATACATTTATACTCTGTCAAAAAATTAACGTGCCCTGTCTATGCTTCCACATTTTGCATACATTTTTACCAGGGCACCTCCAATTTATTTGAGGCATTATATCAAACAGTTCATTAACAAATTTATTTGAGGCATTATATCCAAAAGTTCATGGTAATTTTTGATGGAGTATGATAGAAATAGTGTTTCCATTGTATGCACCCTCTATCAAACAATTCATTAACAAATTTATTTGAGGCATTATATCAATTAGTTCATGGTAATTTTTGATGGAGTGTGATAGAAATAGTGTTTCCATTGCATGCACCCTATATCGAATAGTTCATTAACAAATTTATTTGAAGCATTATATCAAAAACACTATTGGAAATTTATTTGAGGCATTATATTAAACAGTTCATTAACAAATTTATTTGAGAAATTATATCAAACAGTTCATGATATAAAGTTTCTAGGGTGCATACAATGGAAACTTGGATAAATTCTTCATATTTTTCCTTTGAGTCTTATGACATTACTCCAAAAATGGTTGGTGAACTAAATGTATGAATCGAAGAATAAATTTAGAGGAAAGAAACTAGATTGTTTGAATGAAATGTATAATAAAATAGTTCTATTAGGATTTAGAAGGAATGAAGGTATTATTAAATTTTTCTAGTATTAGGAAAATATAAAAATATGTCCACTTTACTATATATATATATATATATATATATATATATATATATATATATATATATTTAAAACTATTCTTAATATATCCATGTTAAAACTATTAAAAATTAAATTACATTTAAATCAATTTTAAATTTGTGCAAAGAAATAAATGACTTTGACTAAGAGAAAATATTTAAAATATAGCTATCCTCTTTGCAAAATCCAATTTGATTTGAAATATTTATGGACAAAAAATATGGATGAGCATGAGGTAAGTAAGAAAGAATAACCTTAATTTATATCTTCCCTCATCAAATAATTTCACGTTTAAAGAGTTTCTTAAGGAATATCCAATTATGAAAAACTATTATATACTTGAACATATAACTATATTAAAGTATATCATGAATAAATTGAAAGGATAAAGAGTAAATCACTAAAAACACATAAATAAATCATAGAAGTAAAATGATTAATATAAGGAGATTCAAGTGGTTGGATAATTTTTTCCAAGGAGTGGAAGAGGTTAAGAAGGAACCATCAAATAAATATAATATTTTAAATACTTTAAAAGAAAAATACATTTCTCCCTGCTCTAAATTGAAATGGTATTCCTTCTAAGATGATAATAATTGAAAAAGAAGAAAATAATCATTATGAAGATCAAGTACCATTGATAAGTTTTAAGAGATCAAATAAAATATTCAACAACAAAAGAAAAAAGAGAAAATAGTTAATGCTAAAGAAACAACTACAACCAAGCTACTATGTTATAAATTCTCCTCTTATGTAGTCTTCATTTCCCTATAAATTGTGGCCTCCTTGTACAAATTAGCTATTGATCATCATAGTGAAACAAATTTAACATTTTGAAATGGTTAAACATTATTATTATTTTTATTTGTATAAGTATAATTATTATGGGTTCATTTCTCCTCTCCTACTCTTCCTAATAAGGTTCTATTTTACAAGCCTCATATAAATGTTAGGGTTCTAACTTCTAAAAATTGAATAGTGTCAACTTAATCTCATTAGACAATGCTCCCCTAGTATTAATGGGGCCAACTTTTTATCTATCAAACTCGGCTATGTTTACATTGAATAAGAATTTGATACCTTTATCTTGATACTTGAACTAAGATATCTTGGCTCTAATTTTAGTCATTTTATCTAAAAATTATTTGTGATATATCCATTCGTGTTTAGTTTTAATCATTTATTATTGCAATTAATTATTACAAGGAGATTCTTGAAGCTTGTATTCCATCCCCACTATTTTTATTCTAAATATTTGACATCTTCTTTCAACTTAAAGTCTAAATTTTATCCTTAATGTTATACATATTTTTCTAGGATAACACATATTCATTATATTTCACTAAATGTGTTTAGGAATAGAAGAAAAACCTTCAATATATCTTTAAGATAACTTTGATACCATCAAGATAATCCCAACTTTCATTGCATTAATATCAAGGTTAACTAACCCTTCCTCTTTACATGCTTTTCAATTAGAGTATCCTCTAGTAAAAATAGAAACATTAATAGTGTGGTTATCAAAGAGTGTCTAGGGATGCACACATCACTATTATTAATAAATTATAAGATTGTAAGAAATGTTTATGGAAGAAATAACTATCTAATAGAGAATATAATGTATTAGTACATATCTAACTATTACATATTTTAAATAAAGCCCCTTTAAAATCCTATCTTATTGCCATTTAATGGAGTCAACTAGGTTCAAAATTATTTTCTTCTTATTCCCCAATTCATCACCTTTACAACAAAACTTGATTTCATCTAATTTATCTTATTTATTCTCAAATCATATTAAAATCACCACCTTAAACTCTAAGAAATATTTGGTAACTTATTTATTTTATCTTCATTTAGAAAGGGGTGTGAAGGGAATTTAGAACCTTTTAAATTTTCTTTCAAAATAACTAGGAAGATTTTATTCATTGTCTTTCTTGTTTCTTTTAGGATTTGTGTTATGAATTTTGTGCCTTCATTCTTAAAAATTATTATACCAACTCATTTAGCATTTCCATGATCTTTTTATATGGGAAAGGTCAACATACAATGAGGTAGACACTTTCCATTTTTTTTATTCCTTAATTAGTTCTTTCTAGGGAAAATTTTAGTCTTTTCAAACACCTTACAAAAATATGATAAATGTGTGATTATTTTTCTTTCCACTCTATAAATTTTTGATGTGCTTGGATATATAATTGAGATGATTCACTCATAATGTACAATGATAAAAATTTAGTATATATGAAAGAAATATTTTTGAGACATGTCAAACTACCATTCTACATAACTCTCACATGGAAATAAGAATATTATTTTATTTTAACTAAAGAAATTGTGTGTACTCTATCTTGAAAATTACTAATTTATTTTTGAATTATATACTTATAATTTAAAATAAGAGCATCCTTTGTAACATGGAATAGATAGGTTAATTTTATGGAAATAAAATATGTTTTTATATTAAGAAAAATTTACAAATATATGGAACTCATACATTGAGAAATTGACTAAGATGTAACTCTGTATGAGAATTAAGATGCTTGAATAATTTATATACCTTCTTTCAATAATTAACATTAAAATTAATGCTTGGCTCATATTGTATACCCACCTCCCAATGGTCTTGGAATGGATGCATTTAGATGGAGAAGGATTTCAAAAGGCTCATGGTACTTGTGGACCCCTCAAAGGCATGATTATAACACACTGAACTTTATTTATGAAATTTGGTCTTTTGTTGTTGGCTTCTAGTATGAATGTTATCTATAAGGTGGAATTCTTAGTTGAGACTCTCAATCTTCCATTGTTGGTTTCTAGTGTGATTATACAATATGCTCCAATGTATTAATTTCTAATGTTAATTATTCAAAGAAGGTTTTGTTTCATAAGAAGAGACCTATGTTCACATATTCCAAGGCATGTTATTATCCACAATGCATGACACTTCTTCACATCTCTACCAAGTTCTAAACAGATACAGATCTGCCATTTCCATGGAGGAGATTGATGATTTAAAAATAAAATATCATTCAATTTCTTTCTTGAGAAGTCATGTTTGCATTCATGATTTGCAACTTCCATCTTCATCCAAAAAGAAATTTTGTTATTGTTATGTGCCTGATATTAAAACAAATCAAAACCTTCATTTGAGCATGATCACCAACACAAAGGTAAACGAGTGGAAACAAAAGAAAGCTCGGTTAATGGCTTTCAACATGTTGGTGGAAAATCTGCATCTTTTTGAAAGTGGCTTCCTAGCTTATCAATCTTATGTTTAGTAAGGTTTTGTAATCTCCATTGTGCTATGTATTCGGGTCACGGGTATATCTAGTATGATGTCTTCTTTTGGGTATTTTGGGTGCATAAGAGAATGTGCATATGTACTGATGTATTCAACCAATGTGCTTTTGTAACATTGTAATCAGACAATTGGTCATTTTTTCTAGGACCTCACGGTCTTTTTGATATTTTGTAAAATTTGTTACTCGGACTGCAACTAGGGGTTTTCTTGCTGGTTCTTTCCCGCCAGTATGTCTGCCTAAACCAGCTATATGTAAAATATTATATATAAATAAAATTATAAGTGGTCTCCCACTTTTGCTTAAAAAAATAGTTATTGTAAATGTCCACATCTTTTTCCTTAACACAGTTGCTATTTCTTAAAAGATTTCTTATGATTTTTCATAATGTTCATCAATACTTTATTGTAAATATTCTATAGTCATGCTCTTAAATGTCATAAGAATATGTCATAAGAGGGTTTCATCTTATAAAGCTATAATAATATTATATGCATTTAGAACATCTTAGACACCTCCCTTGAAGCATTCAACAAATGACAAATAACTACCAACACAAAGTGAGATGCCTCATTTCCTAATATGAGGACAAAATAATAAATAAAAATATTAGGATGCAAGGTTGACCCACCTTTCCCAATACTTGGCTAAGTTTATCATCTATTGAGGAGTGAATCCCAACAATAATTGTGCTTAGTGCTTACAGTTACTAATCCATGGAATACCTATTCATTTTTTCTTTATTGTACATGCCTAATGACTCCTCATCTCAAGTTAAATTGTGGGAATGGATTTTTATTCCCTCCCTATGAATAAATGGCTACAAAGAGGTGAATATGAGATGGTGGAAAAAACCAAGATACAAGTTGGTTTAGTTCTCATAAACTCTCTAAAAAATAATTGAATTCCTACATCCTAACTAGAAATACCATGAGGGGTTTAGATCCCATTTTAGACAAAAAATATTCTTATATTGATCACTAGTTCACTTGGACCAACTAAAGAGATGGTGAACTAAGGGAAACTTAGTTGTATTGATAGATTAAAACTTAGTTATTTCTCTTTCCATTGTCCCCTCTCCACAAAACACCCTTATTTAAGTAGATTCTATTAAACCTATCTCACATATCACCTCCAAATTCTTTAAACTTTTCAAACTTCTTATTCCTAATACCTAATAATCTATCCTTCAAGCTCAACACTTTCCACCTCAATCAAATTGATCACCTTGCTTCCCTAATAAAACTTTGGTTGATGTTCCTAGACCTCATCAAAATGGTAAGTGGATATTGTTATCACCTAAAATTGCACCCTTGTTGAACTTGATGTTCAACACCTCAGTGTAACATTGGAAGACCTCTAAAGATGTGGGTTTCTTGTGAGCAGAGGTCAACCTCCGGAGAAGGCCGACTTCCTTTGTGTTATCACCTAAACTACTGATTCTTTGAAGGGAAAGGGAGAAGGGGAAAGCATTAAAATAAAGATTAAATTCTAAGGTGATACACCGAATGATAAGAGATCAGGAAATGAAAACAAGATGCAAAGACACTGGAGAAACTAGACTGCAGCTGTTTTACTTACTCAACATGACCCCATTAGACTTATGCATCACTCTTGACAGGTTTGATCTACATACATATCTCAAGAAGGAAGGAACAAACTTCACAGCTTTGTGGTATGAATACAGATTTAAGAAAACACTGTTGAAGAAACACATACATAAGCTAACATACAGAAATGAGAGTGGCAAGAGCATTAGTACTTGTTTTCAAGGTGAACTCTATTTTGCATTCCAGATTTCAATTTTTTAGTTACAAAAAACATACATACAGTCGATAAAGGATTGCTAGAAATCACTAACTCTTCAGAGTGTATAATCAGAACCCCTCCTACAGAAAGGAAAAAAAAATGCCTTAAATATCAAAGTGTGTCGGCCCCTTAGGGCTTACAAAATATCAGGGCCCAGAAAAACTGCCCCTTAGACTTTTTATTGAATTTCAAGCTGCACCCTGCATGTCCATGTTGGTGTCAAAGATTGCCTTCAAGGGTCTCCCTTCTTGAACATTCTACAACCACCGCAATTCACTTTTGTTCCTCGTGTCAATCTTCGAACCTCCCTGTCGAGCACCTCCAATGCTTCTGAGCTCAAAACAGATACATGTTGCTTTTCATTCAATTGATGTTCTACAGACTACCATGGCTCTCTTTCAGATCCCTCTAGTCGATTGAGTGAACTCCACATAGATTCTTCGAGCGGTTAAAAACTCCTTTGATCAGAATCGCATCTCGGTGAGACACTGGAAGTGTCTCACCGATGCGATTATGTGTCTCTGTAGCTATCGGCATATCATAGAATAGTGGGTGAGAGATCATTTCATTTACCCCGAGCTCACTCTTCTCCTCTGGGCTTGAGCTCCTTCAGCTTTCAGTGAGACCTTACCGAGTCAGCAAGACCTCATCCTGATGGCTTCAACTCATGGCGAGCTCTTTGTTGTCGGCGAGACATCCGTGTGTCGGTGAGACATTTTACCGAAGGCAAAACATTACCTCGAGGCCCTTCATCTTTGGCAGGAGTTGATTGATGTCACCCCGACGCACGCCACTCCACCGAGCTCTTCATTTCTTTCGGCAAGACTCTGCTAGTCAGGAAGACTTCATAGCGAGGTCCCCCAGTCATATCGATATCTTCTTTTGTCACTGAGACACCCTCCATTCGCCGAGACCTCTTGTAGAATTCCTTTTCCTTCGGCAAACTCTTCATTCGGCAAGACACCTGGTGAGACCCTTCGTTATCGGTGAGACATTGGCTTGTCGGCCAGACCTCTGACCGGGCTCCTTAACTTTTGGCGATGAGCTACTTTCTCTTCTGTCGGGGAGACATTGCCGATCGCTGAGACTTCATAGCGAACTCCAACTGTCTGCCCGAGCTCTCCTCTATTCATTGAGACTTCATTATCACTGAGACTCTATATCAAAGTCTCCTTGCTTCACCGAAAGTTCACTTGAGTTCGGGGAGAGCTTGCTTGATCAGCAAGACATTATACCGATATGACTTTATTGGCGGGACCGCTGGCTTTCGATGAGACCTTAATCATCGTCAGGACTTCATGGCGAAGGCATCTCCTCTTACCGATCTCTTTGTTGTCGCCGAGACACCACCGGTTCGCCGAGACCACTTGCCGAAATACATCTCACGCTGAAACCTTATTGTTGTCAGGGAGACTTTACTAGTGAAACTATCCTACTTTGCCGATGTCGCTTTATTCATTGAGACGCTGATGGATCGGCAAGACTTATGCTGATATTACCTCATGTCGGTGAGACCTCTTGTCGAAGCCCACACACATACGCCGAAGGGATCCTACTTTGCTTTGTTGGTGAGACCCGATGCATTCACCGAGACTTCTCTCTAAAGAAAAGAACTTCCGCCAAAATGAATATCCTTTTGTCACCGGGACGATGATCGATGTCTTGCCGATAGGGACCTGTAGGTGAATCCCACTCCCCATGACATTCCTGGGGTCTTGGGGACTCTCTCCTTAGAAAAATTTTCATGTCGAACCTAAACAAGGCAGGCTTCTTCACTGAGTTCCCTGTGACCTAGCATCAGATTCATGACTTTTTCCCTAGGCCGAATGCTCCATTTGGTCTTCTCGAATCTGTTAAACTCAATTTTCCTTGATCGAGCCTGAGGGTGAAAATTAGGTAACATTTCTGGCGACCTTTGTTGGATGTTTGCCTACTAAACATGAAGACAAGCAGTCTAGCTTATCCATTGGGCATGGAGTTGTTAGAAGGCTCAAAAAACAAACAAAATATCAGTCTTGCACATGGCCTCAACTCCCTGAGATCCACGGGACATAACAGGTTGCCAAAAAACAAAACAAGGGAAAACGAAAGAGAAAAAACTGTGCCATCACAACACCCAGGAAATAGAAAATAATCAACCTGAAGCACAGAAGCACTTATTGAAAACATAAACCTAAACTAATATGTACAATAGAGGAAATCCATCAGACTTGAAAACAAGGTTTAAGGTGTATCTCATTGACTGGGATAGGAAGTACTTCCCCGTCTATTGTAGCCAGTTGATAAGCGTTAATGCAATTTAAGCATCTATAATAATATAATTCTTTTAAAAATTTGTTTTCTAATTTTTTTTGAAATAAATAAAATTATCTATATTCCTATTAAATATTCTTAAATTAATATTTTGCATGATTTCAAACCTTCTATTAGATAATAAATGTTCACATATGCTATATCTCAATCATCACAAAAATACAAATAATTATCTACTGAAAAGAAAAAAATCATTTTAACTATCAATCAGATTAATATTTAAAAAATAACGTCAAAAAAAAAAGCTAACAGTTTTAATTCATTGAGAATTAAATCACTTACACTCCTATGAAGTTGTGGGTCTTCATTCTTCTTCTCTAGT
The DNA here is from genome assembly GCA_007258455.2 of Sequoia sempervirens. Taxonomy (NCBI): domain Eukaryota; kingdom Viridiplantae; phylum Streptophyta; class Pinopsida; order Cupressales; family Cupressaceae; genus Sequoia; species Sequoia sempervirens. The sequence continues at coordinate 265,171,048 of VDFB02000003.1, read as the reverse complement.
GCTATATCGAATGCCGTTTGCCCATTCTTAACAATGCAATTTATCAGCCTTTCTGACAAATAGAAATGAAATTCAGAGCATAGTTTGTACTTGTGTTTAACAGTATCGAAGACGAGATGTTTGTTGTAATTCAAAGTATTTAATATAGACCTGATTTTCAATTAAAGCCCATATAAATCAAAGTTTTAAAATAAAGCAAGCAGCTAAAACTAGATTACTGGTATAGCTTTATCATACTTTTTAGCTATAAAATAAATCATATGTAGAGATTCAAGAGCAGCAAAAATATAAAATATATTCATGTCTTCCTGATGTACGCTTTTATTTTAAATTTTATGACATTCCTTCATGTTATTCGAACCCTTACAAGGTAAGAGAACAGTTTTATATATTCATAAATAATTTTTTCTTTCTTACCCCTACAAATAAACTGCTAAGACTATTTGAAAAAGGCATGCAGACGTCAGCCATTACATAATGGCTTATGACAATTGTTTATGGTGTTTTTTCCTTAAATACAAGCTGCATGTTCCTTCACTTGATGATATTTTTAAAAAGTAATAAAATGTGATCAGAAATTAACCAGATAATCTAATTACTATTTTCTTTCCCTTTAAAGTTGCACGATTATTTGATTAATAAGTTATTTATTAAGAAAATAGTCTACAAATAATTAAGGATGCATTTTATTAAAAAACTTTAAAAACTTCGATGCTTGTGGATGGCCAATGAGAACGTGGCCTAGCCACTTCTCAGCCTGTTTGTCTCTGGCTCTGTTGGCACTTGATAAGTGTCTTTTGCTCTGTATCCCTGTTTTAGTTGTAGATATGTAAGCTTCCATGTTAGATAATTCATTTGTTTAAAATTTCTTGGAGTTAGGTTAAATATAGATGTGTTTAGGAAGTGGCCTTAGTAAAAAGAGAAACTTAGGGGTCATTTGGAGATTACACCTATGTCAAATAGTTACTTTTTTAACTATTAAAACTGTGTTCAAACCCTTTGAATGGAGCGTGGGTTTTTTATTTTTTAAGCAAGTCTAGATCATTCATTAAAAAATAGGTTATGGGCTCTGATTTAGAGAAAGAATGCATCAATAAGATTCTTATGGGTTCAGCTTTCTTCGGATATCGGGAAGAGGAGGTCTTGAAGGGTATCGTTACTCTTTCAGACCATTTTTGGCAGTGGATGTGGTTGCGAAATCTAGAAAACATTTGTTGTTCTCAAATTTTGTACTTCTATGGAGGTGATATGAAGCCCACTTCTTTACTCACCTTATCTTCTAGACTACATGATTAGGTGTAGCAAATTAATAGTCTATAAGGATTTTCTAGTGGTTTGCCATAGATGCCTCAATGATCCTCTTGAGCCATTAGTGACTAATAGGGCAGCCCTTCTGCAACTAGAATTCATGATGTAAACAAGTCCCTCCCAGAAACAACACCAAAGGAGAGATTTAAGGAGAGGAAATTTGAAGAAAGTCAAGGTCTGGGAAAAACCAAAATATCAATTCATTTAAACCTTTGAATGAAACACGGAGGTTGCTCAAACCACACAAAGAAAAATAAGATATTGGAATCAGGAGTAGGGCTCTCTTGTTGCCATATATATAATTAAGCTTTTATAGTCCTAGGATTGTATGCCCTAAATATAAAATAATCTAAATTAGTTAATTTTAAAGATACTTTTTGTTTTTCAAAAACTTTGACTATATTTTTTAATTTTTAATCTTTCAAAAAAAAAAAAAATTTTTTGGAGCATGCAAATTTCAATTACTTGATGTATATATTTTGAAAGTGTCAACTTAAAAAATCAAAATATATTGATTAAATTATTTAATTTATTATTCTTCATTGATTGTTAGGTGAACAATTTTATTGTTTTATTGTTGGTTACATGAAGAGTCTTATTGTTTTATAAGTATCTTATTTGTATGAGTTCTAAATCTCTTCTAATTAAAATTATTTAATCATTTATTAGTAAATTAAATGTTGGAGTTTTCACAATTTACAATAAATTGACTTTTATTAGTTTTTGGATTTGATCATGTAAACAATAATTTCCACAATATTTCAGATCATGGTTCGTGGTCCATGATCCATGATCTAGAGAAAGAGCTATCTTGGTGATAGATCATAGATTATGATCCAAAATTTTGACATGATCAAATCCAAAATTAACAAACCAGTTATTATTAGTACTTGTATTTTTGTTATAATTTTTTTTATATCTATAATAAATATATGTTTCTTATGAAGTAAAAATTCACATTTCAATCAAAATTATTTTAATTAAAATTAATTACTAACATTTATATTGAATGAAACATTTTACCTTTTACTACAACCTTCACATTGTTAAGAAAAATATATGCATAAAATTAGATAACCTTATTAATATATATTTTAAATTAGCATAGCTATCTTAAATACATCTATCTAAAAATTGAGACTCTATTTATTCTCAAAAACAATTTAGATATAGCCACCTCCACTCTATGTATTTTAGATATCTATGATAGTTTGGTAAAAAAAAGTCACGAAATCAATACAAATTAATTGATAAGTCTTATTTATTATATATTATTTATAATTTAATCTTCTTAATAAAAAATGAGTGTCTTTCAAAAACTATGCAAACTATTCTCTAACAAATAATATTTTCATAATAAAATAGAAAGTAAAATTTTATTTATGAATTACATTTTAGAATTTACTTTTTTACCCTAAAAATAATTTTTTTAAAGTATTATCTTGAAATTATTAAAATTATTTATTCTTTTTTAATAGTAAAAGTATTTTTAATAAGAATTATCTTTGAAGTATTAAAATGCACAAACTAATTTCATTAGATGATTTTTAATTTTTTGTCTTGATTATCACTTAATTTCTTCCTAAAATTATTGTTGCACCTTCTCTTTTTTGTACCTTTTTCCTCAATTCATAATTTTGTGCACCTTTCTTCTTCTACTCTCCACACGCACCATTCATGTCTTTTAATTTTTATTTGTTTCGTGGGCTATATATTCTTTATTATATATTTTCATTATTAATTTAATGTATGTTGGTAATTTAATATATTTTAAATTGTTTTGTTAACATGTGGTCACATTTCGCTCCACCCCATAATTAATAAAAATAAAGGTAATTAAGATAATGACAAAATGGAATATTTTTTATATAACCAAAATAATATTGGTTCCATTTAATTGAAACTAATGTTGCTAATTCAAAAAGTATATGCATTGAGTGTTATTAGTGTGAATAATTAATCTATTCACAATACTTAAGTGTACTTACGTTGACAAGGTTAGACAACATCTTGTCTAACTAAATGTGCAGCCTTTTAGACCTCTAGATATTACCAATTTATTTGGTTAAACTCATGCACATACCTTTTTGAGGTTGGAAGACTTTCCATCTCACCTCAAAGGTCACTCAACACTTGGCACACAAGGTTGATGACTTGGTCATAAAGGTTGTTGGTTTGCACACTCCAAATGTTCCTAAGTTGACACCTATAGGACACTTGTCTACTCTTTTGTGCCACTTCATGGAGCACTTGTCAGTGCACCACCTAGGTGGATTGCATCATCCTTTCCTATATATGCAAGGTTGTGTACCCATTGTAATTTTGGTCAGCTAATACAATCTATGTATTGTTCATTTGTGCTTATCTTTTGTCTTTTAATTTTATGTATTTTTTCTTTTTTGAGGTTTGCAAGACATAACTTAATCTATCTTCTTAATCAACCTCATGACAATAAACTTGTAGAACTCAAATCATAAATAAGCTTGTAAACGCACTCCTATAAAGTGCCACAAAACTAAATGTGTGTTCCTTAGGGAGGGAATTTGAGAAATATTATAGATACACTTAATTATAAAGTGTAATGGGGGGTTATGCCATCACAACATGGATCCTTGTGATTCTCACCTCATGTGATTGTGTCTTCGAGCACACCTTGTACATCTCTACATTCCTTTCACACCTTCAATCTCAGTTGTTCTACTTATATTCTCTTAGCATTAAGGGGGGACTATAATGTGTTGTGCTAATGCTTCTTTCAATGAAGCAAAATCTTCGTTTTAGAAGGCCTCATGAACCTTCTTTCTATCTTGATCTCTCATATGGGTGATAATTCAGTGGATTAAAGTTTAAGATTCTAGTACTCCCCATCATAATACTATTTGTGGGTAAGTGCAAAAAGATAGGGGGCCAAAAAGGGGACTTAAGTGGCCACTTTTTTTTTGAAATCAAGAAATACTAACCTTGGACGTGAAATTGAGGATAGTTACACTCAAAATTTTGAGATGCAACAAAAACAAGGATCAAAGTGCTCCGAGTCTACTTTCTAAACTACTAATTTATTTTGAAAACGGTTGAGATTAAAGGGTTCAAAAGAGGGACGTACAGAAATTTGTGTTCTTTTTGTCAGAAAAACATAACATAACAACTTTTGTACGTCCCTAGCACGGTGAACTTTTTTTAGTATTTTTAAAATAGTTCCGGTGAGAAATTCGCTAGTAGTATGTAGTTGATGCACAATTTTTCTAATAATTTTTTAATGAATATTTGATTTTTTACTAGTCTTCTAAGTGGACACTTCCTAAAAAATAAAATTTTGGCTGTGCTACCCCTACAAATTTTGTAAACTAATTGAATTTTTTTTTTAATTTTTAGAATGGAGTCTAGTTTCTAAAAATGTAATTTATTTGAAATTTTGATAAACAGTTAATATATAATAAACAAACACCAAAAACTATTTTTTGCCAAAAAAGAGACACACAAACAAAATAAATTATAAATGAAAGGCTTAACATTGTCAAAAAGTGAAAAAAATTACAACGTTGGATAGCTAAGCGAGAACCTAACATTACCCAAGTGTTTGATTTGTTCGATATTGAAACACATGCAATTCTAGCGATGAGCAAAAACGCAATTATGTGAAATATTTTAGAATTTGCAAAAACACATCTTTGGTCATTGGGAAGGCCCTCCAAGCCTTTGGGTTGGTATTCCAAGGAAAATACCAAGCCTAAGGTTTGGGGAATCCCAAAGCAAGATATAATACGTGAGCATTATAACGCGCATGTGTTATAATGCGAGCGTGTTATAATGCGCTTGAGTTATATCTTAGTTTTGACATGGTTTTTTGTGTTTGTGTGGGGCATGTCTAGCAAGGCTTAATGTGAGCATGGTATAACGCACTCGCGTTATATATTTCTTTATGTTAAATGCTACTCTATTGAATGTATGTTTATATATTTGTATGTTTGTATGTACATGTATGCTTGTATGTCATGTATTTATGTATGTATGCATGCATGCTTGTATGTATGTATGTATGTATGTATGTATGTATGTATGTATGCATGTATGCATGCATGCTTGTATGTATGTATGTATGTACGTATGCCTATATGTATATATATATGTATCAATGCATGTATATTGTATGTGTGCCTATATGTATGTAAGATTGTCTCTACATATGTACATGTATGCTTGTATGTATGTAGGATTGTACATACATATGTATTATGCTTGTATGTATGTATGTATGTATGTATTTATGTATGTCTTTAGAGGGAGGGAGAATTTTAAGAGAGAGAGTTGTCTAGGTAGGGTGGGAGGGAGAGAGGGAGGGAGAGACCTGAGAGAGAGAGAGGTAGAGAGATAGTGAGAGAGAGTCTTGAGAGAGGGGTCTAAGGAAGTGGAAGGAAGATTCTAAGAGAGAGGGAGTGGGAGAGAAGGGGTTGGAGTGAGAGCGACTAAGTAGCTAGGTAGGGTGGGAGGGATAGAGGGGGAGAGAGAGATAGGGTGGGAGAGAGAGAATTGAGAGAGGGGAGAGAGAGAGAGGGAGAGAAAGAGAGAGTTATGTAGGTAGGGTGCCAAAGGGAGAGACTTGAAAGTGTGAGGGGGGAAAAGGGAGAGACTTTAGAGATAGGTAGTGAGAGGGAGTGTGAGAGAGAGGGAGTGCGAGAGAGAGGAAGTGTGAGAGTGAGAGACTTGAGAGAGGGAGAGGGGGTGGGAGGGAGTGACCTAAGAGGGAGAGATAGAGGGGGGTGGAGTGAGAGGGAATTATCTAGGTAGGGTGGGAGGGATAAGATAGAAAGGGGGAGAGAGAGAGAGAGTTACCTAGGTAGGGTGCAGAGGGAGAGACTTGTAGAGAGAGAGAGAGAGGGAGTGGGAGGAGAGAGAGCAGGAGAGAGAGGGAGTGATGGAGAAGCAGTGGGAGGTAGATAGAGAAAGTGAGAGGGAGTGAGAGAGGGTGGTAGGGATTGATTGAGAAAGAGGTACATAGAAAGAGGGAGAGAGTAGATAGAGACAATTAGAGAGGGTAGGAGAGATGGAGGGAGAGAGAGGTGAGATGTATAGATAGAGAGAAAGGGATAGGGGTTGAGGGTATAGGGTTGAGGGATTAGGGTGGAGGACCTATAGGGTTGATGGTTTAGGGTATTAGGGCTTAAGGGTTGAGGGTTGATGGATTAGGGTTAAGGGTAGATGGTATTGGGTTGAGGGTACAGGGTAGAAGGTTTAAGGGTTTAGGGTTAAAGGGTGTATGGTTTAGGGTAGAGGGTTTAGGGTATAGGTTTGAGGGTATATAGTTGAAGGATTAGGTTGAGGGTCCAATGTAAAGGGTAGAGGGTATAGGGGTTGAGGATTGACGGATTGAGGGTTGAGGGTTGAGGATTTAATGTAAATAGGGTAGAGGGTAGATGGTTTAATGGTTTAGGGTTTAAGGGTTGAGGGTTGAGGGTTGAGGGTTGAGGGTTGAGGGTTTAAGGTTGAGGGTATAGGGTTAAAGGATTAGGGTTGAGGTTCCAATGTATAGGGTAGAGGGTATAGGGGTTGAGGGATTAGGGTTTAAGAGTTGAGGGTTTAGGGATTAGGGTAAAGAGTTTTCTTGGGTTTAAAGGTTTAAGGGTTAAGGGATCAGGGTTGAGGGTAGAGTGTATTGGGTTAAGGGTAGAGGGTTTAAGGGTTTAGGGTTTAAGGGTTTATGGTTTAAGTTTGAGTGTTTAAGGGTTGAGGGTTGAGGATTGAGGGTTTAGGGTTGAGGGATTAGGGTAGAGAGGGAGGTATGGATGGATAGAGAGATGGAGAAGAAGTGAGATAGAGAGAAGGAAAGAAGAGGAGGGAGGGACATAGATATATGAGGGTTGAGGATCCAATGTATAGGGTAGAGGGTTGAGAATTGAGGGTATAGGTTTGATGACCTATAGGGTTGAGGGATTAGGGTATTGGGTTGAGGGTATAGGGCTGAGGGATTAGGGTTGATTGTACATATGGTTGAAGGATTAGGGTTGAGGGTCCAATGTACAGGGTAGAGGGTATCATGGTTGAGGGTTTAGGGTTTGAGGGTTGAGGATTGAGGGATTAAGGGTTGAGGGTGGGTTTAATACATATAGGGTAGAGGGTAGAGGGTAGAGGGTTTAAGATTTTAGGGTTTAAGGGTTGAGGGTTGAGGGTTGAGTGTTTAAGGGTTTAAGGGTTGATGGTATATAGTTGAGGGATTAGGGTAGAGAGGGAGGGAGGGAGGGAGGGAGGGAGAGATGGAGGAATAAGTGGTTAATGGTTGAGGGTCCAATGTATAATGTAGAGGGTATTGGGGTTGAGGGTTTAGGGTTCAAGAAATGGGGTCTCCCAGTGATGTAGAGAGAGAGAAATGGGGAGGAGTGGGAGAGAGATGAGGGTAGAGGGTTAAGGGTTAAGGGTAGAGGGGAGAGAGATAGAAGGAGTGAGTGAGGGAGAGAGACTTAAGAGAGGGAGAATGGGTAGGAGGAGGGAGACTTGAGAGAGAGAGAGAGTTAATTGGGAGAGAGATATAGGTTAGAGGGTGCGAGGGTTTAAGGGTTTAAGTGTAGAGTGTAGAAGAGTTTAATTAATGGTATAGGGTAGAGGGTTAATGGTAGAGGGGAGAGAGATAGAGGGAGTGAGAGAGACTTGAGGATAGGGAGAGGGGGTGGGAGGGAGAGACTTGAGAGAGAGAGGGAGGGAGGAGTGGGAGAGAGGGTAGAGGGTTTAAAGGGTTTTAAGGGTTTAAGGGTAGAGAGAGGGGTTAAGGGTGGATGGTAGAGGGTTTAAGAGAGGGAGAGATAGAAGAGTGAGAGAGATACTTGAGAGAGGGAGATGGGGTAGGAGGGAGAGACTTGAGAGAGAGAGAGAGGTAGGTAGTGGGAGGGAGATAGAGGGTAGAGGGTTTAAGGGTTTAAGGGAAGAGGGTAAAGGATTTAAGGGTTAAGGGTAGAGGGTAGATGTCTATTACATTAGTTGTATTTTGGTTGATCATGAAACTCAATATTTTTTCATTGAGAAACAATGTCTTGCTCTTGTTTTTGTAATGCAAAAGTTACGACATTATCTTCTTCATGTCGAAACCCATGTGATCATAAAATGTGATCTCCTTAAACATATATTTACCAGAACAAATCTTTCAAGAAGGTTAGCAAAATAGGTAATGTTGCTCTCTCAATTCGACATTAATTTTGTGTCTGTATCTCAAATTTATCTTACATTTAATAATGTTAAGTTATTTAAATATTTTTGGAAAAATGGAATTTATCAGTTTTGACTTGTGATAAATCTAAAATTTCAACGTCAATTGAAATGTTTATCCATGTAAACTTTATGATTGAATATGAAGAATGAATTTTATGTAGTAATGAAATAATTTCATTTCAAGCATTGGTTAAGGGTTACTGATGAAACTCTGCAAGTGCAAGTGTGCAAATGTAGGAACAGGTTGAAGAATGAGAACATGGTTGAGGTAGGAGTATTTAGCCATATGACAATCCGTAAGCTTGTTGGAATCTAGATCACACACACCACTAAAGAATCATAGTATATGCATTTGAAATGTGAGTTTGATGTGAATTTCTTGCATTTTCTTAAAGGAAAAGGGAAGATATGTCAATTGTTACATAGGTAAACTAATGGAAAATAAAATTGATTAGTTCATTTGGTTTACCTTGTATATTTAATGTCCATTTTTGCCTCTAAATTCAAAAGAGAAAAGATGAATATGTAAACATAAGCATGTATATAGATATATACGTACAAGTAATTATGTGAGTAGACTTAAGAATTATAAAATATATGATTTAAAAATTGAAGTAACATGATGTTTCTTCCTCTACCTTATAGAGGATTATAAACATGTAAGAATATATATAGAGAGAGAGAGAGAGGGAGAGAGAGAGAGAAAGAGAGATGAGCATGTAAAAGATAAATGAATGATTTTAATTAAATATCTTTTATGAAAAAATGCTATGAGACACGATAGGTGGTTCAACAATTTCTTTATTTTCAAATTTGAAAAAATGGAAAGTAAATGTGAAGGGGGGTGCCCATAACCACTACAAATAAAGATTTTTGTAAGATAACAAATCAAGGCAGCTCATGAAGAGGGGAATGTGGGTAATTAAACACAATCCTAATATTGAGAAAATCAATATTTTTAGAAACAGAGGGAATCACACACGAAAGTGAAGGAGGCTCGGTGAAAAATCAAGGAGAGGAGATTTGGCAGAAAAAGTAGGGGAGGTGGTCGAGTTTCTAGAATGAGAGGATAGAAAGCCAAAACATTAAGGAAAAATCATTGCATCCATCGCTCTACCAATTTGTTCAGTTGAATATTTAGCAAAAGTTTGAGGTATGGGTTGTTTGTTTTGGAACTTTGCTTGAATTAATCAATTTAGATTTTTTCTCCTCGTTCTTGTTGTGAACCTTTAGCTTAGTTGTTTTGTGCAAGAACAATACAACCCGCCCTTTTTTTCATTAGGCATTGTATTGCACTGTATATTGGTGATGGTCAAGCATGTTTTAGAGTTGGAATGAATCCCTTTTCCTTGCCTATGTTGATGGCTTTCATCTTTTCCCTGTCATTGTTCTGGGAAATCCCCTTTTTTTTACTTGTTCGCAACCTCTATACCGACTGCATCTTCCCAATTGATAATGATTATCGATCTCATACACCTCTAGCCATGTAAAGGTAGTAATGTTATGAATCAGATATGGGTTTGATAGAAATGAACCCTCTTTTTCTTGAGTGGTTTGCATGCATACAAAACTCAATTTCATTGTGTTATGTTATTATTTCATTGTTTTTGAAAGAGGAAAAAATGGGTTTTACAGGGACCTGAAACCATGAAGTTTACAAAATAAAGAAAGAGCCAAAAGAGACATCACAGTCCAAAAGGTTGTACAAAAATAATAGCAGTAAATATCCATAATGAACAAAAAGGCCAGTGAAGGCCATAGAACCAAAAAACCAGACAAAAAGCCAGCAACAACTAAATTTGAGTTTTTAAAAGATTAATCGTCTCGACTTCCAGCTCATTCATGTCCTGAACTCCCCTTTTTAAGATCTGAACCATCTATGTTGTGGGAGGCACTTTCCTTTTAAGATTGGCTCAGGTCCTTTTAGAGATGCCCTAGTCCTCATTCTTACTTTCCTTGTTCTCTTCCAAGTCTACAACCAACAAACCTTGTGTTTTTTCCAACTTTTTAGACATAGTATTGATTATAATGGCATTCTGCCTAGCCATTTTATGATTTTGTTCCATGACTGTTTTCAAATTATTTTTAATTTTAACCATTTCCTCTTCCATAGACCTATATTTCTCATCAATGTCACCTCCTTTCTTACCAATATTGCTCTTGTTTAGATTCCCTTCTTTGTTGGTGATGGTAGCCAGCTTTAGCTCCACCTCCTCTGTCTTACTATATAGTTCCCTATTTATTTGGTTGAGCTCATTAATTTCTTGATAGGCCCACTTTAAGACCTTGAAAATGTCATTGATGTCATTTCTAGTAGAGGCCAGAATGTCACTAGTTTGACCCCGGTCTAATATGAGATTAACATCTCTCGAGTTGGGGGAGCAAGGGAATTTGGTACCTTCGAATCCAAAAGAAGCAGGGGGAGAGGGCACAAAATTTCTACTGGCTTCAGGGTCTCGGCTTTATCCTCTATGGAATCCACAGAATAGGAAACCAGCTTGTTGGTAGGGGATCCCTTAAGAATAGGATTCTTTAAGGGGGCAGAGCAATCAGGATGGGCCTTAGGGTTAGCTCTAGCTGGCTGGGATTTTTTAGACTAGGTTTTCTTACCAGACATAGATCTCAGAGGACGGATGGGTTTCAACAATTCTCTCCTTATTTGGCTTAGTCTATGACCCTACACTATTGGTATTATAGTCCTTGGACTCTGAAGAGGCCATGGGTTTAGATAAAGTAGGCATGCTTTGATAGTGTTTGAAAATTAACCTAATAAGACCAGGATGAAGAATGGGGTATCTCCTGGGGTTTTCCTATGGTCCTCAAGGCTATTACTCAATGAACATAACAAGTAGTGTGGAAAATAAATTTGTACCTTATGGCGGAAGTGGTTGAGAATGGCGAAATGATTCCCATACACTATAGTAAATCTCATGTCCAGGGTGATATAATCCATGATAACATGAAGTACCTTTCTCCATAGCGCCTTGATAGTATCAATTTCAAAGTAGTTGTTAGAGATTTTAACCAATTTTAATTTCTCCTTGTCCTTCTTGGGAAATCTGATGATCGCCTCATCAGAGAACCTTCTGTCATGGTTGAACTTCATGCCCTTAGTAGACATTCTGGTAATCTCCCCTATAATCTACTCGTCCAGCTTCACCTTTCTTCCAAAGAGAATGATTTTTCCATTGTTCCAGTTCTTCTCAAAGTAATTCGTAGCCACGGAGTCAGTCCCATGAATTTTTTCCAGATATGGGACCAACCCACCTTTTTCAATTTGCTCCCAAACCTTATCATTCCTAGTGTGCACCTCATAGCTTTTAGGCTCAACTCTTTTCCTTTCCCCCCCATTTTTCGTTTTCTCCTTACTACAAACTCTACTAGTGTCGAGGACCTATTGTAGAATAATGCAGTTGTTCCAATGCACCCACAAAGCATACTACTTTTTCTTCCCTTCTAAGTAACATGACGCAGCCCCATAAGATCTCTTGATTTCGATGTACTTGGCCCCTTTCTCTTTAATCATTAATTGTGTTTGGCTCTTTCCCATGTGTAACATCATAGTTAAGTAATGGCTTGACTTCGATTCTCAAGTCCCTACAATTTTTCCACGTGTTCAGACCTTGCATCTTGACCCCTTCATTCGTAAAGTAGTCTACCACGCTGTTAGCTTCCCTATAGATGTGTGAAACTTTAACTTTTTCAAACTTTTCTATAATAGACTTCGCTTCATCTATCCAATTCTTTATCATCCATGAGGGTGGGGTCCTTCCTAAAAGACAATCAATTATATTTTTAGAATCTCCTTCTAGCCATAAGTTTCTTATATTTAGATTATAAGCTAACTTTATAACTTGAAAGGCTCCTATAGCCTCCACCACATGGTTGGTTTGATGGCCAAGGGATATAGCCACAGCCACAATAAAGTTACCCTTTGAATTCCTTAGAACACCTCCACTTCCAGCCAAACCCGGGTTACCCTTCGCAACTCCATCAAAGTTGTCCTTAGACTAGCCATTTGGGGGAAAGGTCCAGCGAACACCCTCCCTGCTTTTCTTAGTAGGCTTGGAAGAAAAAGAGATGTCCACTTTAATATCCCAATCTTTTGCAATCCTTAAATCATAGGGATTGCACACCACAACTTCCAGATTAGGAGCTTTTTGAGGAATAAAATTAAAGTTTTCCTTTATGAGTCTAAATTTTTTCTCAAAGACATTATTCTCTGGCATCTCCTTATCCCTAAAAATTTTATTATTGTGTTCCTTCCACACACCCCAAGGAACAAAAGGGAATAAGAAGGCCCATAACCTTCGAATATGGCGATTTTGAGAAGGAGCTTTCCATTGTAAGAAGAACTCTTCAATCGTCTGGGGGAAAACCTAGGAGAGATTCCAGATAGCTAATAGTTTTCCCCAGATTAAGGAGGCAAACGGATAGTGGAGGAACAAGTGGTTGGCTGACTCTGCCTCACTCTTACAAAGGTAGCATTTGTTGGGAATTTGAAAACCCCGTTTACAAAGATTATCGATTGTGAGAACCTTATTTTGAAGCATTATCCAGAAGAAGATATTAAATTTTGGAGTTAGGTGTTTAATCCAAGCTGTAGACCAGAAGGGAGGGGGGGCTTGAGAAAGGGACAGCAAAGAGACATCCCAAGATACAGAGTAGTTACCCGAAGGGTTATCCATCCAGACAAGAATGTCATCCTGCAGATTTTGTCCCATGCTAACAAACTTTAAGGAGGATTGAAGTTGAGCCAGGTCTTGATTGATCACACATAAGCTCACCCAATCTCCTTCGAACCAGTAATCTTTAACAAGTTCCCTAAAAGTAGCTTTACATTACTCTTCTAATCTGTTGAATCTTTCAATATTAATAAAGGATTCCTTAAAGAGCCATTTATCCTCCCAAAATCTAGCTTGATTACCACTTCTGATGTGCCATCTTGTCCTAGATTCCATAATTTTTCTACCAGCAATCATATCATTCCAGCAAGCTAAACCACGTGGGAGGATAGGAGAATCCAGCAGAGCTTTGAGGGTCATACCGTCAGCCATATATTTACTTTTTAAAATATCTCTCCATTCTCCTCCAAACAAGAAAGACCTCCATATTTGTTTGGCTAGGAGAGTTTTGTTAATTATTCTAATTTTTTTGAGACCTAAACCCCCCAACGCCTTCAATCTGCAAACCAAATCCCACCCTATAAGAGGCATTCTCTTTCTTTACTCCACTCTAGACTAGAGGAATCTTTTATGGATCTTTTCAATGGCCTCTGCATGTTTGGCAGGGATTTTGAAGAGGCTTAAGGCATAAATCGGAAGATTCTGAAGAGAAGCTTTAAGAAGCTGAACTTTTCTAGCTTGGCTCAGAAGAGCTCCTTTCCAGCCAGCCAGTTTCTTTCTGAACCTATCAACCAAAGAGCACCAAAAGGAATCTGGTGGTTTAAGGCATAACGAAAGTCCAAGATAGGAAGAAGGTAAAGAATCCACCCTACAATCAAGGATTATAGCAATCTTGACCTGTCTATGCTCAGGGGTATTAAAGAAAAAGATGGAACTCTTATGTCTTTTAACCTTTTGTCTAGTCACCTTTTCATAGACATCCAATGTTTTTTTCAAAGTCTTAGCCTCATTCACGGAAGATCTACCCATCAGCATATTTTCATCAACAAACTATTGGTGAGAACATATTAAATTCATGGAAGAAGGACTAATACCAATAAGGGACCTTTGTTCAATCAATCTCTTCAAATTCCTTCCCAGGCTTTCAGCCATTATAGTAAACAGAATAGGAGAGATAGGATCACCCTATCTTAAGCCTCTTGAATTTTGAAAGAAATTAGAAGGAAATTTATTAACAATGATGGTTGTGGAAATAGTGGTAACCAACTGATTCACCATCTAAATGACTCTACTACTGAATCCAAACCCCCTCAAGATTTTGAATAAAAACTCTCAGTCAACACGGTCGTACGCTATGGAGATATCCAGCTTGAGAAGAAACCCTTCAGTTTTAGATTCAACAAGTGAATGAATATTCTCGTGGACAGTGACTATTGAATCTAAAATTTTCCTTCCATGAACAAATCCATTATGCTGAGGGGAAATCAACGAGGGAAGGATAGAAAGGATCCTTGAAGTCAACACCTTAGAGATGATTTTATAGAGAAAGTTGCAAAGACTAATGGGTCTAAACGCCTCAAACTCTATTGCCCCTAGTTTATTAGGAATGAGAACCACAAAAGTAGCATTCAGTTCCTTCAGGAGCCTTCTGGAGCCAAATAATTCCTTTACAGCTCATTCACAACATCATTTTCCACAATTTCCCAAAACCATTGAAAAAAGAACATAGGAAATCCATCAGGCCTTGGGGCCTTGTTTCCTTCAAAAGAAAAAATGGCTTTCCTGGTTTCCTCCATAGTGGGAATGGTTGCCAGCTTTTCATTGTCTTCCCTAACAACAACCTTGGGGGTGGCCTCTAAAAGAAAATCTTTATCATTTTGATTGATTTCCCCATTCACTGAAAGAAGATTATTATAGAAGAGGATGGCTTTCTTTTTGATGTCTTCCTCTTCCTCAAATCTAGTACCATTAACTTCTATGGAAGTGATTCTGTTGGAAACCCTATATTGTTTTGAAGTAGATAAATGGAAGTACCTAGTATATCGATCTCTAGCAGAGAGCCATAACACCTTCAATCTCTGCCTCCATAACTCCTCTTTTGCTATTATGTCATGCATCTTCACCAGCAACTTGTTTTCTCTATCCTTAATATCTTCAATGTATCCTTCCTTCTGGATTTTATACTGGATCTTCGCAAGCTTCATTTGAAGTTCATATTTGATGCCAAAAATGTTTCCAAAGGATTCATTTTTCCTTCTTAAATTGTGTTTGACTTCTCTAAGCTTTTTAGCAACTTTGAACGTAGCAGTTCCCAGAACTTCAATATTCCACCATTTCCTGATTTCATTTGAGATTAGGGGATGGGACTGCCACATTATTTCAAATCTAAAAGGTGAGTGTTTCTTCACCTTTATAGGGTCTGCCACAAAACTTATAGGAAAGTGATCCGACCCAACTCTAGAGAGAGCTTTAAGAGAGAAAAAATAGCTTAAGAGCCACTTATGAGAAATTAAGGTTCTATCTAACCTAACTTGAATTAGATCCTTACCAATTCTTCTATTCAACCATGTGTATTGGGCCCCTTGCAAGTCCATATCAATTAGCTCCTTGTTGTTGATGAAATCAAAAAGATCGGACTTACTCTCCTAATTCACCTGAGACCCTCCAAATTTCTCCTCATTCAAAAGGGGTGTATTAAAGTCGCCCATGACTATCCAATGGTCATTATCTAAAATTTTGTGGAAAGCAGAGAGCTCGTTTCACAAAGATTTTCTAGCTCCTTTCCCATTGGGAGCATAGATATTCGACTGAATCCAGCTAAAGTTATCTCTGATGTGTGTGAATTTAGTAGCCACATGATTGTTGCTTTCCAACAAAGGTTCCCCTTTGATGAAGTTTTGGTTCCAAAAAGTAGCTATGCCTCCTAATGCACCATCTGAACTATTTCCTTGAGTCCCATAGTTCTGAAACATTTTGACCTTCTCCACCTTTTCTTTGGGCATTTTAGTTTCTTGAATGAGGAGAATATTTGGTTTATGATCCCTAACAAAATTGTGCAAAACATCCCTCTTATGAAGGCTATTGAGCCCTCTTATATTCCAAGACATAATCTTCATTTCTTACTAGGGGATTGGAGGATCTCTGAAATGGTCTTTTGAACACCATCTGCTATGTCTTGAAAGCTTTCATGCTTTCTCTGCCATTTGCTCAATCTTCTCCCCTAGCCAACCTTAGTGGCACCACAATCCTCCTTTGCTCTTATTCTGGTAATAACTCCACTCGGAGTATTCTGATGTTTTCTTTTCTCCTTCTTTTTCTTAGAATGAGAGAGGACTTCTTCCCATTCAGTGTCTTCTTGGCTCTCCATCTCTCTGCTAGAATCCCATTGCTTTGCTCCCAAGGGAGGGTATCCATTAGGCCATTCCTAGGCTAATTCAAATTTTCACTCGAAAGTTCAGTATCCTGGCTCAGATCTTGAAAGGTGTCCTTTACAAAGTCTGGGGTAGATTTTTATGGGGGATCACTCAAAGGGTCAAGCATTCGACAGAAGTCGCGTTCTAGATTGGGATGCCAATATCCAAAGACAAACCCTGGATAGGAATATCCTCCAATCCAGGGAACCCATTCTCTTTTTCTTCTGGTAAAATCTTAAGGGTAGAGGAGATAAAGTCCTCATCCCTATTCCTTTCCTCTTTATTTTCCAATGTTCTTTCCTCTGTATTTTCCAATGTTCTTTCCTCATCTTCCCTTGAACCAATATTATTTTCTGCTCTTGTTTGGTGATCCTTAGATTTTGTTTCATCAATATTGTTTGAGGTATTCCTCTGAGTCTCATTTTTCCTACCATCCTCCTCACTGGTGTTGCTTGCTTGACCTTCCCTGTCATTTTTCTTTCTCCATATAGTCTTAGGATTGGATGAGTGATTTTATTTTTCTTTACTGACATTTAGTGGGAATTTCTTATCCCAATGCCCTAATTTCCTACACTTGAAACAGGAAAAGGGAATGGTCTCAAACTCTATAGTTTGCGTCTAGGTTCCCAACTTAGATTGAATTTCTATTGAAGAAGGAAGGTCAGCACTCTGTGAAACTCCTACACAAATTCTGTCAAATACCAATCGCTTTCTAGTTGTTGTCATAGAGTCAATAGAGAGAAGTTCACCAAAGGAACTTGAAATGTCGTTGAAAATGTCCTCATTCTAGTATTCCAAAGGGAGACCCAGGATTCTAGCCCAAACTGGAACATTCTCAAAGATAGAATCATAAAGGTCTAGGCGGGAGGTCCACTTCTTTAGGGCCAAGGAGGATTTACCACTGACCTAGGGTCCTCCACTCCTAATAGCCAAAATATCCTCCTTGTAGGTAAACTCAAAGGCAAAGAAACCTTTAGGAAGAGCAGCTACAGAAACTTTCCCATTTGTTCTCCACTTATTTTTAACAAATTCCCTGACCACCTCAACATTTGGTCTAGGGCCCATAAAATTTCAAACCAAGACTTTTTCCATCAAAGCAATATTATGATCAATGATAGAATCAGGCACAGAGATGGAAAACTTACCTTTCGTTGGGTCCAAATGGTTACTCTTTGGAGGGAAAATAGATTTTCCATTTGGTTTGATTCCAAACAATGAATCCCAAGGTCTATGCTTAGCTCCTTCCCTATGAGCGGTTTCTTTCGCCACATTGGAAATTTCACCCTTTCCACCTTGTTGACCTTCAGGAGACCCCCCCTCATTTTTCTTTCCTCCCAAGTCCACCTGGAATTTTTTTTGTTGTCCTTCTCATCAAATTCAACCTTACCTTTCTCCACACTCAGAACGTGTGCCGATTCAAATTGGGATTCCTTAGATCCTGCTCCATTGTTAATGTGAAACCCGATTCATTGTATTATTTTATCATTTCACTGTTAATGTGAAACCCGATTTCATTGTATTATGGTATCATTTCACTATTAATGTGAAACCTGATTCATTGTGTTATTGTTTCATTATTAATGTGGAATCCAATTCATTGTATTATGTTATCATTTCATTGTTATTGTGAAACCCAACTTAATGAACTCATGAGAAGCTCGAATGCATTAGTCATGTGACACTGAATTCATTGCTTATGAAGATTCCAAAATCAATACTTATATGAAGCTCGATCCCTTGTTAAGTGAAACCAGATTTCTTTATTACCGTGAAGTCAGCTCCATGTCGATTAATGTCTTTCTTTCAAAGAGATTGAAAACTCTTGATAGACCTATTTGAATAAACACTCCAATGGCATCAAGGTTCTGAAACTCTGCAAATGTAGTATTTTCCAATCATTATATGCTTGAGTATAGTGTTGTTTATGACTTTTTCATATATTCAAACTACTACTTTTTTATTAAACTTCTCACCTAAGGTGAATGAGAGTCTGTTTTGAATAGGTGAAATTACACCCAAATTTTATTTTCTGGATTATGATGGAATGTTCTTATACTATCTCAGAGGGTTTCTCAGACAAATGGTTAATAATTAACTGACTTTCTCTCTGAAATGATTAATCATAATTAATGGAAGAGATGAACATTTTAAAAAGATTATAAGAATGATCTTATAAATTATTTGTGCAAAATTTTATGATAATCCTATCAATAAGCACTTCTAGAAATAGAGTAATACTTGTGAAATCTATAAAATTTCATGTTTGATTCAAGTCCTTTTGTTTTGGGAAATAGTTTTCTAGTAAAATATATCGCTTATTTTTTGTACTTTACAAGAAAATGGAATTCATAATGAGCTTCCTGCAAAGGAAATGGATCTATCTTTTCATATAAAAAGAATGTATACACATACTTATTACTATAAAAAAAAATCCATATATGTTTATATGCTTAAACCAATTATGTATATAGACACATACATGTGATATACCTTCTTTAAATGTTCAGTTTATTTATTTTCCTTAATTGAATATTATAAGTTTCATTCTGTGAAGGAAGAAGTAAGGAAATATGTGTAATCTGTATGTTGATGCATGTATGAAGAAATGTGCATAAATGAGTCATTCAATTGATAAATATAGAACATATTGCAATGACTGGTTGGTTGTCGTATAATGTTTAAAAGTAGTAAATCTGGTTTATTTACTTTTTAAAAATTTGTTTGAACTCAAGATTGCCTAAGTAAATCATGTGCATAAAGTACTTATAGAAATTTTTTATTTAATATTATAAGAAGGTTGGTTAGTGTTTACAAATATTTTGGCACCCAAAGGCTTTCTTGTACTTCTAGGGTTTTTCAACTAAAAGGAGAAAGATGGGCTAAAATGGGAAATGTAAACACTCAAAATCAATACAAGGATGAATGAAGTATGCCTAAGTGCAATGTCTAAATGAAATGAATTGATAATTTAAGAAATGATTCATTAATGCAAAACCTAAGAAATGCAAGTTGTTTGAAAAAATATTGTGATACGTAGAATGATAGATTAAATGCAATAAAGAATAAGATAAAGATGATAAATAGAAATTGTGCACTTAGAGAAACCGATGAAGGTTGAAATGAAGATTGTAGATGCCTCTGAAATTCTAGAAAATCTAATTTTCTGGCCAACTAGGACACTTACGCCAAGCTGGGCAATGTAGTCCCAAATTAGGGAAACTGCTCAAGAACCTGTTTCTGCCAAATGGGTATCCATATCTGCAAAAACTTCTAAAAAATAAGTGCAGTGAGACTAAGTCGCCACTATTGGTGACTTAGTCCACTTTGGATTTTTTTGCAAATCCAAAAGTGTAAATGGAAGCCCACAGTCTGCACTTTGTTTTCTTATGGAAAATCAAATCTGAACCTGTGAAAATACCTACAAAATTGAGTATAAATTGATTTATAATGGGAATTTTTCCTTGGTAAAACCCCTAGTTGGTATTTAAACCTTGGAAGAGATAAAATATACATAAAATTGTAGCCCCAAGTGTGTCTAAGACTAGGAAGTCTGAAAATAAGATGCAACCTTATTCTAATATGCAAGATTAAGATGCATAAATGGAATTAGAAAGATGCAAGACTCATTCTAAGAGACCCTAAATCACATTAGAAATGAATATTAATGGCATGCAAACCTTGATTAGGCTAAAGATAGAGAGAAAATAGAAGATCCAGAATCACTTTGAAAGGAAGTCCTTAGGCTTGATTTGATGGTTAGCTACATCTCCTCAACCTAGATTTCCCCATGATTCTCCATAGGCATCCATGATCAACTCTTTACAATGTGAGATCTTGAACAAAAAGTGAGCTTGAAGACCTGAAAAAACCCTAACTTGCTGCCCTAAAGCTTCAACTTTGTTGTAGATAGACTAATGAATCTTCTTGTGGAAGATATTCAACTCTTGACTCTTGAATTTTCTTGTTGAAAATTACTTAATATTGTGAAAAATGACCTAAAAACGTATATTTATATGCATCAACACCTAATTATTCATTATTTTAACTTCACAAGCCAACATCCATTAGGAATTTGAATTAATTTGGTGTTTTTCCCGCTCAAAAGTGAAAAATCCCTCAAAAGGGACTAAGTCACCACCTTGGGCAACTTAGTCCCACCAGGGGTTTTTGAGGTGGGTTTTCTGGAATTTGAATGATTTGAATGTTTCTTGTCAGGATTTGTATGATTTGTGAGTGGAATAGGCCTTAAAATCTGAAATAATGAGCATTAGGGGCCTATAAATGCAATTTTTAAGGGATGATTAATGCAAGGGTGTCTAAAATAGAACTAAATTAGACCACAGATTGTACTATCTCCAAAGGAGTACAATTTATGTGTCCACAGTTAGGATAACCTGTTATAAATCAAATTATATGTTTGCAAACTTATTGTTTAGAAGGAAAGGATGTTTCCTTTTGTATATAGAAAGTTTCCTTTCGGCATGGGTGTTGAAAATAGAATAACAAAGGGTATAGGTTTTGCTTTTTCCCAAAATCTATCATATTGTTGTATACAGCATATGATTGGCCAAGCATTTGTAGCCCATAGCATTGAATGGACTAATCTTATGATGTAACTCTCTGCCATTTCCTAATATTGATCTTGCATGTTCTAATTTTGTTTAGAAATTCTTGTAGTTATGTTAGGCATGCACCATATTCCACCTTGCATATCATTTTCTCTTGCTAAGTATTTTGTGTAGGGTCGTGTATTCTTCAAGTTAGGAAGAATTATGGGGAAGCGTAGCTTCGTGGTTGGGTGGAAAAGTGTCTAAACCATGTTCTCATCCACCAGTTGCAGTGAGCATTGGAGTGGAATCACATGGAATTCCATCATTGGCTATTATACATTGTACTACTTGATGTAGAACTTGAGTTGACTAAGTGGCAATGTTAGCCTAGAGTCAAACTATGTAATTTTGACAATTTGACATTTGGGAATTAATAAATTCATTATTTTGACATGATATGCTATGATAGAAAATCGCTAATTGATTTTTCTTGAATTTAAAATTCATAATGTTATATTTGTTTTATTTGGTGTTATTTAAGAATGACACATTACATTTCATAACTCAAAAAGCAATCAAAGGATAAGTTGTTGTCAATCAATTGGTAGAAGCTCCCTCATCTCACTCCTTCCCTAATTTGGATTTATTTTCAGACGAAGATCTCTTTGCATTGGACCATGAACCTACGTGGGAGATGTATTTCAATGGATTGAGATTTCAAACCAGATCCAAGGCAGTTTTAGCCTTAATCTCACTCGAAGGGAAGTTGGTTCCTCTATCCTTTTGATTAGAATTTTATTGTACTAATAACATCGTTGAGTACAAAGTTCTCATTGTTGGCTTATGTACCATGATAGCTCATTGAATATTAAACATATTCACATTCATGGTGACTTTGAACTTATTATGAATCATATCATAGGAATGTATCAAGCTAAGTAGAGTAAGCTATCTCAGTATCAGGATTTGGCTTTATCCTTTCTTGATCAACTCTCTTCTTTTACCATATATAATTTTCTACATGGATACAATGGTGAGTATTGCCTCCCTTGTACCCTCAGATGATGATATAGAAGAGTACCACTTTGTGGTTCAGATTCTCCACACTCCTATTGTCTCAAATCAACCTAAACCTAACAGTCTCATATGCGCTCACATAGACTTGAAGGGGAATGGTATTCTTACATCTACCATTATCTGAAGATTGGAAATTTTCCAATAATGTGACTAGAAATTCTCGCACTTGAATAAGAAATCTTTCAGCTTGATATATTATCCTATCTAATGTTCTTTATCAAAAATCCTATAATGGTCTTATTCTTCGAAGCCTCACTAAAGATGAAATACTCATTTCCCTTCAAGAAGCTCATTTGGGCTCTAGGGGTGGAAATTTCGGTGGTAAATCCTTAGTGTGTAAATTTATTCATATGGGATATTATTGGAAAAAAATAGAGAAAGACTCCTCTTCCTTTATCAAGAAATTCCCTCAATTTCAACAACACGATAACTTCATTCGACCTCCTGCACAAGAGCTTCAAAATCATACCTCTCATTGGCCATTTGTGAAATAGGGATTGGATATTATTGGAAAAATATCACTTCCTTCTTCTAAAGGACATACCTTCATCATTAAAAATATCAATTAATTTATGAAGTGATTCAAAGCTATTCCACTTTGATCCACTAATGTTGAAGCAATTTGTTGCTTTCTTGTAAATAACATCATTGCTTGTTTTGGGTTGCCTTCTACCCTTGTTTCTTATATTGGTACTTCATTTAAGAACAAAGAGGTGAAACAATTCTTAGAAAAAATCTATATTCAACATCTATTTTCTATACCTTACTATCCTCAATCTAATGGCCAATTCGAAGCATCTAATAAAAATTTTGAGCTAATTCTTCAAAAAATGATAAATGAACACGGTAATATTGGCGTAATCAATTGGCTCAATTCAACGCCATACTACCAGACATTGTAATCTAATGTCTTCGCTCCTCAAGACATCTATTCCATGCCACTAAAACTACAAGTGTTTGTACTACCAATCATGTATAAGGGGATACGCGTGCACTCGAGGGAATCTATGCAATAGGCCTTGGGGGTACCTAACCAGCCTCATGCACTGGATATGCTTGAATGCCCACACCTGAAGAAGTGTGCAAGCAGTAATAATATGGCACTCATAGTGGATGTATCACCCAAGGTTTGTTATAGATGCAAAAGCATGCTCCAAGCCTAGGAAAATACTATCCTTCACTCCTTTATCACTATGGGTGAGGCCCCTGTGGAGGTGTGAGTCTCACCCATACATCATGACCTGCAAAGTGATGGTCACAATCATCACCCAGCAAACTAGTAGCATCACTACCTAACCCTGCTCAAGTCAGCATATGTAGATATGTTTGTACATGTCCTTTAGGACTATGCAACTAGGGTAGTAATACTAAGTGGCTTGGGCATCCTCGGTTGTCTTTCCCTCCTCATACAAGACCTACTTTTTGTGAATGGGTAGGCAACGTAGGATGAAATAGATGTCCTCCAATGTAATAGTCATCTCCCTCATGGGGAGATGAAATGTTGATGTATTTGCATCCCACCACTCCATGAGTGCCATGAGCACGGGGCATAGAACTAGATCTCCAACATGGTATACACCCACTAGAGAGATGCTACAACAAGCCATAGTTGTTGGTGTTAATCTCATTATTGCAACTGCACAACAATGACAGAATAATCCTACTTCTATGCTCTTTTATCTCATGCCACTCTTGCAAAAACATAAAAAAATCATGTTAGAATGATCTACATCTCAAAAATATTCTAACTTTACGTCATCAAAAAATTTATGTCTACCTCTAAGACTATAATGTGTCACATAGATATCTATGTGGCACATTGGCATTTGAGGCTGAGCTGGCCAATGACAATTTGTAGGTAGGACACCAGTGTGGCCAACGGATGTTGACACATCAACAAGATGTCAGTGCATTGGCTAGACATCGTTGCATTGGCTAGACACTCGTGTTTCTTGTGAAACTTAAAATGCTAAAAAATAATGTGAAATAACAAGGTAAAAAATGTGTACCTCATCAGGTGGTTCACCTCTTGCCACATCTATGCATAGCTAGTCGATCCTAGGTAGCCTGAAATCTCATCTATGAGGCATTTTGCTGAAAACTCTATCGAAAAGTCAACAAACTCCTCATAGTGAATAGTAAAAATGACCCCTCCATGGGCCCACATAGAGCATATATAGGCCATTTTTTCCCATTTTTTTGTGGTAAAGATATCCTTTCCAACCTTCCTTTTTTCACTTGGGAACCTAGCTAGGGAAAAAAATAGGAGGGGGCATATACTCACTTCTTCATCATATTTTTCTTTCAAATCACTGAAATATTCTTAAGCATTCTTCTTGTCATAGTAGCTTCTTCTAATTTTAAAACTAACCTAGTTTTGAGTTTTGTAAAATGAAATTTCACATCAAGCACGATGGTTTCTCGCTAAGCTCAAACATTGGAGGCATTGCCAATAATCACCTGCTCAACCTCTACAGTGTCTATAGTATCCCTTTTTGCAAAAATCTATAAAATTTCTAAATTTTCAAATTTAGTATTTATGTATTCTTAGCTACTTCTAAGTGTAATTGATTTTTCTTAAAAATTTAGCTCACTAAAGTGGGGGCAAAATATAATGTAAAATTTCACCCCATGGCAATTTCACACCTGTGCATCTAGCCCGTTGCATTTATGACAAAAACCTATAATTCATAATTTCACAATTTTCCAACTTCATAGGCCGACAACGATAAAGCATTAACAGCCTTGATACCTCATTCTTGCAAATTTTTGAGTAGGAAACTTGCACAACTCATGGACATCTTTGTGACATGCCAGTGTCCCCAAAATTTTTGAGATCCAAATGAGAATATTCTACATCCTTTGCTTATGACATGTGTCGCTTTGGCATAAACACAGATGTAACAACTCCTCCTGCCCATGCAACCTCACAAAAATCCACTTTTCCCTCTCATTCTCATTCATTCTCACTCTCTCTCACTCAATCTTTCTCTCTCTCATTCTACTTCATTATTCTCATTTTATCTTGCTCTATTGCTTCCATAGCGAAACTCTGCTAAATTTCTCTCAAGCAATAGCCAAGGATCTCTTGCACATAGGCTTATCATGTATATCAAGCCAAGAGGGGAGCTACAGTCTGCTAGTAATGCTCTCTTGTCTCTTTGTCTTGTCTATTTGATCTCATATTTACATTCGTAATAGGGATTTTCTTCCTTTGTGGGAATTATTTCTATTAGACATCTTTATAATTGTGATAGGGGTTTTCCTTCTTTGTGGGGATTGTTTCTATCACATGTCTTTACATTCCATGCATTTTTTTCTATTTCTATCTATTTGGCTATTCATGGAGATGAAAACACCAAAACGGGGGTTGGACTGAGGCAAGACCCAAAATAGCCCCCAACATTTTTTCTATTTCATTTTGTGTGCATATGTACAGGTTTGATAAGTTGGACATTACAAATTTAAGGGTTTTATTCTCTATTTTATCAAAGACGAAAGTGCAGGGTGCAGATGTCCCCATGGTGCGTCGTTGTCCATGGCTGAGGCTTAATCCTCCTAAGGGTAAAATTTGTGTTTTATGTACTTTCCATTTTTGTATATTAGATATTTTGATTATGTCATCTATTTTGTAATTAAGTGATTTCCTTATTATTTTTATTCATAATTTAGCTCCTATTTAGTTAAGTTGTGCAAACACTCTCTATTATTTATTTTGTGAGCTTTGATCCCTAAGGTAATTGAGGGCTAATTTGCTATATGAGACTTTCTTGTCTTCAGAGTAGAAAATCCCCTGTTTTACAATTTATAAAAAAAGGTTGTAAGAAGTCCTAGGATGTGGCAAATATATTGGAATATTATTAGGCCATTTGAGAGGTCAAGGATCATGAAATATCCATGAAAAGAGAGATTGGGAGTTGTCTTAGGGATTTTGGAGAGATGAACAAGGGATTGAAAGGAGATCTACACAAAAAAGAGGGTTTATCACTCTCATAATTTGGATAATAGTCCATTATT
Source organism: Sequoia sempervirens (assembly GCA_007258455.2). Lineage (NCBI taxonomy): Eukaryota > Viridiplantae > Streptophyta > Pinopsida > Cupressales > Cupressaceae > Sequoia > Sequoia sempervirens. The sequence goes on along the minus strand of VDFB02000003.1, from coordinate 265,144,864 downwards.
ACACTTAGAAAAATTATTAGAATCTTTCCAATATCTTTTCCAAGAGACCTTGAATCTTTCATCATGAATATCAAGAGGACAAAGGTAGGTTATAATTACAAATTTCCAAGACAAATAATCAAGAGGGAAACATGATTATTATTCAAAATACAAAAGGAAGTCAATAGAACTATCCTTAACTATTTTATGTTATTTTTTTATATTGGGTAAAAGGAATTGTGCCCATAAAAAAATTTCATAAGCCCTTGTGCAACTACAAGGACTGATTAAAGGACTATTAAAAGGCGTAAGGAAAATTACAACACTATGATTACAATTTTAGGACAACAATGTATCAATTCTCCATTATGTTGCAGCACTTGGGATTGTCATAAGGTGTCAAGATAGTTAATGCATGGTTCTTTTGTGAATAATTTACATTAAGATATGGCCTAAAGATATAGAGGAATCATTTCATATCAAGTGATCTCTAGATAATAAAGGATGATTAAAGAAGATGGAGAGAAGAATTAATGTTACAAAAGCCTTCAAGTCTGTCATAAGGCTAATTGGGCTATTTGCTATTTTATGCATCATGGGGTTGAACTAACTATACCAACATATCAGAGTGGGTGGGTGAACAGTATGGGAGGCTCTAATTTTTTCCTTGGGTGTGTTGATCCCTCTAGGTTACAAGGTTTCAAGGCAAGGTCTCTTAAGGACCCTAAGAATAAAAAAAATCCAATCTATGATGAGGTAGTTCTCAAAGTTTTTGAGGCTTAGTAATGTTCTATTTAGACCTATAGGTGGATGTGGGGTCTCTCCAAAGTAGACTCTATAACTTTTAATAAAATTAACACCATTTGAGCATAGTAAGAACAAATTCATTCTTAAAAAATGTTTCACTTGAGAGCAGTGTAAAGGTACCAATAAGCATATTTTTTAGTCTATGCATTATGGGGCCAAATTAACTACCCCAACATGTCAGGGTGGGTAGGTGAATGTTATGGGATGCCTCATTTCATTCCATAAGTGTGTTGGTCCCTCTAGGCTATCAAGTTTTCCAAGGTCTCATAAAATCAATGAGAGAAAAAAATGCCTATCTGACAATATAGTTCTTAGAGTTCATGAGGTCTAGGAATATTTCATATAGAACTATAGGTGGGTTTCGGGTCCCCCCCACAATAACCTCTCTTTTTTTCTTTAACTAAACACTATTTGATCATGGAAAGAATGAATGCATTCTTACAAAATGAATCATTTGTGAGCAATATAAAGGTGTCAAGAGGAATATATTCCATTCTATATGTTGTGGGGTCAAACTGACTATTCCAACAAATTGAGGTGGTAGGGGAGGCCCAATTTTTTTCCCTAAGTGTAACGATCTCTTCAGGCTATATGGTTCTAGTGAGGTCTCTTAAGAACCTTGAGAACAAAAAACTACACCTACAAGTAGATGTGGGGTCCCTCCATAATAAACTCTCTTGGTATTAATCATCTTGAAATTGTTGTAATATGACAAGAACGAATGCATTATTACCAAATGCATTAATTGAGAGTAGTGTAAAGGTGCCAAGAACCATATTTTCCATTCTACGCATTGTGGGGAAAATTTGGCATGCCAAAACATTGTTGTGGGTGCATGAATGCTAGGAGAGGCCCCATTTCATTCCCCGAGTCTATCAATCCCTCCAAAATACAAGGTTTTGGCAAGGTTTCTTAAGAGCTCCAAGAGAAAACAACTACCAATCTATGTCAGAGCAGTTCTTAAAGTTCATGGGGCCTATGAATGTTTTATTTAGACCTATAAGTGGAAAGTGCCATCCCTCCATAATAACCTCTCTTATTTTTTGACATCTCAACACCACTTGAATATAGTAAGGATGATTATAATTTGAGAGCAATATTTTATTTCCCTTTTTACTTTTTCTTACAATTTTTCACACTGTTTTCATAGTTTGATTATACTTTCAAGAACTTTTTTGATCACTAGTCCATCATTTTTCTTTAATTTTATTCTTATTCAAATCTATTTTTGATTAGATAAAATGGGAAAAAAGGGTCCCAATCCTTTTACAAAGAAATCTCATAAACTAAGAAGAATAAAACTAAAACAAGATAAAATAAAAAAATATTATAGACAGCCAAAAAATAGTTAAAAGTTACAAGTAGTTACATCATGTCAAGAGGAGAAAACACATTACAACTAAACAACACCAAACCCAGAACCAGCAAATCTCACACCCTTGACCTTGGTGTGGGACTAAGATAGATGATTTGAAACACTATTCTTCTATCTTTGGGCAATGGTCCAAGAAACCTCATTATCCAAATTATCTGATTAAGGAGAGAAAGAATATGAATTCTTCTCCAATACCTCAATCAAGGAGAATACAAGAGAGGATTATTTAGTTAGAGAAGCCAACCACCTAGAGAAAACCGCAACAATCACAAGGATAATAGCATCGAGAAATGTGAAATGAGGTGATTCTACCATTTCACCAACCTAAAGAACACAATCTTTTGAAGAAAACTTTGTAAGGGCCAATCTATGCCCCACCATAGGAGAATCAAGAAAAACATATAAAGATTTTAAATACTCATAAGTATTCACCATCAAGTGCTTGAGGAGAGTGTATCACCACCACATAGTATATCCTACATTCCTACAATGTAAATAGGGGCAATCAGAAGCAATGTGTTTAGAAGTGAAGCAATGCCTGCAACAAAAGGGAAGACCTTCATAATCAATAACCTTTAAGTCTAAGGCCTATCATTCACCATCAAAATGACTTCCCCAAGGCTGGCCCTAGAGATATAAATATACACTAGAAAATAGGCATAGGTAGTGTGACCAATATTTGAAGTAATTGAATCAACTTAAAATTTATCAAATAGAATTACTCGCAACTTCATATTATCTATTTGTCCTGAGAATAACTTCCAAGAATCTATTTATATAAAAAAAAACATTTTAATTTTTTATAATATTTTTAATTGTTTCTTTTTAACTTTACATTAATACTAAATTATAATTTCAAATCCACCTTATATTTTATCATATAGTAAGAGGTTTGCAGCCTTTTTTTGCTTCCATTAATGATTTCTTTTTTCTCTTACTTTCCAATTATAATAATTAAATCCCTTAGTTTTTATAATTGTTCGATTTCATTATTATTAATATAAATTTAAATAATATTACATCATACTTTTTAAAATTGTATTTTCTTGAGAGTATATTCTATTTTCACATTCAAGCCCTGGCTGGTTTTTTGGGTAAATGGTTGAGAGATTCCAGTGACGATAGCAAAAAAATATTTATCATCGCTAATTGGTTGAAGTTGTCACCAACGAACAAATATCAGGATTGGAGTCACATAATCATCCAAATGTAGTGAAGATTTGGATAAAGGTATAGGCATCCTTCAAATCATAAAGGGGGGTTTTTGTCGGATGTTAAAAGTTGCAGTTGCCCCAGTAGACATGCATGCGAAATGTGCAAGCATATACAAGGGATGTGAATTTTTTTGTTAAAATGTCTCGAAGAGATGTGACAGCTCGCCACATGATAGGAGACAACAAGTTCTCATGATAGAAATGTCTTATTCCAAAGCCTTTTGTAACCTACAAAGCTTTATATAGAGTTAATGGTAAGGTAGCCTTCAGCTTATCAAGATGAGTGGGAAACCTATATAACGGTTAGAAAAAGTGTTGAAATAGGATCGTAATGTGCTTGAACCCATCATGCTTTTCAACTGAAGGTTGAAGTGACAGGGTTCTAGAGGGGTTGTTGTAGCCCTCTGCACGGTGAAGGCATTTTTCATTAGGCAATCATGTCAAAGGCGTTTGCCGAAGCCAATCATGCCAAGGTATTGGTCATTTTGGACTCTTTATTTTTGGCCATTTTGCCAAATGTTTGACATGTTGTATAAGTCACACTTTCTATTTTTGGAAAGTTGTGTTTGACATGGACTCTACAACTCGGATTTCTTATACTCTGTTGAAGTCATATTTTTTGTAACTTTTCAGAAGATTGTTTTAATTTTGAATTTTCTTATGCGAAAGATCTTTTCTTGTGGCATTTTTCTGGTATAATTTTACCAGGTTTTCCACATAACTACTGTGTTAATATTGTGCTTATTATTTTTCTCTATTTTCTGCACTGTAAATTTTCTTACAATTAGTATCAATCAAAGCAAGGTTGCTTATGCAAAAGTTGTGTTTTTTGAGAAGTTAAGAATGACAAGAAGTACATTTACCAAATTTGAGCTACAAAAGTTTGATGGTCCTAATTTTGCTCTATGGAAGCTAAATATTCAAGCTTCGTTGGTGAAAGATGGATGTGCCTTAGCTCTCAAAAGGGTAGCATCAAAACCTACAGCCATGAGTAATGAAAATTGGAATGAGAAGGATAGCATGGCCAGAGCAACAATCTAATTATCTCTAGCAGATTCAATTCTATTCAATGTTGTAGAGGAGAAAACTGCACATGGCTTGTGGACTAATCTTGAAAAGTTGTATGAGACGAAGTCATTGGAAAATAAAATTTTGTTATGGAGACAACTGTATAATTTGAGAATGCGTAGCAATTCATTTGTCACAAATCATCTGAATGATTTCAACACATTGACAAGCAAGTTGGCTTCACTGGGTGTGAAAATTGAAGAAGAGGATAAGGCAGCAATTTTATTGTGCTCATTGCCTGAAACTTGAAATCAACTAGTTATGGCTCTTAGTAACTTAAATCCAAGTGGGAAATTGGTCTTTGAAGATGTCGTGGCCACTATAATTTCTAAAGATTCTAGGAAAAAGACATCTCATGGATCTTCTTCTAATGAAGCCCTAATTGCAATAGGATCAACAACTCAAGAAAGAGGAAATACTAAGCATGGACAAACCAAGTCCAAATCCAAGGGGCAAAAAAGAGTAAAATATTGGAATTGTGGCAAAAATGTACATGTCAAAAAGGATTGCAGACTGCCAAAAGCAAGCAAAGAAAATTCTACTTTGCAGGCATCTAAGGCCAATAGAGCAGAAGTTCAAACACAATTGGAAGATAGAGAGGTATTAACTACTAACCTAAGAGGTTCTTTACTTCATGTTTGGATTCTTGATTTCAGTGCCTCCTTTCACATGACTCCACATAGAGATTGGTTTTCTTCTTGTCGGTCATGTGATGGAGGTATGGTTTACATGGGAAATGACAACCCCTATGAAGTTATTGGTGAAGGTGACATAAGAATCAATATGTTTGATGGAATGGTAAGGACTATTTAGCATGTCAAACCTGTACCAGGATTAAAGAAAAATATGTTGTCTCTTGGAGTTTTTGATGAACAAGGTTACCAATTCAGTGGTGAAAATAGTTGTCTCAAGGTAACAAAGGGTGTGTTGGTTGTGCTAAAGGGAGAAAAGGTTGGAAATCTCTACAAGTTGGTTGGGGAAACTAGTAGTGGAAAAGCTACAGTGGCGTCTGATAAAGAAACGGACTCAGTATCAACCTGGCATCAATGGCTAGGCCATATGAGTGAATGTGGTCTCAAGGTACTACTAGATAGAAATCTTCTCCCATATGCCAAATGTAAAGATTTAAATTTTTGTGAACATTATTTGTTTGGAAAACATAATAGACTGAGTTTTTCTAGAAGTACCACCAAAAGTAAAGATGTGTTAGAATTAATTCATTCAAATACTTGGGAAGCTCTTGTTACATCTATTGGGGGTTCATCATATTTTGTTTCATTTATATATGATAATTCTTGCAAGTTGTTGATTTATCTTCTCAAGAAGAATTTTGAAGTGTTTTCATATTTTAAGAAGTTTAAAGCTCTGGTAGAGAATCAAAAGGGTAAGTCTATAAAATGTCTAAGAATAGATAATGGAGGATAATTTTGTTCAAGAGACTTTAACTGATTTTCCAATGAGTTTGGTATTGCAAGGTGATTGACGGTCGCTAAGACACTACAACAAAATGGTGTTGTTGAACACATGAACCATACAATTATGGAGCAAGCTAGATGTATGTTGAGCACTATTGGTTTAGAGAAAAAAATTTGGGCAAAGGTTGTTTCTACAGCCTGTTTCTTGATCAATAGATCACCCACTACAACTCTTGATAATAAAATCCTTGAAGAAGTATAGATAGGTAAACCTGTTGATTATTCTTTTCTTTGTGTATTTGGTTCGAATGGTTATGCTCATATTCCTAAAGAGAATAGGAATAAGTTGGATGTGAACTACACAAAGTGAATTTTTCTTGGCTATGTAGAAGGTACAAAGGGATACAGGTTGTGCAATATTGCTGCCCACAAGGTTATTGTTAGCCAAGATGTTTATTTTAATGAAAATAGGTAAAGAACAACAAAGTACAGAAGTTATTCCAGTTGAGGTGGAAAGCTATGATGATAATCTGTAGGTACCAGATGAAAATCAGCAAAGTGAACATCAACCAAATATGCCATAGGGTGATATATTACCCCTTGTAAGGAGGTCCATTAGAGTATCCAAAGCACCTGAAAGGTATTCTCCTACTTGTAATTCTGCTTATGCATTACTAACTAGTGTTGGTGAACCTAGTTCATATCAGGAAGCTTATGAATCTAGCAAGTAAGTGGAGAGTTGCCATGGAAGAGGAGATGGAAGCTCTTCATAAGAACAAGACATGGTAGCTTGTACCATTGCCTAAGGGGTGAAAAGCTATTGGGAACAAGTGGGTCTTCAAATTGAAAAGGGACATAAATGATAATTTGGAGAAGTATAAAGCTCAGTTGGTGGCCAAGGGGTATGCACAAAAGTCTAGCATTAATTTTGATGATTTTTTTCACCTATCATATGGTTAAGTACTATTAGAGTTGTTTTAGCTCTAGTTGCTAGCATTGATTGGGAGTTAGAAAACTTAGATGTAAAAACCACCTTCTTGCATGGTGATCTCTCAGATGATATTTACATGTAGCAACCAGAAGGTTTTAAGGAAAGAGGCAAGGAGAATCTTGTTTGTAGGCTAAGAAATTCGTTGTATGGTTTAAAACAAGTGCCAAGGTGTTGGTACAAATGGTTTGATTCCTTCATGATGAGTTTGGGCTTTAGTAGATGTGAGGCTAATCATTGTGTCTATTTTCATAGGTATGATGATGAAAGTTTTATTATTTTGCTTTTGTATGTTGATGATATGTTGGTAATAGGTCCTAACATGAATAAAATCATCCATTTGAAAGCTCGGCTTGCTAGGGAGATCAAGATGAAGGAATTACACAGAGAAAATCATATTCTTGGTATGAGGATACATAGAGACAAACATAATAGGAAAATATGGTTGTCACAGAAAACTTATGTGGAGAAGGTTCTCTAGTGCTTCAATATTCAGAATGCACAACTAGTTAGTACTCCATTTCCTATTCATATTAAATTGTCTTCAGAACAATGCCCTAGCATAGAGGTAGAGAAGACACGGATGTCTCGTGTACCATACTCATCAACATTTGGTAGTCTTATGTTTGACATGGTGTGGACAAGACCAAACTTTGTACACACAAGCAGTGGAAGTAGTTAGTCGTTATATGGAAAATCCAGGTCCTAAGCATTAGACGGCTATGAAGTGGATCCTCAGGTATTTGAGAGGCACTTTTTATCTTTCTATTTGTTACAATGGGCGTAGTCTTCAGGTTAATGGGTGTGTGGATGCATATTTTGGTGGAGACATAGATAAGAGAAATTCCACTACAGGTTACACTTTCTCCTTAGTTGGAGGTGTTGGTAGCTAGGTATCAAAGTTACAGAAAGTGGTGCCATTATCTACTACTAAAGTTGAATATATGGCAGCAACACAAGCTATCAAGGAGGCAATCTAGCTTCATAGACTTTTGGGTGAGTTGCAAGTAAAGCAGGATAATATGGTGTTGCATTGTGACAACCAAAGTTCTTTACACTTAGCAAAGAACTCAAAATATCATGCTAGAACAAAGCATATTGATATTCAATAGCACTTTGTACATGAGGTAGTGGAAGGAGGACAAATACCTTTTGCCAAGATACACATTGATGTAAACCCAACAGATATTATGATGAATCCCATTAGTAGAGAGTTCGTCTGGTGTAGAACTTCTTTAGGCTTGTATGTTACTTGATGATATGCAACATTGGCATTGATCTTTCAATATGAGGATTTATTCGCAAGAGAGGAATTTGACTTCAAGTGGGAGATTGTTGGAATATGAAGTCAACTTTATTGTTATTCCAGTAGTGACGGATAGTCAACATAGAGAACTAGCATTCATGGTATTTGCCCAGCACAGCTGAAGGCCTACTATTCAATCGAAGGTTGAAGTGACAAGGGGTCCTAGGGGGGTTTTCATAGCCCCCCTACATGCCAAAGGCATTTTCCGAAGGCGTTTCCAACGAAACCAAAAAAAATTGGTCATTTTGGACTCTATTTTTTACCATTTTGCCAAATGTTCAACATGTAGTTGTATGAGTCACACTTTCTATTTTTGGAATGTTGTGTTCGACAAGGACTCTACAACTCATATTTCTTATACTCTATTGAAGTCACATTTTCTGTAACTTTTTAGAAGATTGTTGTAATTGCAAAAAAAATTAGAAATAAAATATGAAAGATCTTTGCATGTGGTTTTTTCCTGGTATAATTTTACTAGGTTTTACACGTAAATAATGTGTTAATATTGTGCTTATTGTTTTTCTCTATTTTCTGCATTGTAAATTTTCTTATAGTTCTTTACATCTCAAAGGTCAAACTTAACTTCATTGTGAAAGGGAGAGGGGGCATTGTTAGAAAGATCAATCTAATAGTGGACACAAAGGTCTAATGACTTTGATAAAAGAGTTTAGTGCTCAAAACAAAGAGCACAACTTCTAGATTAGCCATGGAGGGCTATTTGGGTTGCTAGCTAATTAAAACAAACTATGTGGGGGCAAGGTAAGATAATCAACATTTTATCTAAGTTATGAGTGTGTCAAAGAAAACCCTATCAATAGGTATTCATTAGGTGTCACCTACATCCACATGGATAAATAAATTCTTGTCATATGTTCCATACATGGAGCCTCTTTAGGTCAAATGGATGCACTATAAACACTAGCCAATCTAATCCTTCATTGGACAAAAAGCACAATGGGTTCTTGAGATCAATGGCAAGAGTAGTAAAAAAACAAAATAAGAAGTGTGAACTTTAAAATGGCTACTAGGTGAAGTTACCACTTATGTTGATGGTTTTAGGAAATAAATGTAAACATGGCCTCTGTTGCTATGCCCAAAATGGAAAATATGATGGATTTCATAAGGAATTTTCTTGGTATAGCAACAAGTTTTCAGTCACATGATATGTCATATTTTTTAACTTCTTGGTCAATTACACAAAATTTTAACTCCAATTCCTTTGAGAAGATCAATTTAGCTCCTTTTTAATCTTTTTAGGCATGTGTACATTATACATGGTGTAAGTGCTAAGGGATCTTGAGCCAATTTTGCTAGTTAAATGCCTCACTTTTCTCATTATCTACTTATTTGGGAGAAGCATAGGTTATATACAAGGTGCCAAAATCGTATAAAATTTGTGTTACAAATGAAAAATATGATTAAAGAAGGCCCACACTACCATGGATGTCATGTGGAGAATAGTAGGCCCCACCATGTAAACATAGCCATCACATTATCATTAAATGTCATTGAAAGATAATAATAAACCACTAATCATGTGGGAAGACCAAGTCAAAAACTAGCTACTCTAATAGCATAAATATTGAGCACCTTCATAGAAAATATACAATCAACATAGTCAAAAAGAGAATATCCATTGGTATAGTGCATACAAAGAAGATGGACTCTAAAATTTTGGTCTCTATGCCATTTTTATATACTACAATGAAAAGAGAACTTCCATACCTTTACACAATGAAAGAGAAGCCATATGGAAGATTCACTAGGCCCACCATTGGTCCCTTGGACTAATAAGAAATATCCACACTATCAAAAGAGATTCTCACACCACCACATTGGATGTCATGTGGTACAATGGCATTGGTTAATGCTACATATGAGAGTGATAATGGAGTGTACCTTTTTCATGTAATGCAATTGCTAAGATTTAGTACAATTCATTTTAAAATATGTATTATTGTTTAAAATGATAAGTAGTATTTAATAGAACATAATGATAATCTTTGTTTAGCATTGAAGAGATAGGCCATTTTGTGATAGTGTCAATGGAATGTAAGCAAGGCCTAAGGTATAGATGGATGTATGGTAGATAAAGGGAGCCACAAGGACTAAATCGAGGATGAAGCATGATAGATAGGTGTAGCAAGATTTAGGGGAAAATATATGGCAAAGCCAACACATCAGCTTCACTAATTAGGGTCAAGTTCATGATCCCAATTTAGAATTTTACCTAATAACTTCACCTTTCATATCCTACTTTTTTCTTCTATCAGATCTAAGATATTATTTTCCTTCCTCTTCCTTTTGACACCTATGTGATGGCAATGTTGATTAATACATTTTCTAGGTTGTTGTATGATTGAAGCCTTGAGGGAATTATACCTAAATCAACCCCTTGGTAGTGACAAGATTGAAGATAGCATTAGATTTAGAAATGCATATGCTAGTATCCGAACTTGGGTTCCTTTTAGAGCTCCAATTGAGGTGTGAACACATAAAATGATATGCTAATAAGATTGCTAATACTATTTGATTATTATAATTAATGCAAACAATATATTTAAATACTAGCACATGATGATTAAAAGTATCATAATTAATTTGATATGTGTAGAAAAAGTAAAGGGGGCCAATTAACCACAATTTAAATTAGGAAAAATCAATTTTGTGCTTGTAGGGATGGCCTTGTGACTACAAATCCAACCTAGGACCAAAAAGATATATAAGATCATGATAGACAACATCTATTTGAGGACTAGTACAAGTATAATTAATTAAACAAATAGGTTAAATGTGTAGAAATGTGTGCACATGAGGATAGGATAAAGCAATAAGCGTAGAACGGTGTATCAAACAACTCAATAAATGGGTCCAACTTTTCACAAAATTGTATTTATTACCATCATATACATATACCAAGATAAACACAAATAAATGAAAAATAACATAAGAATGTAAATTTCACCATTGCAATTATGATGCATTTACTTTGTCAAACATACAAGGTGTTTAACACTATAAGTATGTATTTTTACAGTCAATAAAATGTGTTAGGAATTAAAGGGGTTCCCTCCTTATTATTCAATCTATGTAACACATGTTTGCATCAAAGAAAGTCAATTTGAATTGTGATTTTCTTGTGTCATGACATTTTTTCAAAATGCACATTTTACATCAAATGTTGATCAAGACATGTTAATTGGGCAGTTTTATACGTGCTAAAAAAATTTAAATTATATTAATATTTTAAAACTTATGATAAGGATGCAACATAATCAAAGTAATCTTAGTTGGACACATTAGTAATTGGTAATTGGTGGAACCAATCACCAATAACCAAATGGCGTGGTCACAATGACATCATACAATGGGTTACTCCTCTTCCCACATGACAACTTTGAATGGTCGCAACCTCCAAGGCTATTATATCATGTTTTTATTGCCTATGTCAATCTAAATAGACTATGGACCTTTATTGCTTGGATTCAATATGTTAACCACATTGTCTAACCATTGCATACCAACATCTAAATAGTACATCACCTTCACACATGCATGAGCTCTAAGAAAAGACAAATCATGTTGCCTCAACAAACTCATGTCCTCATAAAAGGATGTAGAATTTAATTGGCCATACCAAGTGTTAGCACCATGGTTAAATGTAAAATTGATATTTTATTATATTATGAATACATGTATTGATTGCTCTTCAAATATATTTTAAGGTCTCTTCAATAGGTATGCACAATCATCCATGTGTGTATAGGTGTTGGTTTCATTTGGTTCCTTTTTAGAGCTTTCATTGGACATGCCTAGTTGAGTTTCCATTGCATTGTCAGGTCAAACCCTTCATTCTATGGTCATGTTGGTCAATTATTTTAGGATGTTCTCCTTTTGTTTTCTAATTGATTCTTCATCAACAAACTCTTGTTTCAATTCAAATATTATGCTCTGTGCTTTGTATTTTAATGGATCTTGGACATGCTATCTTCTTCTTGAGCTCCTATGCTTTTTTGAGATTCATGTGCTTCATGCTTTAGTCATGCCATATATTAAACCCCATCAAAGAGGGTGATCTAGAACTTTTTTGTATTTGAAAACCCAACAATTTTGATTTTGAATAGGCACAAACCATGTGTCACAATGTTATTTATGCTCGCAATGGATCTCTCGATCAATGCAATTTGTTGATTAATTACTAAATGCTCAAGCCTTACGTTCTTCTATATGCACTTCTGAATACTTTTCAATCTTATGGATTTGCAAATATCAAGAATCCCCAATCTTGCATGCCCTAACTCTTAAGCTTTTCTATATTTATACTTTTAGATGTGTCAATTAAAGACAAGTATTTATGTCCATCCTTCATAAGCTCCACACCTTCTTTAGGAACTAACTGGGTGATAGGAAATAGACGATAGACAGAAGAAAAGATGGGAACTATTCACATTGGTTATAAAAGCAACCCAACCTAGCTCCAAATTGGAACATGATTAGGAATTGTACTCATGATTCCAAGATATGCTAGGAGCTCAAAGAAAATGGCATCAACATTGTGTCAAATAAGTTTTCCAATAAACATCTTTGTTTAATTCAAGTATGGCAATGTGCATCATTTTTATCAACTCCAAACAAGCATGAAACCCAAAATTCTAACAATGACAATATAACGACATGAATCCTCCAAACACTACATATTTCACACTTGAGCAACTATAGTAATCAAATACTTTTAGAGATTGGAAAAACATAAAAGAAATGAGTATTATGGGAAGAATGATGTTGAATCAATACAAAGAATTCTAACTTTTCTCAACAAAGAAAGACTTAAGAAAAATGATATAATTGGATTGAATTTGGAAAAGGTAATGGAGAATAGAGCCATTTACATTCCTATCTTTTCAAGTGGTTAGGTCAACTTTGCTTGGTTTTTGGAATGAGACAAATGTGGAAGTGCATATGCACATAGATTATCCCTCTACTTTTTGGTTTTGATCTCGTGATGTCAATTATTTTGAGAAGGATAAGGGCACACATGCAAAGTTGTTCAAGAAACATTATAATAAAGGTAGATCCAAGTCACATAATTGACAAATAGAAGGAAGTTGTTCATTATGTCAATCAATACATTAACCACAAGGTCTAATCATTGCATGACAACATGTAAACAATGCATCACCTTTACATATACAAGATCTCGAAGCAATCACAAAACATTTTCCTTGACAAACTATTGCCTCGTTATAGAAAAACCAAGCATTTAAAGCTAGCACAAGACAAGCATGTGTGAATGTCCTTCAAAATCTCTACAACTTTAGGCATTGGTTGTGTGACAAGGACAAGATCCAAAGCTACATTCATGATGCCAAGACATGTCAAAACCATATATAGAATGAGGTTGACATTGTGGCAGATGAGTTTAAACATTTTTGTCCAATTTAGGTATCATAAGTGACAATTTCATAAACTCCAAACAAAATTGAATCCCAAAATTTTGAAGATGTGAACACAACTCAATAAATCCTCCAAACATTAAATCTTTCACATTCAGATAATTTTACTAGTAAAATAGTTTTAGAGATTAGGAAACCTCAAAATAGGGGGTACTATGGGGAGATTGATGCTAAATTAGTACAAAATCATCCATTTCAAGAGAGAGTGGAGTACATTTTAATTGGGCATGGCTTTATCCTAATGTTTATCTATCTAATTGCAAAATGTGGAGTTTGGATCTCAAGAAACTAGGGAAAATATGGGAAATGCGCAATTGAAGATTGCAAAGGGCAAGATATGAAAGCATATCCATTATGTAGCTTAAGAGTTTGTTGTCTTCACTTTCCTCTCTAATGAGGAATTTGATGCCACAATGTCAATGACCTCCCAAATCTTGATGAAGATTGCCACCAACTACACTACACTTGCATCTGTAACTTCACCCTACTCATAATACTTACTTTGTGTCCCATAGGGTCATCCAATTGTCTTATTTTGCTAATATTAGAGTATGGTAAAGTTCACCAATTTCAAGGCATGCTAATACAAATTTTGCTTCTCAAATTACAAGTATTGTATTTTCCTTAGTTTTAGATGACTACATGTCCAAAATTCTCTTGTAAATTATCTACTTCAAGCTATCATTGCAACTAGAATTCCTACTTTACTCAACAAAGAAAGACAAGAGAAAAGCAAGATTATTGGATTGAATTTGGAAAAGGCAGGATAAATGTGAAAGTGCAAATGCACATTAATCTTCTTATGGTTTTAGTCCCTCAAATGTATACTACCTTGAGAAGGATGGGGACACAAATTAGAGGTGTTCAAGAAACATCACAATAAAGGTAGATTTGAGTCTCAATTAACAAATGGAAGGAAGTTACTCATTATTTCTCCAACTTATCTAAGCAATCAATGTGTACACCATATTATTAATCCATTACATCACATGTAAACACTACACCTTTACATGCACAAAAGATCCAAGTGAACACAAAGCAAGTTGCCAAGATAATGTCTTGACATTTATAGCAAGCACACTCAATGCACCCATTACACAATGTGCAATTGTTCATTGTATTTCTTTAAATATTAATGTCTATACCTTATTAGTTTTTCATTCCATTTTTATTGTTCACCATTCCATCTACCTCTCCTCTCTTTTTAAGAACCAAGTTCTACAATCTAACCAAAAGCATTCCTCTTCCTAATGATGGATCATGGAGTGTGATCCAACATGTTGATCTTAAAACCATTACACAACTAAATCCAAAAGCACATAGAAACACTCTCATGGATTGGATATAGTATGTCTCTTAATTAAGTAACCTCCACCTACTTGAACTAGACCTTACAACATCCACTTGCTTCAACTAACCCTTATGAAACTACTTCCTACTTAAATTGGCAACCTCGCATCTGCCACTACTTAAACTAGCATTTCCACTACCATGCACAACGCTCTTGCATTTTTAGGTCTCTATAGAGCTTAAGTTTGACATCCAAAGTATTTAAATTGCACTAAACATCATCTGTTTTCCCTTATAGACAACCTATATTGTCTATCCTCCATTTTTGGTTGAAATTAAATTGTAAATAATCAATCAAAAGTGTTTACAAATTGTATCAGTCTTCTTGAGAGTAGTGACTTTGTGTATTTCGTTAACACTTCATGATCCAATTTAGATCACATTGGGCATTCTTCCAATATAATGAGGTTCTCCCTCTCCTCGGCATGTTGGTCCATGATTATTAATCCTCGGTTAAGGAATGGACTCATCCTCCACGTCTAAGATTCTTCCCATCGAGTCCCTCTTTCATTGGCAAAGAGCTTGCATGTTCCTTTAATGTTCATGTGTTGCAATGAACCACCTTATCATATAATATTGTACCAGATATCACTTAGGAACTTCAAGCAAATGGGCATTTGAGTGCTTGATCTATGGATCAAGGGAGCACAGAGGCTGGCTACTCTATCTTCAAACCATGCTCTAGACCTTTTAAGTCGAAGAAGCAAAGTGAGCAACAACAAACTTCCAACACCTCTTAGAGACGATGTCTTCATAATACAGTCCACTTGGAGTTCGTGTATCATTGTCATGTATCCACCACTAAAATCAATTTATATATGCATGGTAAGCAACTTTTTCTCCGCTGTATTAAAAATGGTGTAACATGTACCTTTTTGGCTTATATTTTACCATCCATTGACTTAGTACTGGTCAATTTGCTTCTAGCTTTAACGAGAGGACCTCATAGAAGAAATTTTACAATTAACATTCTAGACTTGAAGCGATCTCCTTACAGACGGTATAAAAGAAATTTTAAGATAAACACCGAGTGGCAACTGAGTAGATTTTGGTTCTTAATCAAACATACAACCTCTGCATTTTACTGGTGCATGCCTTTTCATGTCAAAGTTTTCTAGCTTTGTCACCTAAATTCAACTGCAGGAGAAAGCGTATGATGCAGGCACGTCTTCAGTTTAAGTATTAACACCAGAGCTCTAAGGTTTCAATTACATTCTCAGTAATTTTGTTTTGTTTCCAAAGATATCAAAGATTATTTGGCTGGAGAATCGTGTTTCTAAAGATAGTTATATCGTTTGGTTGAAGAAATTCTGGTCTATTTGTCACCATAATAAATTGCACCTGGCCCTCTTTCACTATAGATAATTTGGACAAAAGAAAATGTAGTTGCTGTTGGAAAATATAATCACACCAACCAAAATAATAAGTTGATTTACATGTCTCTCTGCTAGAAATTAAACATGGCGCACCTGCAGTTCAGTTAATATTACAGGCTTTTATTGAAAGCTTATCCTTATCTACCTTCCTTCATTTATTATTTTGCAGTGAAACCCATACGTAGCCCCATACTCAATAATACTCAATAATAGAGGACTCCATTTATGTTTTGAAATTTATCTTATCTTCAACGCTATCCTTCTGCTACAAATGAATATCTCCGGAGCTATGAGAAACATCATCTCATCGGGAGTGGTTTCTGATGGCAGATATCAGAAGAACTCTGCAGAGTTCTGAATCTGCATTTGTAATGTGTTGAGATCAATATAGTTTGTGTTTGCAGCAGCAATATGATGTTTATCATTTCCATGTTGTATTTGTGTAATGCTTCTGTCTGTTTTATTCATTAATATTGTTTCTATCTTCTCCTTCCAATCCTTCATTTAGTATCAGAGTCAAAGATGTCGGGTTCGAATCCTCTCAGGTAATGCTGAGGGGGAGATTGTTGGCAGATGGTCAGCACTCCCCTTGGGATTCGTGACATGAACTAACTGCCTCCCATGGATCCGTTAACTCGGATGATTGTATTGGACATTAACATGTCACCCTTTTAGTGCAATGGCAACCATGGGGCCAACAGTTGCAATATTATCTTAGCAGGATAATGCTAAGTATGGCAATATACAGCTACACTACTAACTCGATAACCTTCTATAGCTCTATACTCGTTTTAACCAAGGGAGGCTAATTAAGGATGGATGATGCAGTATCAGCTCTTTTCACTCCAGGGTTCCCCTAAAGGATCCCAGAAACTTATATACGAGTTAGGTTCATTTGCAACAAATCACATAGTTTCATCAACCCTGGCAATTTAAATGATAAGGAGAATTTATGACAGCAATAGCAACTGTACTAAGGATAATATGATTTAAAAAATGCAAACAAAATGGTTGTAGATTCTGCAGGTGGGTCTGAATTAGGATGATCAACAAAGAAAAGGACCTATTACTAATAATGCATATTTATAAGACTCAATTTATATATTGCATAAAACATGTATTCATTCCTTTTAACAGCGGAGGCAGGGTAGTATGCTGATGGAACTAAATTTGCCTATGCCCTCGTTGAAAGAAAAATAATATTACTAATGTTCGTGTTCATTCTTACAAGCCACAGAAAATAAAAATCAAGGATGTGAAACTCCACAGATTTCATCAAAACAAATAATCGTCAATTTACAATCAAAAACTGCAACTGCATTAACATGCGTCCTTGTACAGGAAGGCACATTATTATTTGAAAAAACAACATTGACATATATAAACTAACCATTTGTCCATGCAGAGCAACTCTAGTACAAATATAATTATTCATCAGTGTATTAGATGACAAGGTATGCTCAAAACTAGGGCTCAAGACCTTCTTAACCACTCCCAGAACACAAAAATTGGGAAACATTGTAGTTTCACTACTAAAAAGTTCCCCGGGACAATGCTTTGGCAAACTAGTAAACTATTTCATGCTAAGAAAATCTACTTGGTATACAGAACATCTTCCCATGGATGTCGGTACAATGGCTGTTTCAACCGCTTCTGATCAAATGTGTGCCTACAGTTTAAGAATGGAAGCAAATAGTTAGAATAATATGTCACTTTTGAGTGTCAAGATGGCAACCAGAATTGAAAATTTTGACATGGCAAAAGAAAACTCACCCAATCAAACCAATTGATCGTGCAAGTACAAAGAGACCATTTAAATAACCAATCTCCACAATCTCATCAATCTCTTGTTGGTTAAACATTCCACTAACAACAAGAAGGTCCAAGAAAAGGGACCCTATTGCACCATCAACATTGAGGACCAGATTGTTTGCTTTGGAAAGAGTGTAGGTTTCCACTTGTACCGCATAATCCATATACTTCACAGCAGGAAAATTTGTGCGTGCGTATAATTGCAGGAGCTCTACTCTTTTGTCACGGTTGTCTCCTCTCTTGATCCTACAACATAACAGAAAGATTGTTAGACCACATCAATAAAAAACAATAATTTGTATTAAGGATGGAAGAAGAACTATCTTGCTTTGTAAAAACACCATACCTGTGACCAATCCCTGGCACACGAATACCTTTTTTCTTCATCCCTTCAACAAATTCATAAGGTGATAAACCCTGGGGAAACAAAACAGAAACACGATTAGTTTTCTGAAGATATTTTCTATTCAAAGGCCACTCTTCTATCCTTAAACATAAATTCCACAACTTTAATACTTAGCCCTATCTTCTTGGCTTATTCATCAATAAATGTCAATATTCCTCACCTTGTCATATGCATCTTTGAAGTATCTTGCAGCATCATCAATAGCCCCACCAAATCTTGGGCCAATAGTCAGAAGACCTTTTTCAGAGGATTACACCAGATATTATTATATTTATCTTGGACCCCTATTGACCTTAATTTTAATATATAGGTCATTTCCATTTTGACATTTCACTTCTTTTGTTAGTCTGGTAGAAAAGTTATTTGAACAGAAAGCCGCATGTATATCACACGAAGATTCAGGACACATAGATTGAAGTATATACCTGACACAAGACTTGAGACCAAATCCTTCCCTGCTCTTGCTGTTACAATTGTATTATGTGCACCAGATACGCAAGGCCCATGGTCAGCACAAAGCATAATGCATATCTGGCAACCAAATTAGAATTTTATAATTAGTCAAATGAAAAGAAAGATTATGATATTGCTATCAGGATTCAATCCTGATAGCAATATGCTATCATAATTTGACACGCTGTGGAAAAATACCTCCTACTTATGAAAATAAAGATTATATTTCTAAAAGGAATTCTCCACCTATATAATGATGAACCGTTGAAGCAAAATAAACAATTTATCTTCACTACAATAAAATGTTCAATGTCCAAGATACACATGGTTATGTGTTTCAAAATCAAATCCGTAATTACCTCAATAAATTTTGTACAATATCGTGGAAGACTGCGTTTGAACCACAATAGTGAGATAACATCACCCACACCATAACCTTTCTCTACAATAGTTGACATGGGTACACCCGAGTAAGTGGGTTCCTCGCCTGCAGCAAAAACAGAGCAAACAACAGATGCCCATTAAATCTTTGGCCATCATATTGAATGACCTGTGGACTTTAAGAATGTATGAAATGACTAAGTCTAACCTCTGTCATCACAAATAGTGGAAATAAAATGAGTTGGTGCCCTGACTTTGCCACTCTTAATTGCTGTGTTCAGGTCTTCCGGTATTTGAGGAGGCTTATATTCATGAGTTTGACCAATTATTCCTGCCTCAACCTGTTAAACACAATCACATAGGAATTGAAATTCAGCTAGAAAACAATTCCCTAATACGGAGATCTTTAAATAAGTAAACACTGTGTGAGAACTGAATTTACATGTGTTCAGCAAATAATAGAATTATATAACTGAGGTCAGATCATTAAACTTTTAGAACTGAGCTCACTCTTACTCGACAATTTAATCTAACCATGAAACATGACAAATACATCAACAAGGATTACTATATTTCTAAAAAAATAATAGTTTTTTTCTGATAATATTTTTTCCTTACAAGAGACTCAAACGTCTGCTTTATAGCATCCTCGAATGCTTCATAAGAGCTGGGGACAATTGCACCTGCTTCTTTTAGTGCTTGATTTTTTACTTGTGCAGACTCAAGGTCATCTCCACTTTTTGCACCCTACAGGACAAAAAAGAACTGTCAGATATGAAAATCAAAATATAAGATGCTTTCAATTAAATTTCAACATACTGAATGAAAGTGATGGTATAAACATTCAATAATTTCTTACTGCATGGCCAAATTGCACTTCAGACTTGAAGAGGCGTGCACAGGTGCCGCAAACCCAAGCAACAACGGGCTTTTGCACCTTCCCTTGTTTTAAGGCTTCAACTAGAGAATACTCATTTGTGCCACCAAGTTCCCCAAGTGCAACCACCATTTTAACCTGGAGCAGCCAATTGCAACAATTTAGTTATTACTTCAAGTACGTGTTTCATACCTAAGGCTTTAGCAAATTTGTCTTTCTTCTTTTTATTGTCAGTGTCAAGGCAAACACAAACACTTAATGGTAACCAAGTAAAAATGTAAATATAATTATAAATAGAAATTATTTAGCAAAAAATTAAGAAAAACCCAACCAATCTGCTACCTGTGGAATTTTGTTAAACCGCAAAACATGATCAGCGAATGTTGAACCAGGAAACCTATCCCCACCAATCGAAATACCTACAGAAGTTTGTTTCAAGAGAATATGATATAAATATTAACTAAATTTGGAAAAGAAAGAAATAAATAATAAGAAACATTATAAACAGCTTACCTTCATATATCCCATCTGTAACACGTGCAATTGCATTATACATTTCATTTGACATTCCCCCCTGTAGGATTAAAATTATTAACATTCTAAATTCAAAAGCAACTAAACCACTAAAACAAAATTTCACACCTTTAAAGTCAGCAAAGCCCATTTGAAAAGAAACACACAAAGACAATATCTCAATGTTGGACAGAATTGAAGACAGTAATCCAGACATTACACACAATGTAGTACAGGAGTGCTTAAGGCACATCCAATATCCAGAGCTTAAAAGAATTTAAAAACTACTATAAAGTATGGTAACAAAAGAGCTTACAGATTTGGCGACAAATCCAACAGATCCTGGCCTGTACAGCTTGCAGTGAATAATATTGTCAATGGTACCTGCTGTATCACCAATTTTAAATGCCCCAGCCAGAATTCCACCTACAGTAGCAGGTCCAATTATAACCTGCAATTCAATTTCCAAGCCTTCAGCATTAACCGGGAAAGAACTGATCTGAACTAGCCTTTTGGCAGACTATGTAATCTGTCCAAAATATGCAAGCACTTTTGTATATTCCAAAACATAAGTGTCATGCTTTTTAGAGGAACCGGAAGGGATCAATCCTCTTCTTGGCGATGGATGGGTTCCATCCACCAAATGGGAATATAATGCCTCCAGGTGTTGGAAGACTGTACTGAGATTCTTCCTTCACATGCCATTGGCTCATTTGCATAAGCAATTAACTGCTTCGTATCTCCTTCCGGAACACCCTCAGCTATTATAGCAACTACTCTAATTGTTGGCTGCTTCAGGGCAGAGATGGAAGACGCATATGCACTGCACAAACAGTTACAATGTATTCTCTTTAATTCCAAACAAGGAAGACATACATCACTCATCATTTCAACCAATTCTCTTGCAATATAATCAGCATCATTTGCAGGAGTAAAATGTAAATGCAGCCTTGCAGGATATAAGAGGATCTGATTATGCTAAGATGTTGCCTTCTAGTTTCCCACAAAATCTTATAGAAATAACTTGTAAGGATGTCAAAAATTATGGTAAAATGTCTATACCTTCTATAAGATGCAAAATTAATGAAGACATCAGCTGTTGGATGGGCTGTGCATGCGGCCTCAATGCTGCACAATAAGAGGGAAAAAAAAAAAGACAAACAATAAGGAAAATTTCAAAAAAAATGAGCATAAACTCAAGAGATGCTGCAAAATAAGTTGAGCTTACGCTGAATGAACAGGTATGGCAATTTCCTCCTGCCCAAAGAAGAGTTTCTGAAATCCTTCAGAACCAGGATTAATGATTCCAGCAACAGATGGGGTCTCTCTGCCTGAAAATATAAACAAGCTGACCTCAAAAAATATTTGACATGGTTCAAACATGATAGAATGAACATAAACAAAGATATTTCCACAAGCAACTGCAATGTAACTACTAAGGAGAACTTTAAGGGGAACTTACCACAGAGAAAGTCATAATCCAGCATGCGCTGGATGGGAAGCTGTTTGTAGTTGTAAAATAATGCCTGAGTTGTGCGAGAGAAAAGCTGCCCTGTTGCCATGTTTAGCAAACGGAAATTTGGCGATCACCCTGCAAACAAATTCATCTGTTATTCCTTTTCTTGTCAAATCTAAGAAGAACTTAAAATCAATTGGTCCAAAGCTTCTTCAACATGCTAGAAAGTCTAAGGCGTCCCATGAAACTCTTGCAACTAGGGTCCAGATTTAAGGCAACATCACTAATAGTTAGAAAATCAAAAAACATAGGTGAAGTACTGTAGGACTCTGGGTTAACGCATGCCTTACGAAAGATCCTTTTATCGGTTCAGCCTCTACAGGATCATGTGTTGAAATTGTTTCTCTTACTTCTCTATTTCAGATACTGGTTTTCCTTAGTCTAACTAGAAAACATGGTGTGAGATGTCTGGACACACTTGACGTGATAGTTGACACACTTGACGTGATAGTTGGCACAACAGAATTCTAATATTTTGCTAATGTCTGATAAGGAAACCTCTTCAAAAACTGTAAATACTGTAATGAAGAACTTCGTGACAAACCCAAGACTTTGCCAATATAACTGTTATCACATGGAATATGCACCCTGCTGCTATTCTGTGAAACAAATAGAGGCAAAATGCTGATCTTTGAATCAGTGAAGGCTGCAACAATGACTGTTTTCTTAAAAAACCAGCAAAATATTACATCACAAGCATACAATCAATCATTATTTCAGAGTGAAAAAACTATTGTAAAAGTAGAGACTTGATTATGACCATGAGTGATTATGACTGAAAAAATCAAATGAGTGAATCTTACTTTGTCACAATAAACTTTGCCAATGCTTTTCAACAAACATAGGCCTTTTATTTATAGATTTTTGATGAGTTGTCATCCTATCCTTGTAGATAACATATTTGTAAATCTTATCCCTGCCAATGCTTTTCAACAAACATAGGCCTCTTATTTATAAATTTTGTGGATAAGATTCACCTTTTTGCTTTATGAGTTGTCAATCTTTGTCACATCTCTGCCAATGATCATGTGACCATGCTGGACAATAGCTGTGACACTTCCCTGCTAGTGACTAATAGCTCTGACACATCCCTACCAGTGACTATTGCAAAAGTAGAGACCTGATTATGACTATGAGTGATTATGATTGAAAAAATCAAATGAGTGAATCTTACTTTGTCACAATAAACTTTTCCAATGCTTTTCAACAAATATAGGCCTCTTATTTATAGATTTTGTGGATAAGATTCACCTTTTTGCTTTATGAGTTGTCAATCTTTGTCACATCCCTGCAAGTGACCATGCTGGACAATAGCTGTGAAAGAAATTTAAAATAAAATAATGAAGCATAGAGACAACCTGCATTTAATAGGATGGGGATGGTTGAGAAGTCGATTATTTAACCCTTCTCCCATGGCTTCAATACACACGCATTCCAGGGCATAATTAGGTGGGGATGGCGCACATTTAACATGGTTATGGCATCAGGAGCTGTCCAAAAATTGCAGAATAGTGGTCAGTTTTCCACGCAAAAAGACCACAGTACTCCATTGACGACCTCATAAAAGGAGGCATTTGAGAAATGAAGGGAAGGGAGGCGAGAGCCTAGGAGATAACACGCCGAGGGAATGCAAGGTTTGTAGGATACGCACAGAATGAAATTGCTGAAAAGGCTTTAGGAATTCTTAGGCAAACTCAATTGGCAAGTTCTAAACCAAATTCCACAACCGATGCCCATATCATTCCTGTTTGTGTTGTAACGAGAACCCTTCAATAGATGGAATTCCCATCAAAGCTTAATGAAGGGACGAGTTTATCAGATGCGTGAGAGAAAGGGAAAAAGATGGAAAAAAAACAATATAGATACTCGGAAGCAAGTCGCAGATCTACGTTTTGGGCAGTGGGAGAAGAGGGGCAAGAGCCAAGGCGAGGAGGAGAAATGAGAGCTCGACCAACACACGGGCAGTGGCAATCATGCATCAGCTAGAACGATGAGTTATTTCTTTCTTCCTATGCTTAGTTATTTCTTTAATGTTTCTCACTGAAACGTCATACTTTTAC
>VDFB02000003.1:265099518-265120415 GCA_007258455.2 Sequoia sempervirens | reverse complement strand
AGGATGGAAGGAACCATAGAGAGGGAGATAGAGAGAGAGATTGGGAGAGACCTAGAAATGGGGGAGAGAGAAGAGAGGGATAGTGAAAGGGAAGTATCGTTAGATGAGTAACAAGTGATAGAGGGAGAGGTACACATGGAGGGAGTGAGAGACATAGGGAGGAGGAGATAAAGAGGTGATGACCTAGAACGGGGAGGGAGAGGGAAGACGAGAGAAAGAAGAATGAGATGAGAGATAGAGGGGGGAGAGAGGTGGACCTAATGAGACAAGGTTGGAGAGAATTAGAGATGGGGATAGAGATAAGAGGTGAGAGATAGAGGGGGGAGAGAGGTGGGTTATGAGACAAGGAGGAGAGACTTGGATATGGGGAGAGAGAGGTTGGGAGGGAGATGTAGTGATCGAGAGAAAATAGAAATGCGAGAGAAAATAGAAATGTGTGAGAAACAGTTACAAAGGGAGATAAAAAAAGAGAAAGGTAGGGAGGAAATGATGGAGATGGGGTTAATGAGGGAAGTCAAGGTATATAGGGTGGGAGAGACCTAGAGAGGGTTGAGAGAGAATATGGTAAGTATTGGTTAAGAGGGAAGGAGACAAAGAGGGACTGAAAGGTAAAACCTTGACTATCCATCATTGATCATAAATCGTAAAATTTAAGCCTTATCAAAGTGGGGTAGTGAGAGACAAATAGAATGTAGCAAAGCTGGTGTTTTATCAATACATCACCATTTGGTGAGTGCCAAATTTGGCGTTCTACAAATTTGGTGCTTTCTAAATTAGATGCATTGGGAAATAGAAAGCATAAGGTTTGGATTTTTCCTTGGGAATCCAACCCAAAGGGTTGGACGACCATTTCATGCCAAGGACATGATTTTCTGAAAGGGTAAAAAAAAATCACATATTTTTGGTCGTGCTAATCATCAGGTTTGCATGTCTTTCAATGCAAGTTTATAAAAAAAAATGTGATGATGTTAGGGTCTCTCTTAGATATCTAAATATATAGTATTTTTTACGTTTGATTATGTTAAGGTTTTCATCCATAATTTCTCTTGTTAGTGCCTTTGTTTTTTGTCAAAAAATGACATGTGCTAGTTTTGGAATAGATTTTTACTCATTCATTGAATTTTGAAACAAATTACATTTTTGTAAACTAGACTCCATTCTACATGTAATGATTTTTTTTTTTATTAGTGGGTCAGTTCAGGATCATGGGTGTCCAAACTAGGCATCTAAGTGGCAATGAAAATTTAGAAAAATAGAGTTAGGAAGCATGACATAAAAAATTGAATAGGTTATTAACATAACTTGAAAAATATGCAAAAAAAAAAACTTGTAGAAAAATGAATGTAGTTTTTAGGCTACTAGTCTATTTTTGGAAAAAGGTTAATCTGTTTTACAAAATATTGAAATTTCAATGCAGTGGTACTAAATTTTTAGGAAAAAGATAAGAATCAGGTGTATGTTTGACCACCCTAAGTACAAGAAAAAAATAATATTTTTTTTTGAAACTTTCAATATATGTAGAGGACACATGCCCGACTGTGTCGGATTTTTTTAATAATTTTTCCCATGTAAATAATTAGTTATTATATTTTTATTAGAATGTTTTAGAATTATTAAAACATCTATGTCTAACCACCATAACTTGGTCAAAAATTTATGAAATTCATTTTTTTATCCAATAGTATGTGAAGCATAGAATGTGACACATCTTTTAGGTTCAAAAAATGTGTAGTTTGAAAGTTATAGAATTTTTTCAATTAGCCTATCAATCAGGACTTTAGTCATAATGTATGTAGAAAATAAATAATAATTATTTATTAAATTCAAAATAAGTCTTATATTGGTGGAAAAATGACAATTTTTTCTATAAACCCTTTTCTTTTCATGAATTCAGATAAAAAAAAAGTTGTGAGCCACAAGGGTGAACTTCATAAAACTAAGCAAATTTTCTAAACACATTTTTTGGGTTGACTTTCCAATTTAGGAAATCCTGAACCAAATACCAAGCCAAATCCTGAGCCTATTTATTTTATCAAAAAAAATGGATATCCGTTCAGAATAGATATCCATTTTGAAACAGATATCTATTACTTATATTATTTATAATACACAATATTTATTATTTCAATATATACTAATATACTAATATATTATACATTATGCATTATCTAATATGTATTATACTATATATTATATTGTACATTATTATATCATATATTATTATATTACATATTATTATATTATATACTATATATAGTATATATTAAATATTAAATATTATATTAATATTATGTAGTATATATTATATATTATATAATATATTTAATGCATGGTATATATTATACATTACATAGTATATGTTATATATTTTTTGATGTGAAATAAATTCACAAGAGAGAGAGAGAGAGGGAGTGGGAGGGACTTGAGAGAGAGAGAGTTGAGAGGGAGATAGAGAGAGAGAGAGACCTGAGAGGGAGGGAGAGAGAGAGAGAGCAAGAGCTGAGAGGGAGGTAAAGAGAGACTTGAGACAGAGAGACAAAGACAGAGAGGGAGAGAGGGAGAGAAACACAAATAGAGATAGAGAGATACAAAGAGAGACTTGAGATAGAGAGACCTAAGAGGGAGGTAGAGAGCAAGACTTGAGAGGGAGAGAGAGACCTGAGAGGGAGAGGGAGAGACTTATGAGGCAGACAGGTAGAGAGAAAGACTTGAGAGGGAGGGAGAGAGAGAGAGGCTCAAGAGAGACTTGAGAGGGAGAGAGAGAGGGGTAGACATGAGAGGGAGAGACTAGAGAGAAAGAGACTTGAGAGAGAGAGAGGAGTGGGAGGGACCTGAGAGGGAGATACCTAAGAGAGAGAGGAGTGGGAGGGACTTGAGAGGGAGAGAGAGAGAGAGTGGGAGGGAGAGACCTGATATTGAGGGAGAGCTCGAGAAAGAGAGAGACTTGAGAGAGAGGGAGTGGGAGTGACCTGAGAGAGAGAGAGTGAGTGGGAGGGAGAGAGAGGGAGTGGGAGGGACTTGATAGGGAGGGAGAGAGAGTCTTGAGAGGGAGAGGGGGAGAGGGGGAGAGGGAGGGAGAGATAGACTTGAGAGGGAGAGAGAGGAAGTGGGAGGGCACAGGAGATGGGGATGGAGAGATGTGAGAGAGGAGGGTGGGAGTGACGAGGTGAGAGGAGAGAGAGAAATAGAAAGACCTAAGAGGGAGGAGAGAGAGACCAAGAGAGAGAGACCAAGAGGAGAGAATTTAGAGGAGAGAGACTAAGAGGAAGGAAAGTGTGGGAGGACTCGAGAGAGGACCCAGAGAGAGAGGGTGGGAGGAGGAGAGAGGAGAGGGAGATAGAGTTGTATCTAGTTAGGGAGGAAGAGGAGAGTGGGAGGGAGACTGAGGAGAGAGAGGAAAGAGAGATGAAAGGGGCTTGAGGGAGGAAGGGGAGAGAGAGAGGGGGGTGGGAGGGACTGAGGTGAGGGAGAGAGAGAGAGAAATGCCTAAGAGGAGGAAGAGACTTGAGAGAGAGAGAGTTGAGAGGGAGAGGGAGTGGGAGTGGGAGAGACTAGAGAGGGAGAGAGGGAGAGAGATACTTGAGAGGGAGAGAGTGGGAGAGACTTGAGAGAGATAGATACCCAAGAGAGAGAGGGTGGGGGAGAGAGAGAGATACCTAAGAGATAAAGATAGAGGGAGGGAGGGACTTGAGAGAGAGAGGGAGTGGGAGGGACCTAAGAGTGAGAGGGAGAGAGAGAGAAAGAGATAAAGACCTGCAAGGGAGGGAGAGAGAGACTTGAGAGAGAGACCTAAGAGAGAGACAAACCTAAGAGAGAGAGAGTCTCTTGCTTCTATTTGTTGTTCATATTCTGCCACCTTCTACTTGGCTTCCTCTCCTTTAATGGGGCTTCTTTTGATTTGACTCATTCATAAGTCGGGGTTACTATGTTGATTCTTCTTTTAGTCGAATGGTCTCCCCATATCGATCTTGTTTTTGGTTCATGGATACATTGTAATGCTTTGTAAACCCAATGTTGGGGTGTTAATTTTTCATGGTGAATAGGTCTCTCTATATTAACCCATGTTATAGGTTACTATGAATGTCTACAATGTCAATTTTTATTCTGCTTCTGCCATATATTTCTATGTACTACTCTTTTTCATAAATAAATGTTTGTGGCTTTGCCAATTTTTCTTTTAAAATGTTAATTCAAGTGAAGATGAAATATAATTTAAAAATATTGAACATCATATTGAAATTGAAAATGAAAATATTGAAATTGAAAATGTGGAAACTGAAAATGAAAATGTGAACAACATTGCAAATGAAAATGTTGTTGAAAATGTTATTGAAAATGAAATTGTTGTTGAAAATGAAAATGTTGTTGAAAATGAAATTGTTATTGAAAATGAAAATGTTGTTGAAAATGAAATTGTTATTGCAAGTCAAAATGTCGTTGAAAATGAAATTTTTATTGGAAATGTTGAAAATATCGAAAATAGTGAGGATGAAAATGTTAATAATATTGAACTTGAAAATGAAAATGTTGGAATTGTTATTGAGAATGTTGATAACATTGAAAATGCTGAAAATGAACCCTATGTAACAACTTATTAAACATAAGAACCCCTAAATGGTTGCTTGAAATAGATGAGAACATAATAGATAATCTTCAAGGAAAAAGGTCACAATGAATAGTTCATTTGTGGGCTACCAATATGTTCAATGAATACTTTTCTTATAAGACATTAACTAAACAATGCCAAATTTTTGTGCTATCGCTTAAGTCTTACAAAATGAGACCATTATTAAGAAAAATGAAGATTCGTGTTACCAAAAAAATAGAAAAAATAGTATTATTGTAAAAAATATTTTTAATGCTCTAACCTCTATTGGAAAGACTACTAAGGAAAAAGATAAAAGGGTTGCTCGTAGAGTGATCACAACCTCACTAATAAGCCATCATTTGAGAAAGGATCATTTAATGATACAAACTTGTATTGATTTAAATCTAAATTGTAAAGTATTTAATAGAGCACTCTCAAGAAGAGAAAGACTTGTTAGTCCTCTTAAAAATGATACGCGAGCTTTTAGTGGGAGGCTTCCATGTGTTGATAAGAATATAATCAATAATGTAAAGATACAAATTGAACAATTTTGGAACTCTCACTCTAGAGTATCATTGAATGTAAAGGATGTTTAAAGCTATGAATTGGTAATCGAGATCACACACTGCATCCTAAACATTTCTTGGAATGTAGCCAAACAATTTTGTACAAATAATTTTGTCAAGAACTTCCAAATTTTCAAATCTCACAAAGGGCTTTTGAGTCTTGCAAGCCATTTTATTGTGTACCTATTAATGTTTGTAATACATGTTGTAAATACCATGTTGATTTTTCAATGTATCATGAATTATTATGCCATATTCTTTCTACTATGCATATTGACAAAATGTTGCATGAGTGCCATGCAATGCAACTTCCCAAGTCATCCAGGGACTTGTTAGATTCACTTTTATGCATTAGAGGTGATGATTTCTTATTTTATAGAAATTATTGTTTAAATGAAATGTGTTTTCATTGTGGTGGTCTATTGAAGGTTGTAACATGCTTTCATGACAACAACACTCATGATTTTGGTAACAATATTGTTGAGAAAAAAGGTTTGAGATAGTCAAATACACATTGAAGAGTGGAGGTGAAGGTTCTAGATGTGAGTTGGTTGCAAGAGGTAAGCATTGTTGATTTTATTTATGATTTTAAGAAAATTATTTTCTATAAGTATGCAAGGCATAGCCACAAGTCGCAATGGTTGGATAAAAAAATGAGGATGCGTAAGGAATCTTTCCCAATTGGAACAATTGTATCTGTAATTGATTTTTCTAAAAATTACACATTGCAACCACAAAATGAAGTACAATAAAAATATTATAATTCTATTCAAATTTATATTTCTGTCCACATAACATATAGACATGCCCCTGATAGTACAAAGAAGATAGGAAGATAATCAGGGAGTACTATTTTTACATGAGTGATGATAGATCTCATTTATCTGAGTTTGTACAACATTGTTTTGAATTTTTTTTGAGTTCTTGCAGGAAAAAGGTATTGCAATGGGTCAACATATTGTTTGATTTGATAACTGCACAAGGCAATTCAAGAATTCTCACATTTTTTATTGATTGAGCGGGATGCATATAGAGAGGAGTGTACCACATATTTGGAGTTTTTTTGAAGCTAGGAATGGACAAGGTGAGCATGATGGGGCAAGTGCATGTGTGAAGAGAGGTTTGGTTAGGGAAAAAATGAAGATTAGAGCCGGTACAACATTTAGTGATGCATGTTCTATTGTTGATTGGTGTACTTATGCATTATCATGAGGAAGGACACTTGATTCACAAGTGTGTAGGGGTATGTGTAGGTTAATGGTGGACCAAAAAGTGGCAATGAGGAAAAAAACACGTCTTTCATTGACCGAAAAAATGCGAAAAGAACATGTTGAATTTTTTTAGGCTTGGGTGTCACCATAACAAACACCAAAGCTACTTTTACAAATCGGATATCCAATTTGTAAAAAGTATATATTAAAAACTTCTATCGCTTTTTTGAAGTCATTCAGCTGAGAAGAACCCACGGGTGCACAGTGGATCCATTCTTCGCGTAACGAATATCCGATATAGGCTAAATTCAATTTGGAAAGGTAATTTTTTTATTTTCATTTGATTTGATTCAATTTTGATTTAGATTTGAATAGTTTCATATGGTTTTTGTTGATTTTTTTTTAAAATATGCTTTTTGATTGAGTTTTTGTGAAAAAATTGAGTTTAGAATAGATTTTGATAAAAAAATGAATTTTTTTGTGGAGTTTTTTTCACAATAGGGTTTTTGATTGAATTTTTATGAAAAAATTGAATTGAGAATGTATTTTGATAAAAAAAATGAATGTTTTTTGTGGATTTTTTTTCAAAATAGGGTTTTTGATTGAATTTTTATGAAACAATTGAGTTCAAAATAGATTTTGATAAAAAAATGAATGTTTTTAATGGATTTTGATTTAAAAATAGTGTTGCATTTATATTGTCTAATTTTAGATTAATTATTTTTTAACTTTAATCAGGCATTATGGCTGTTGAGAATGAAAATGCACAAATTCCACCAGTTGAAAATGAAAATCCACCAAATGAGAATCAAAATGCAGAAATTCAAATGCTCCACCACCTCCACGTACCATCAATTGAACAGCTAATTCATGAAAAATTGGAGCAATTGAGGGCATTTGTGATGTTTATGGGAAAATCCCTTGATTATCCCGTATGTCAACCACATTGACAGTGAATAATTACAAATGTAGAAACCCTCTCCACCCACATAATGCATTTCATTCGTGGAAACCATGAGGCAATATTATGCATTTGGAATGTCTTATGATGATGTGAAAGATCTCCAAATAACAAAAGCCCAAATAGCCTCTTTATTTATTAATCCTAGCACTGGTTTGCCAGTTAATGTTAACAAGCCAAAAATTTCTATAAAATGGTGCACACATAGGGGCATAGTAGATAACTTTTGGGATCATTGGTGTATGGTTTTTGATAAACCACCCAAAAATAATCTTGATGTACCTTTTTACTTTATTAAAAAATTATAAGCTAAGTTTTTGTTAGGGCATCATGTCAATTACTTTGACATTAAACCCTTCCAGGGCGTTGGTAGAGGTATGCCTCAAGATAGGCCAGGGGCAGCTAGAGTAGTTAGGCGCCCACATGTTCCCCGTCCTCCCCTTCCTCTGACACCTCCAGTACAACATCCAGATATTGCAGAGGATGCAGCCACACAAACTATCTAAGCCATTCACTCTTTGAGTGGTATTTTGGTTTCCCATACTTCTTCAGTAGCTCAGCCACAGTCTGGTGATCTTGACGATGGATCCAGTGCTACTGCATCCTCCTCCTCGGGTCCACATATTTGTGTGCCACATATTTTCAATACGTGCCAACAAATATGTTTGGGTCCTATTGTATAGCCCCCTGAGCATCCATTAGACACTTCTGATTATGACATCCAGGATGTGGAGATTATAGCAGATCACACGCAGGGGAGTGGAGCACACCCTACAAAGTCCTCTCCTGCTAGAGAGGTGGACATTGGAGTAGTTACACAGGTAACATTTAAGGTGTAAATTCATAACTTGCATTTTTAAAAAAATGAATATTAATAAGAGATAGTATCAAGTACTAATATTTATTTACATGGTCTATTTAGCAGTTAATGTCTGAGGAGGAGCTCACACAGGTGATGGATAGCACCCTTAGGGCCAGTTCATTTGGCCTTGACATGCACATAGTCTGTATTTTCTCACTCACTCATTTACATTTTTTTACTGTATATTTGCTTATCATTTGAATTGTTAATAATGAAATTATATATTAACTTATATGTTTATCTTACTCTCTGCTTGTAGAAAACACCTAGTGCAAGCGAGGTGCGACACTCTCCAGACTATGGAGGCACAATGTTGGATAAGGGAAAGGTAATTGAACTCAAATTTGATTGAATTTAAATTTATAAGATCTTTTATTGATTATGCATACATTGACATAGATTCATAGTTTCATATGTACTTGTCATTTTTATGTACAGGCGGTTGTGAGCTATACATCATTGTTGATAAGTGCCACAACACCCGAAGGAGTAGGTATTCAAATGCCTAAAGGAGGAGGTGTTGAAACACCTCAAGGAGGAGGTGTTGAGACACCTAAAGGAGATACAAAAAAAGATCAACCTAAAGAGGTATGCATTTATTTCATTTTGTGCTTGGTAAATATGTTCTTATTACTGAAAATTCTATGCTAACTTGAATCAATTTCATGTTTTTGTTCACATATATAGATTGACGTTACAAAAGTTGGTTTGGTTAGTTCTTTGAGAGGGGTATATTCTAGGACTCCTGACCCTTCAAAGAGATGTATATTTTAGGTAATCAAGATTTCAATTTTAGAGTTCAATTATAATTCAATGTGTATTGGATTTCCTTTTATGTTAATTATTCAATTTTAAACATAGTGGCACCCAACCACCTGTGGTTTGACTTTTCTTGTGCAGCTACCTTCAGAGGCAACGAGTGCTTCAAAGAGGCTCCATTTTGATGATCCACCAGTAGTTTAGAATGAGATAGACATTTGGCATGTAAATTTTACATTAGATACCCTAGGATGCAGACATGCCACATATTGTAAAACTTTTGTTTGAGTTGGCTGATGCCATTTTTTTATATGGACATACACTTGATTATTGGATAATTTGATATATATAGAAGTTGACAATCGAAATTTAGTTTCCTCCTCATGTGCATGATTAAACTCTTTGAAGCAATGGTTAAATATCAATGTACAATAGCATAAAAAGAATGGTTAAATATTATGTAGTTTATATTCATATTGCTGATTACATTGCATTGCACATCTTTCAAACTCAAAGCATTATTTCACATTGCATAAGTAACAACTAGATACTCATATGATTAACCCTACACCATCTGAGTTTCTTCTTTGTCAACTTTCCCATGCCTTAGTAAATTTGGTGGTCCATTTGTAACCATCAATTTTTTTATATAACATAAATTCACCTTTTAAAAAAAATTAATATGGCTAGACTCCCATATGAATACTAATAATATATCATATGACCATTCTTCATATAATTACTGGCACTTTGTGTCTTCTTAGATGAGCCAAAAGTTGTTTCCCAACTACCTCTGCCTTCATCAATGTTCCATATTTTAATCATTCCATCCCAAGATGTTGTGACCATTTGTTGACTAGAAGATTCAATTATTTGTATAAACCGCTTCTCCATAATGGCTAGTATAGAAAATAATTGCATTGGTAGAACAAAACTCCAAAACATTTCTAATTTCCTTGATTAATTGAATCTTAAGTAGAATCCCCACAATAATTATGTTTTACATAAACTGATAGGAAAACAACATTGCTTGGAAAGTGAATCTCTAATATTTTATGTTCCTTGTACAATAATTTAAATACATTTGAATAAGTTATATGAAAATATAGCTTCTTAAATTATTCTTTAATTTGAAGGTTAGTTTTGATAGTGAGTAATTTATTTCATAGATGGATTTTAGCTTTTGCTTGATTGTTGTGCACTGTACTTTCTTCTATAAATAAAATGAGACATGCTAATGCACATTTTCACTATAATTTCTCTATTTTCTTCCTCAACATATCTCTCTCTTGGGCTTTGATACAACCCTCTATCCTAATCACATTTAGCCCAAATAAAAAATAAAATTTCATGCATTGCTTCTCCCTACACTAGCAGACCCTGGCTGGAGGTTTTATTTGATATTGTCAACAAACATACATCTAGTTATCTGAATGAATGGGGGAGTTATAGCCTTCCCAATCAAGAGTTCATGACTTGTCAGAACTGATTAAATCAATTAAAGACTTATGTTATATGATGAGAACATTTGACCATAGGCTCAATGATAAATGCAATGATCCTTAACTAAATTATTCATACAAATTTCTTAGATTTGGAATAATTCAATGAAAATCAACCAAAAAATTTAAACAAGATATTTAGATCTAAAAATTTCACATATGATAAATATATCTACACATATAAGTTAATTGGAATAGAGTATTTAATTCAAATAACTCACTTGATGATTACAATTTTTTTGCTTCAATTGTTTGCTCATAACCATGATTACAATGATCAAAATTTTTTTTAGAAAAATATTGGGATGCTGAAATCCACTATGCTTGGCATACAGATGCAACCTTTCTGTAAAATTTCCCTCACAAATCCAAACAAGTTTCATCCTTCAAACTGGTGCAGGAGCACCTTAAGGTCTTTTGGAAGATCTTAGTGTTTTTTGGCTTGTAGGTGGTTCTAGCCAACCACCAAGGTAATAAGGACTATGATATAAAGTCACTATGTTTTTTTTGAGAGTGTGTTAGGGTAGGTTTATCTTAGAGTCTTGAACTTTATGAGTTCCTAGAAAAATCTTGGCAATTTGAGCATTTTGGCAATGTTGCCTTGCCAATTTGGCTTAAAAGTTGAAAATAGCATTAATGTTGTTCTAAGTCTGACCCAAGAGTCCTAGCACGTGGGAGAAAGGTATATAAGGTCATCCAAACCCTAATACTTGGGTTGGAAGTTCATTTTCATGAATTGAGACTTGGAGAGCATTTTTGTGTGATTGGAATTCAACAACTTTTGAGTGCATTTTTGTGTTTGAGCCTTCATCCAGTTAAGAATGGATTGAAAGGACTAACTTGATGCTTTGAGTGTTTCTTTTTTTTCATTTACTTACTGTACCTAGCATTAGATTATTCATTTAGACCAACTGGTTAAGGTTTTGCAAGTTTTTGGGTTTCTGGACTCACTGTCGGTTTGGGCCAGTTTTGTGAATAATGAGTCCCACTTGAGTTCCCGTGGCTTTCCTCTCATGGAAACTTGGAATAAAGTTGGGGAATATGTAAATAATGTACAAACATGTTTAGGAGTCTTTGTTTGCAGGGGAAGTGAAGAAACTATCAAGCACTAGGTGAGTGCAAGTGCATTCTGGCTAGTGGCTTGGAGAGGACATCAGTAAAGAAAGCTGCTAAATGGATTGGTTTGTGCCAATCAAGAGCATGGGAGTGTGGGAACATGTATTCCAAACATGTTTGTGCAAGGAGGAGAGTTGAGGAGGTCATTGAAGCCCTCAAAGTTGGAAAAAGGAGCTAAAACCCTTGAAACCCTTGAAATTAGGGAGGTATGAGGACAGTCATATGAATGGCCACTTGGGAGACCTTACACCTGGTAAATATTGAAGCCTAGGGTACCAATAAAAAGAATATCAAAAAATATTTTGGGGTTGTTAAGACTGTTTTTGAGAAAAGCCAAGAAAACGGGTTCTAGGAGGCCTAGTTGGGGCAAAAGGCTACAAGGCCTAAAATGGAGTTTTTCAAGAAAGCAATGGGAGAATGGTGAAGCAATCCAATGAGATGGATTAGTGAGGTGTCAAATCAAAAAAGAGATAGTAGAATAACCTTTCCTAGCCCCTGGAGTGGTTAGGACACTTTGGGTCAGTTTGGAGCCCAGGGAAGCCTAGTGGCGAATTGAGAATAATGGAGAAGAATTTGAAATTGGTGGAGAGTCTTATGAGGTGAGAGGGGTTTAGGAGAGATCCCTGAATAGGGTAGAGAGGAATACCCTAGGAAGACTAGAGAATAGGTCTTGGGAAGAGAAGGAGTGCTCTTGAAAGGTAAGTCTCCCCATCAAATTGGTATCAAAGCCATACAAGGCTTGGGAATTGAGAAGTGAATGTCAGAAAGAAGTGAATCCATAGGAGAGAACACCATGGTGACCAATGCAGAGCTAGCTAGAGACTTGACAGAGCAACAAGAAAAGAATAGGCATCTTGAAGAGGCTATGGAAGAGATGAAGCACAAACTAGAAGAGGTGGCAGAGACTACAAGTAAGATGAAGGTACAGTTAGGAGAGGATAAAGATAAGGGTAAGAATCAAATAGAGGAAGACATAGAACCAGAACCTGACCTTCCATTAGCCAGATGCAAGTAGTGTAAAGTTGCAAAGTGGTGCAACTTTCACTCTGCAGCTCGTACAACCAAAGGGATTGTTCCAACACATCCGGATGGGTACATTTATGCTAGGGATGGTCCTCTCTTGCACCCAAATACGCCGAATCACTCCGAGCTCCATTGGACTGGTGATTTCCCTTAAGAGTCCAAAGTGCTAAAAGGAAATTTTTTTTGAAGGTCTATTTCTCGAAGACCGTGATGCTTACGCACTCTTCGTCTAAGGCTATGGGATCGTGTTGTGACCATCTACAAAAAAATATCTCGGTTTTTTCTATCTTTGAGGCATTTTCCTTTGGTGATGACTTTTCAGTGGAGGAAAAAGTTACCAGATGCAAGAAGTGTAAAGTTGCAAAGTGGTGCAACTTTCATTCCACAACTCGCACAACCAAATAGACTATTCCAACACATCCGTATGGGTATGTTTATGCTAGGATGGTCCTCTCTCTTGCACCCAACACGCTGCCAAATCACTCAGCCAGCATTAACCTACACTCTCTTAAGAGTCCAAAGTGCTAAAAGACAACAATCTTTGAAGGCCCATTTCAAAGACCATGATGCATAAACCTTCACCGAGGCTGGATCATGTTAGACCAACTACAAAAGCTCTCTCAATTTCTTGCTATTTTGGAGGCATTTTCTTTGTGGTGATGACTTTTCACTGAGGGAAAAGTTGTCGATAATAGCAAAGCAAAGTTGTGCATGGTACAACTTTCATTCCGCTATCCCTGCATCTACTCAAACGATCAGTTCCAACACGCTTGATGGGCATTATTTTACACTAGGGATGGTCCCCTTGCACCCAAATAATCGAATCACCTCGGAAGCTACACTAGACCACGATTTTCCTTAAGAGTCCAAAGTGCTAAAAAGGCAGCAATCTTGAAGGTCTATTTCTGAGACCATGATGCTTACTGCACTCTTCGAGGCTATGGGATCGCTTTGGGACCATCTACAAAAACCTCCTCTCATTTTTTGCTATCTAAGAGGCGCTGCTCGCAGATGACTTTAGTGGAGGTAAGTTGCTGATGTAAGCAGCAAAGTTGCAAGTGGTGCACTTTCTACACCGCAATTGCATTTTACTCAAACGGATTGTTCCAACATGTCTAGATGGGTATATTTACGCTAGGGATGGTCCTCTCTTGCACCCAAATACAACGAATCACTCCGAGCTACATTGGACCGACGATTTCCTTTAAGAGTCCAAAGTGTTAAAAGGCAAAAATCTTTGAAGGTCTATTTCTCGAAGACCGTGATGCTTGCATGTGACTCTCCCTCTTTCCGAGGCTATGGATCGTATTAGATCCATCTTACAAAAACCTCTCTCGCTATCTTAGAGGCATTTTCCTGCAGGATGACTTTTTAGTGGAGGAAAAGTTGCCAGACGAAGCAGCAGTAAAGTTGCAAAGTGGTGCAACTTTCACTCCCAGCTCGCAGACGACCAAACAGACTATTCCAACATGTCCAAATGGGTGCTGACTAGAATGTCCTCTTGCACCCAAATATGCCGAATTACCTCGGCAGCTACATTGATCGCCGATTTCTTTACATCCAAAGCGCTAAAAGGCAGCAATCTTTGAAGGTATATTTCGTGAGATCGCGGATGCTTACGCATCACCGCCTAAGGCCATGGCGATCGCAGTTAGATTCATCTACAAAACCGGTTTTTGCTAT
Source organism: Sequoia sempervirens (assembly GCA_007258455.2). Taxonomy (NCBI): domain Eukaryota; kingdom Viridiplantae; phylum Streptophyta; class Pinopsida; order Cupressales; family Cupressaceae; genus Sequoia; species Sequoia sempervirens. Next base: position 265,106,144 of record VDFB02000003.1, on the reverse strand, counting down.
CTCGGAGGCATTTTCTTGTGGTGATGAATTTTCGCTGGAGTGAAAAGTTGCCGATGTAGCAAAGGTAAAGTTGCAAAGTGGTGCAACTTTCACTCCGCACCTCATACCACCAAATGGACTATTCCAACACGCTTGTATGGCATTTTCACGCTAGGATGGTCCTCCTTGCACCCAAATACACGAATCACTCGAGCTACATTGACCGAAGGATTTCCTTTAAGAGTCCAAAGTGCTAAAAGGCAGCAATCTTGCGAAGGCTCATTTCTCAAGACCGCGGATGCTTACGCACTCTTTTTACATAGCTATGGGATTGTGTTAGACCATCTACAAAACCTCTCTCGCTTTTATATTCAGGAGGCGCTTCCTCGTGGTGATGACTTTTCGCTGAGGGAAAAGTTGCTGATGTAAAGGCAAAGTTGCAAAGTGGTGCAACTTACTCCCAGAGCTCATACGAATAAATGGACTGCTCTTAAATACAGTCCGAATGGTTCTCTTGTACCCAAATATGTCAATCACTGAGCTACATTGGACCGAAGCCAAATTAGGTGAAAAATTGATGCAGACACAAGGGAACAATCACAAAATCTTTGCAACCTACCTATTTGAGGCATCTAACAAGATTATTCTGACCTCTTTGGATAGTCCAAAACTCCCTTAAAACTTGACAAGAAACTAAATACACATTTCCCCCTTTAACCCCCTTAAACCCTTGTAATAGTGAGAAACTAGTTTTTATCCAATTACTCCACAATTTTCCAAAACACTAGACAAACACATGACTGATCCAAACACCCATATCCAAGTTACACAACATATATGAGAAACAACATAGACTCCTTTTGACCATCGTTGACTTCCTATACATTCACCCTTGAAAGGGCTACTCAATTAGCCCAAAATGCAAAGCAACATACCTTCAAACACCACATGCACTTCTAAAACTCAGGCAGCAAATAAACATAAAACAAATATTTTGCAATTGGATTCCATTTGTATGGACCTCAGAATCACAAATCAAAAACTCCTTATTTTAGTGTAATTTTGAAGGTTTATTGATGACTTCCAATAACCTTTCTCAAAAATTTTCCACCACCTTAGAAACCTTTATTGAGGCCCCAATATGCTTATAAAACAAAGAAACTTTTTGGTATCTCAAATTTCAAGTGAAAACCACCATATTTGGACCATTAACTTTCATTTTATTTCAAAACTCATTTCCACGCCCACTCTCTTGAAATAACGTCAAGACATGTAATAACGTTTCTACATAAAGTTTTTATACAAAGAAATGGGAAGATAAAACCATGTAAGTGGTTTCCCAAAACTAATTTCCACCAAAACCATTCTTGATAGTTTAAAACCACGAACCACCCCAACGTGTAATTATGATAGCACTCAAGATAGCCCTCCACCATGAACATATCAACTAAGTAGGAACCCATAACATTATGGAAAGATGATCCACTTCACCCAATGTAACTCCCAAGCATTACATGTGAGAGATGGTCAATTTCATTGATGGTAATGATTGTGTGACTCCCATTGATGACCTTCTTTATTCAATGCCATTACAACAATATCCAAAGCATTCCAAAGAATACTAATGAAAATAATATTTCCCTCAACACCTCATGATCATTCAAGTACTCACTCTAACAATACAAGAGATTTACACTTCAAATTGCAAGTGAATATAATTTACTATATCTTAACATAAAAAATGCAAAACCTAATAGAAAAATGTATCAATGAGGTACAAGGATGTATAAAATCCAATCAATCAAACACAATCAACCTAACATAATTAAGGGTTGATAGGGGTATTGGATAATTAAGGGTTGGTAAGGGTATGAATGTTTATCTTTGCATCTACTCTTGAATATCTAGGGACTTGGTGGTATTTAGAAATTGTTACTCATTTTTATTGCATTGAATCAAAATGTCTCACTATTAATTGCTCCAATGCTATAAGATAAATGAATGTTTTCATGATTATAATGAGTATATTGTATGTTATTAATGCTAGCGTATATCATCAATATTACAAAAACCTAGTTCAAATGAGCATACCGACAGGAAAGAACCAGGAAGAAAACCTTTGGTTGTAGCTTGATTAAGTACAAAAATAGACTCCTTTACAAAATGTATGAGTTTTCAAAATACAAGCCCCTTTACATTTTAAACATACCCTTTATACAATGCTAGACATTTGACCCATATTTCAAAAAACATCACTAGGTATAGATTATGCCTATACACAATTGTGACCATTTTACATTGTTTCCAATTTGAGAATTCAAATTTTACAAAATTTTCCTATTAGAGCCATTCAGGGCACAGCCTTCAACAATAGTACTATGTTCATGTTATGCACTGACAAGCACCTATACAAACCATCAAGGTAGCTTAGAATAACCAATCTATATTATTCTAAATGACACAAAATATGAAGAGATGGTAATGCAAACTATAAAAGACGCTTAGAATAACCAATCTATATTGTTGTAATCTATTGCATACCTCTCTGAAAGGATCAAAGCTAGCTATTGTTGTAGCAAGTCCATGATCAATCATGCCAGGAATATCACAAAAGTGGGAAAATGAGAAATCTATATTGTCACAATAGAAAAGATGTTAGACTAACATATCTATATTAATCTAAACAACCTGAATGATGATGAGTTGGTGATGAAAACTATAAAAGATGCATACCTCTTCGAAAGGATCAGAGCTGGCTATTGTTGTAGCAGGTCCATGATCAATCATGCTAGGAATATCACAAAAGTGGGAAAATGAAAAATCTATATTGTCACAATAGAAAATATGCTTAGAATAATGTATCTATATTAATCTAAACAACTTGAATGATGATGATCTAGTGATGAAAACTATAAAAGACTCATACCTCTTCGAAAGGATCGGAGCTAGCTATTGTTGCAACAGGTCCATGATTAATCTTGCCAAAAATATCACAAAATTGCATACAAAATATCACTATTAAAGACACCTACATTGCAATAGTATATAAAATATCAGTATTAAATAAAGAACACTAATGAACTTAATCATAATGAGCATAAGCATTATACCTTCCATTCTTGAAAATGCTATTCAAGTGTGCCTGAGGGGTCATCTCTTTGCTTAAGAGTATCCAATATTGCTTCATGACCAGCATTACTAAGTTTCCATAGTTGTTTTGTCTTTGGTATAGTATGATACTTCAACAACTTAACATTTATTGCTATAACAAGGTGTGAATACATGAGAATGGTTTTGTGTTTCTTGTAGTCTTCAAATGCGGGTATGCCATTCTTTCTAATCATGTATGTTCGTAACCAAGTTCTTGCAACCAAAACTGAACCTATAGGATACATGAAACCATCATCATCTTCCATCAGTTGTGTTAGCTTATGTTTTACCCGCACACATCAAGCCAACCAATAGTCTGATCTCTCTTCATTCCCCTACGGTGCAACAACTGCAAAAATATGTCCTAGCTATAGTAGATCTGAAAGCAAGTCGTAATCAACTAAACCTTCCATTATGTCATTTTTCATGGATATTGTTTGAGATAAAGGAGTTAGATACTGTGGTACCCATGTATCCACCCACTCACTTGACTCACATTGATCCCACTCCCACTGAATACAACTCTGACAAAAACAAGCCAACTCTCGTGTCCAAATGGTCCATGTACCTACATCTGAGCTTCGAAATGAATGCATCTTTGAAGAATATTTGATTGTATGACAATCTAATCTACCTCCCACTGTACCCTCCTCAACTAACCAAAAGAATATGCGCACTGTTGAATCAAGTGTCCCTCCCTATGACAATGTTGAACTACACCAATCAACTATAGAACGTGCATCACTAAATTTTGCTCCTGAAATCTTCAATTGCTCCTTAACTAGAGCTCTCTTTACGCATGCACCTGCTCCATCATGCTCCCCTTTCCCATGTCTAGCTTCAAAAAAATTCCAAATATGAGGTAGACCCCTCTCTACATGCATTCTACTCAACCAATAAAACATACAAGCATTCTTGAATTGACCTGTGTAATTATCTAACCAAATTAGATGTCGGCCCAATGCTATATCATGCTCCTGCAAGAACTCAAAAAATTTTGAAACAATGTTGACATACTGCATTAAGTGAGATCTATCATCACTCATATAAAAATGATACTCTCTGATTATCTTTTGATCCTCCTCTGTACTATCAGGTGCATGTCTAAATGTTATGTGGACAAAAATAGCAATCTGAATGGAATTGTAATACTAAGATTGTACCTCATTTTGTGGTTGCAATGTGTAGTTTTCTGCAAATTCAACCACTGATATAATAGTACCAATCAAAAAAGAGTCCTTACACATCCTAAATTGTTGATCAAACCATTGCGACCTATGACTATGCCTTGCACACTTGTAGAAAATATTTTCCTTAAAATCTAGAATAAAATCAGCAACACTGCATTCTTTTGTAACCAACTCACATCTAGGACCTTCACCTCCGTTTTGCAAAGTATATTTGACTATCTCATATCTCTTTTTCTCAACAAGCTTCTTTCCAAATTCATGTTCGAAACTCTCATGAAAACATTGAGCAAACTTTGACAAGACACCACATTGTGAGCACTTTGCATTTAAACAATCATTTTTATAGAAAAAGCAACCATCATCTCTAGAACATAAAAATAGATCTAGCAAGTCCCTTGATGATTTTGGAAGATGCATTGCACCACACTCCTGCAACATTTCATTAGTATGCAAAGTAGAACGGGTATATCATAATAGCTCATGGTACATTGAAAACTCCACATGGTATTTGCAACAAGTATTACGAATCTTAAGAGGCACACAATAAAATGGCTTCAAACCCTCAAAACTCCTTTGCGAGATTTCCATATTTTTATGTGTTTCAATAAATTTTTTGAACAACATTGTTTGGCTTGATTCCAATAAATGTTTAGGATGTGGTGTGCGGTCTCGATTGCCAATTCTTAACTTTAAAACATCCTTTGCATTGGGTGATACTCTAGAGTTATCATGCCAAAATTGTTGAATTACCTGCTTTACATTATCGGTTAGCTTCTTATGAACATGTGGAAGCTTCCCAACAAAATCCCATGTATCATTTTCAAGAGGATCATCTATTATTTCTCTTCTTGCAAGTGCTCTATCCAAATTTTTACGATTTATGTCAAAATCAATACAAGTTTGTCTCATAAAGTGAGCCTTTTTCAATTGATGGCTTACTAGGGCGGTTGTAATGACTCTCCGAGTAGCTCTCTTATCCTTTTCCTTGTTACTTTTTCCAATAGACTTGAGAGAATTAAAAATATTTTTGACAATAATAGGATTTTTTTCAGTTTTCTTGTTCACACGAATCTTCAATTTGGCTAGCAAAGGTCTCATCTTTTGCATCTTTAGCAATTGTACAAATAGTTGGCATTGCTCGGTCAATGACTTATCACTAAAATATTGGTTGCAAAGTCTTCTATCCCACAACCGAACAGTTCGTGTTGACCTCTTGCCTTCAAAATTGTTTATAATATTCTCATCAAATTCAAGTAACCATTTAGGGGTGAGGGTCTTGAAATTGGAATATATCTTTCTTCCGTACAAGGTTCTTCATTTCTCATGTATTTTGGTGAAACATAATTTACACTTGCTTCAATATTATGTTCAAAATCTTCATTTCCAACATTTTCACCTTGAACATTTTCAATATCAATTTGAATAATTTCATTCCCAATTTCAATATCATGTTCAACATCTCTCTCAAATCCAACATTTTCACCTTGAACATTTTCATTATCACTCTATAATATTTTCATCTCTAATTTCCCCAATATCATGTTCAACATCTTCAAATCCAACATTTTCACCTTGAACATTTTCATTATCAATTTCCAATAATTTCATTCCTAATTTGAATATCATGTTCAACATATTCAATTCCAACATTTTCACCTTCAACATCTTCAATTTCCTCTTCACTTGAAAGACCATAGGGTTAGGGTTCACCTAACATTTAACACACACCTTGTCTTCTCTCTTCCTATGACTTCTCTCTATCTTTTGTCTATATGCTTCCAATTCTCTTCTTTTAAGCTTTCTCTCTTACATTTTGCCTCTCGACGATCATCAGTCCCGGCAAGATTATACCTCATAAAAGATGCTAAAAATCATTGCTACTTACAAATTTCAATAGAAGATGCCCAAAAAAAGTTGATCTTGTCTCTTCCCCTGCCCTGAAACCTGCCATGGTGTGTCACCCTAAATAGAATGTAGGGTCCTTTGGAATGCACAAAACGGCCCACATGGGGCTTTTCTATGGCCCAAAAATCTGATATCCGTTATGATCTGATATCTGATTCATTTGAAACAAATTATGATACTTATAACGGTATAATTTTTGTTCTACAAATTGGATATCCAATTAAAATCAGATATCCAATTTGTGTACACATAGACCTAAGGGTTAATGGTAGATAATAGAGGGTTTAAGGGTTAAAGGTTTAGGGTTTAGGGTATATGGTAGAGGTTTTAAGGGTTAAGGGTTTATGGTAGAGGGTTATAAGGGTTTAGGGTTTCATGGTAAGGGTATAGGGGAGAGAGATA
>VDFB02000003.1:264962618-265099418 GCA_007258455.2 Sequoia sempervirens | reverse complement strand
CCATGGAGTTGCTGCAACAATAGTCATCTTTGATCCTTTGGCAAAGGTATGCGATAGATTAGAATAATATAGATTTGTTATTCTAACCATATTTTTTGGTTTGCATTACCATTTCATCATCATTTAGGTTTAGAATAATATGGATTTTTTAGTCTAAGAATCTTTTCTATTGTGATCATATAGATTTGTGATTCAAAATATATTGTGATGTTCATGGCATGATGGATCATGGAGCTGTTGCAACAATAGCCAGCTCTGATCCTTTGGAAGAGGTATGTGAAAAATTAGTAAATTTGATATTATATTTCCTCTTCTATGACCTATTATTGAAATTTTTTGTGATGCTTGTATGTAGTTTAACTACTACCTTGATGGTTTGTATATGTGCTTGTCACTTTAGAACATCAATGTGCTACTGTTGTGGAAGATTGTGCTAACCGCAAAGGCAACACATGATCTATTTCCTTCCCCAAATAGGAAATGACTATGTATTAGGGCCATTTGTTTTATGCTTACATGGCATTTTAGAAATCCTATATTTGATAGAAATTCTTGAATGATAATATCATGCACATTGTGTATACTTTATGTGTATTCAAGTGTATACTTTATAACTTATGTGTATACTTTACAACCTATGTGTTTTCATTTGTATAATTTTCATTCATGTGTGTAGTTCATGACTTAAGTGTATTTGAGTAAATGATTCACTTATTCACGAGGAGAATAATGAACCCTAAACCCCTTTGCACCTTTACACTGCATCCATTTGATGCTTTTCCATCAATTGAAAACTTGAAACAATAGGAAAATACCTTAGAGATATCAAACATAGAGAGAGGTTATTATAGAGGGGCCCTACATGATCCCATAGACTCATACAAATTATTTATAGGTGACAGTTTCTGAGTAATAGCTCGTCAAAGATTTCTACCTTTTAGCACTTTGGAATCTTAAGGAAAATAGTCGATCCAATGTAGCTTAGAGTGATTCAACATGTTTGGGTGAAAAATAGGACCATGTCAAGCATAAACATACCCATTTTGGATGTGTTGGAATAGTCCGTTTTGGTCTTACAAGTTGCAGAATGAAAGTTGCACCACTTTGCAACTTTACACTAGTTGCATTTGACAACGTATTCCTCAACTAAAAACTCGTCACCATGGGAAAAAACCTCCGATATAGAAAAAATTGAGAGAGGTTATTATAGAGGATCCCAACGCCATCTCGTATCCTTAGAGGGAGAGTCTGTAAATGTCATGGTTTCTGAGTAATAGTCTGTCAAAGATTGTTGCCTTTTTTGCACTTTGGACTCTTAAGGGATCGTGTTGGTTGAATGTATCTTGAAGTGATTTTCCATGTTTGTGTGTGAAAGACGACCATGCCTAGTGTAAATGTACCCATCCAGAAGTGTTGGAACAATCCATTTGGTTGTACGAGTTGTAAAAAAAAAGTTGCACCACTTTGCAACTTTACACTGCTTGCATATGACAACTTTTTCCTCAAATAAAATATCATCACCACAAGAAATTACATATGAGATTGTAAAAACTAAGAGAGGTTATTATAGAGGGTTCAAACACAATCGTGTAGCCTTAGATGGTGAGTCTATAAGCATCATAGTTTATGAGTAATAACCCATCAAAAATTGTTTCCTTTTTGCACTTTAGATTCTTAAGGGATCAAGCCAGTTGAATGTAGCTCAGAGTGAATTGACATGTTAGGGTGTGAAAGAGGACCATTCATAGCATAAACATACCATCCGAACATGTTTGAATATTTTGTTTGGTCATACGAGTTGCAAAACGAAAGTTGCACCACTTTGCAACTTTACACTACTTGCATCTATCAACTTTTTCCTCAACTGAAAACTCATTACCATGAGAAAATTCCTCCAAGTAGCAAAAATTGAGAGAGGTTATTATAGAGGGTCTCAACATAATCCCATATCCTTAGACAAAGAGTCTATAAGAATTACGGTTTTTTAGTAATAGCCCATCAAAGATTGCTACCTTTTTGCACTTTGGACTCTTAAGGGATCAAGCCGGTTGAATGTAGCTCAGAGTGATTTAGCGTGTTTGGGTGTGAAAGAGGACCATTCCTAGTATAAATGTACCCATCCAAACATGTTGGAATATTTTATGTGGTCGTATGAGTTGGAGAATGAAATTTGCACCACTTTACAACTTTTTTCTCAACTAAAAACTTGTCACCATGGGAAAACACCTCCAAGATAGAAAAAACCATGACAGGTTATTTTAGAGGGTCCCAACACGATCCTATAGCCTCACATGGAGAGTCTATAAGAATCATGGTTTCTAAATAATAGCCTGTCAAAGTTTGTCGCGTTTTTGCACTTTGGACTCTTAAGGGATCGAGCTAGTTGAATGTAGCTCAGAGTGATTCAACATGTTTGGGTGTGAAATATGACTATGCCTAGTGTAAATGTACCCATCTGGATGTGTTGTAATAGTTTGTTTGGTCATACAATTTGTAGAACAAAAGTTTCACCACTTTGTAATTTTACACTGCTTGCATATTACAACTTTTTCCTCAACTAAAGACTCATTACCATGGAAAAACTCCTTTGAGATAGAAAAAACTGAGAGGTTATTTTAGAGGGTCCCAACACAATCCTGTAGCCTCAAATAGAGAGTTTATAAGTGTCACAGTTTCTGAGTAATAGCAGTTTAACCTCCTTTCCATTCCTTTTGTAAGTGGTTAATTTTAGTCTTCAGTTGTTTTGCTTCAATTTCAACACTTATGAAAATAAGATCCCTTTGTTTGATAGAGTTTTCAATGCTTAGGAAAACAAATTCATTTGTTCAAATCCACCTTAAGCATCATCTCTCACTTTCTTTGCTTGCAAAAATTATTACCAATTACAAAACCTCAATTACATTAGGTTGAACGATATATATGAAAACAATTGCGATATAGAAAGTTTGGTGTGGGTCAAGATTGATTGACATATATGCCAATATCATATCAGTGTTATTGCTTTTGTGTGAAGTGTGCATCAAGCCCATATAGTATGCCTAGTTTTTTTATTCATGCATTATGGTTAGCAACATTCATTATTGTGCATTATAATAATACAAATTGCATGTGGAAGGTCAAACAACATGCATGCCATGGAGTTGTATTTGGTTTGTTTAATGGTTGTATCACACTCATTTGGTTTGTTTAATGGTTGCATCATGGTTGAGTGATGTCTTAATTGTTGATCATGACTATTGTATAGATTACACATGAACAATCTAATTAACATGTATCTTGTTTAGTTGTAATAAATTTGTTTGAAGGTTGCATCAAACCCCTATGGTTGAAAGATAGTGATTCTTAAATTCATGATGATTTTATATCTTTTACTTGGTATTAAGCTTGAATGAACATCGAGTGACATTGATTTTTATCAAGATTATTATATTAGCTTTGAGTGAACACGATAATGACATATATTTCATTAAGTTGTATCCATTTGTTTGAAAATTTTAAGTAATCAAAAGAATCAATGACTTAAGACTATCATAAGATACTCTTTTCATCTTTTGTGCCTTGTCTATGAGACCACAATTCTTTGAGGCAATTTTCAAACAATTCTTCTCAACAAATATTATATAGTGCTTCTCATACCATTGTTCATTAATTTTAACTTCTTTCGAAATAACAATCAACTGCCCACTTTATTACAGGAGTTCAGAAAACAAAATAATGTCAAATGTAAATTCATTCAAGAGAGCTTGAAATCATGTGTATTCTCAAATTGAGTGTTTGATAACTTAAATGCTTTGGTAGACATGTATGAAAAATGTGGTAGAATAGAAAATTCGGTGAATTGTTTGAAAAAACTCATCAAAGAAATGTGGTCTCATGGAATGTAATGCATGTGAACCTTAATATGAATGAACTCTAACATAAATGGATTAGCAATTGTAATTCATCAGTTCTATTAAAATGTAATTTCGTTAATCTATAACATGTTATTGATCATAACTTTAAACCATTCTAAGATAATTATACATTCCATTATGAAGATTCAAAGTAGAAAGACATACACACAAGGAACAAATTAGATCGAAATATCAATTCTTATATATAAAAATGTAGAATAATTGTGTTTGTGCATATACAAATTTGGCATATATGCCTACTCCAAACAAATTTTACAAGTTTAACAAATTGTGGCATATATGTCATCTCAAGATCTATCAAACCCTAAACACATATCAATCTATATCAAATCATAATCCTGTGTTAGACCATCAAAATCAAGCCTCCTCATGAACTTAGTTGCTTTAAATCTTCCTACACAATATCAATTCAAACCACAAATTAGATTAATTATGTGAATGGTTGACAAGATAGACTAGGAAATAGAAACTTATATACTATCATTTATAAATTATGAATTTAACATCAAAATCACTATATGTATACTATATTATATCAATAATGCAATTCTTGTTTACCTCAAGTCCTGCTCTCTTTTTTGCAAGACGTTTTGCATATGATTGTCCCTTAGGACAATCAAGAGTCCTCGTATAAATAAATGGTCCCACACTCGTCATAGTGCCGAGTCGGGAAAATGACTATAATAGGTAAAATAAAAATGATACAAATTAACATATAATTGACAAATAATCATATTTACTAAACATATATCTACTTCTATCTAAATATAAATAACTGCAATATAAAATAAACACATACCTATTGTGATGCTTCTACATTGGATGGGCTCATGGTGGAGGAAGCAACTAAGATGGTTTCCAATATAAAAAATGACAAGAATGTAACACAATTTAAATGCACATGCACCTATAATCATAATATCAGTAATATAAAAAATATATACTTGTTGTGCAACTTCATCCAATGGGTCAAGCTCAATCAACATGGTTGTAAGAGAACCAGGTTGTTGCATAAAAAGACAAGAAATACATTAGACTATCAATATATGTAGTACATGTATTTAAACATACTAGATTTCAAAAATTAACATCTAAATAAAAATTTAAATAATACCATATACTGAGACTCTAGGACAAATGAAATGGTTGATTGTGTAGCCTCCTACTCTTGGAAAATCTAGTCCTTTGTCAACAACTATTAAAGATTCTAGCACATAAACATATATTAGTACCAATATCTCTTATAAAATATGAAAGAATTTAGATAAAACACACTATGAAATTACTTTAAGTCTCACCGGTGCTCCCATATCATCCCTGGAAGCTGATGTCTCTCTTGCAAATGGTCCACTCCATGCTCTATCAACTCCTGCATCTTACATATCTTGAACCTCATAGTTGGATGTATCTATGGGAGCCAAGCAGTGGACCATCGAAGATGACCTAAACATAAATTGTTACATGCCATATAGTAATGGGGCACACAAATATGTGTCGAAGAGGATGATGTCCTAGTCAGAGTTGATGATGGCATACCAGTCGGAGCTAATGTAATAGGTGCACCGCCATCATGTTGGGATGTATCAGGTGCATCACCATCATGATGGGATGCATCGTCATACAATTGTGCAACATGATGGCTCTACATGACCTAGAAATGATCACTAAATGAATGTAAGACATAAATGCTTAGAATCCCTACATCTAAAGAAATCTCAGGGTAAGGTAGTAGAGCTAGAGCAACAATAGGAGGAGCAGGAGGAACTAGGGTGACTTGGTGTGCTCTAGGTCTATCCTATGGCATCCCTCTACCAACACCTAGGAAATCTCGCATGTCAAAGTAATTGACATGACTCCCTAGGAAAAACTCAACATATAATTTTTAAAGAAAATACCAAGGGACGTCAAGATTGTTGTTGGGTGGTTTATCAAAAACCATACACCAATGTCTCCAAAAATTATCTAACATGCCTCTATGTGTGTACCATTTAATTGAAAATTTTGGCTTCCGCACATTTACGAGCCATCTTGTTATGTGATCGATGAATAACTTGGCTAATTGGGCTTTGTCAATGTCAAGTGCTTTCAACTCATCATATGATAACCTATTGGCATAAAATTTCCTTTGTTCCTCTTGCCACTATGCAAATTTATTGTATTGATTTAAATCCAAAGTTTGAACATTTGAAATGATTATTTTTAAAGTGTTTTTCATGTTTGATAGCTCAGTGAGTGTCTCATAGATTCAACATACATTTCTCAATTGATTTAAATTTCTATGAATAGATTAATGTATTGTTGGCACATTTTGGTTTGGATTTGAAGGGTTTTCATTTTGAGTGGGGTTAGGGTTTTCATGTTGAGTGGGGTTGGGATCAACCATTCTTAAGCTTGTTAATTGATAATTTTTTTCAAAATTAACAATCATTTTAATGCAATAAAAAACCTATCAAATATCCTATTTTTGACTAAAATTCACAAAGAAATAATGCAAAACTAATATAAATTGAAGAAAAACATTAAAATCCAAAAATACCTTTCAAATGTGATTGATTTGAGCAAAAAGATTGACCTACAAATGGATATCTGAGTTGTAGAATAGAAAAACCATGTTGAGTGTTCAAGAAAATGAGCTCTCGGGTTTTTTTGTTTTGATTTTGGGTAAGTGCACCAAGATGGTTCCCAAAAAGGGGGCTTAAGTGGCCACTATTTTCTGAAATCAAGCAATGCTAACCTTGGACGTGAAATTGAGGATAGTTACACTCAAAATTTTGAGATGGAACAAAAACAAGGATCAAAGTGCTTAGAGTCTACTTTCTAAACTACTAATTTATTTTGAAAATAGTTGAGATTAAGGGGTTCAAAAGAGGGATGTACATAAATTGGTGTTGTTTTTATTAGAAAAACATAACATAGTAACTCTTGTACGACCTGAGCATGGTGAAATTTTTTGTAGTATTTTAAAAATTGCTATGGTCAGAAGTTACCTAATAGTATCTAGTTGATGCACAATTTTTCTAGTAATTTTTTAATGAATATTTGATTTTTTACTAATTTTCTAAGTGGGCACTTCCTGAAAAGCAGAATTTTGGCCGTGCTCCACCTACAAATTTTTGAAAATAATTGATTTTTTCTTTCTTTTATTTTTTGAAATTTGTAGAATGGAGTCTAGTTTCTAAAAATGTAATTTATTTTGAAATTTTGATGAATGGTTAATTTATAAAAAATATTCAAACACTATTTTTGGCAAAAATAGACATACAAACAAAATAAATTATGGATGAGAGGCTTAACATTGTCAAAAAGTGAAAAAAATTACATTGTTGAATAGCTAAGAGAGAACCTAAAATTACCCATGTGTTTGATATTGTTGATATTGAACTAGATGCAATCTTGATGGTGAGCACAGACTCGATTATGTGAAAAATTGTGGAATTTGCAAAAACACGTCTCTGGCCTTGTTCGAAATGCCCTCCAAGCCTTTGGGTTGGTATTCCAAGGAAAATAATTTCACTTTTTTCTTTTTTTTTAATGTGAAATAACACGAGTGCGTTATAACGCACTTGCGTTATAACTCGAGCACGTTTTTTAAATTTGTTTATCCAAAAATGGCCACAAAATTGGTACTGAACTTCATGCACCCGTCCTTTTATAAAACAGGAAATAAATATGTGTTTCAAAATAGATATTTGTTTCCTTTATGTATATTTTTTAATATGTGGTCGTGTCCAAGACCCAACCATATAAATATTGGTGGGTTTTTTTGAAATGTAAGTAATCATTTATAATTTTATATTATAATATAAAATTATATTATATAATATATTATACATATTATAATATATATTATATATAATATATGTTATATTATTTATAATATATATTATATTATAATATAACATAATATTATATAATAATATATTACATTATAATATATATTATAATACAATATAACATTATAATATATTAAATATATTATTATATAATATTAAATTTAAAAATATTATTATAATTATATTAAAAAATTATTATAATATATTAAATTAAATAAGTGGTCGGCCCCAGACCTAACCAAATTAAAAAATATAACCTAAACATAATAGATATTTGTTTAGAAATGGATATCCTTTTTGTTACAAATATCTATTTTGGTATGGTTTTTGCTTTGACATTATGTACTTTCTATGCAAGCCTAGATAAAGTCAAAGCAAGTTTTCGCATTTTTGGGCAAGTTTAAAATGCCTTTTTTTTCACATCGCCACTTTTTGGACCCCCATGATCTTGCACAGACCCTAGTTTTCAAAAAAATTAGTGGGGGAGCACGCTTACATTTCAACTTTTCAGGTGTGCCTACTTCGAAAATTCATAAAATATTATATATTCATTAAAATTTTTTTTGTAAGAACTGGGATAAACTACATGGTGTTAGTGAATTTCTCATTGTTCAGATTTTTTGAATTGTTAAAAAAAGTTAACGAAAAAGGGAGGGGCCCACAGATGCTATATTGTTCGTTTTGATACAAACATGACCTTTTTTGGGCCCCCCTTTTTGAAACCCTTAATCTTCATTATTTTCAACAAAAAAATTAGTAGATTAGAAAGTAGACTCAAAGAACTTCAACTCTTGTTCTTGTTGCATCTTCAAATTTTGAGTGTAACTATCTTCATTTTCTCGTGAACATTAGACTTTGCTGATTTAAAAAAAAGTGGCATCTTAAGAGTCATTTTTGTGTCACAGATTGGTGCACACACCCTATCCATTAAATTGGGATGTTAGGGTGGAAGAGGAGACATTGGTGTTGTAGACATGCAAATAATCCTAATCAACATTATGCGTCTAAATCTGACTAATTAGCATCAAATTCCTCTATTAATCAAATAAAGCTATTTATTAGATTAATTCACCAATGTTCATCAAGTTGATTTAAATCTGCAACTTCAAATCTCTGTTCTGCACCTTGACACATGTACAACAATTTCTGAAGGAAACCCGAGTCGGGATCTCAAAAAAATCCTACAAAATAGTTTAAATTTTTTTGTCTAATGGTGGGTTTTCCTTGGTCAAACTCCTAGTTGGGTAATTAAACCTTGAATGGAGAAAAATATGCATAAAACCCTAGCCTTAGATGCGTTAAAAACTAGGAAAGTTTGAAATATGACAAAATCCCTATTCTATTGTGCTAGAATAAGAACTAAAAATATGATTTGTGTGATGCAAGATATCAGCCCTAGAAACCCTACAACACATGAAAAATGGAAATGAAATGACATGCAAATGAAAAGCAGACAAAATGTAAACCTTAATATGAAGATAGAGTAAAAATGGAAGATGGAATCACTTTGAAACCAAGTCTTTAGGTGTTATTTGATGGCTAGTTG
Organism: Sequoia sempervirens; assembly: GCA_007258455.2. NCBI lineage: Eukaryota > Viridiplantae > Streptophyta > Pinopsida > Cupressales > Cupressaceae > Sequoia > Sequoia sempervirens. Next base: position 265,090,125 of record VDFB02000003.1, on the reverse strand, counting down.
CATCTCCTCAACCTAGATTTCTTCATGATTCACCATAGGCATACATCATCAACCCTTTGCAATTTTGAACCTTGATCTAAATAGTGAGCTTCAAAACCTACAAAAACCCTAGTTTGCTTCCCTAAAACTTTAACTTTTGCTAATGAGACTTGTTGTAGAAGACTTGACTTTTGAATTTTTTTTTGTGAAATGACTAAAAGATGTGTGAAATGATTTAAAATGAGTATTTATAGGAAACAACACCTAATTTTTTGATTATTTAGATCTAAGAGGCCGACATTCACCAGAAATTTAAGTTGAAATAATTAAATTCCTACTCAAAATTGAATTTTCCCTCAAAAGAGACTCATTCGCCACCCATGGCCGATGGGTCCCACCAGAGGGGACTCATTTTCCCAAGGTGGCAAATGGGTCCCACTATTGATTTTTGAAGGTGGCTTTTTGGGATATGAAAGAATTTAGTGTTATTTATCGGGTTTTAAGTGATTTCTCAGGTGAAAGAGGCCTCTAGATAAAAAAAAAATGGGTCTTAGGGGCCTATAAATGATGTTTTGAAGGATAAATGATGTGAGGGGACTCAAAAGTGGGTCTAATTATGTGTGAAATTGTCTCTTTTCTCAAGAGGGTCCAATTTTCTATGGCACACTAGGATGCATTTCAAAAGTTTCAAACATCTCAGACCAAAACACAGAAAGGCATAACCTATCAATGAAATAGTCAACAAGTTGTCCAAAACTCCTTCCATACACACCTACCAAAGTAAGTATGACCAAGTTATATTACAAAAATATTCAACAAGCACAACAGACAAAAGATAATGATCAATGCCCCATTCCTTTCTCTCTAAATCATTTTTATTAGACATCATCGAGAGGTCATTGGAATGATCACAATAAGATAAATAAAAAGAAAAGATCAAGTACATAAACAAGCCAATGTTCTTCATACCTCTAGCCAAAAGGATGTTTTTTTCTTAGGATAAGTATCCAAAGTGATTTACCAATACATAATGCCCATTGTAGGAAGGATGCATCCTAGGACATGTTTGTGGATGGTGGCAAGTTGATAGGTTGTTTGAAAGGCCATTGATATAAGGTTGATTGACATGTTTGCTAAAACAATCAAGAGTTTGATTTTGATTTTAAAAGTTTGTTGTTTTGATTTTGATTTTACATTTGAAGTTTGATTTTTCTAATTGTTGTAGTTGTTTTTGTTTTTTTTCCAAAGGGTGAGTGTGATGATCAATTTGTTATGGATGAGATTATTGCAAGTGAAAGAAAAATGGGACAGGTGGATTTTTTCAAATATTTGGATGTTTTTGATGTAAATTTGAAATGTTATGAGGCTATTTTTTTGGATTTTAGAGTTATTTAATTTTTTTTTGTGTTTTTGTGTCTCGGGGGCTGATCAAAGATTAGCCTTGCCTACATTTAAGCTCAAAGACGATGTAGTTTAGATACCAATGCGTTTTTGACTTTTTTTTGATATTTTGACCTATTTTGGGAGTTTTTGACATGTTTTGGATGTTTTTGGATTTTTGCATGATTTTGACGATTTGGATATGGATATGCATGACGATATGAGTGATCTATTTTTTTTGGGGATTTTGTTGAAAACCAAGCTAGGGTTGATTGATCAGATTGATGGATTGATGATGATAACATTGCTGAGGATACACAACAATGCAAGGATAGTGTTAAGCAACATGAGGACTGAGATGATGATGGATTGATTGGATTTGATTGATCAGGATTTTGAAGCTTGATTTGGTAGAGAATTTGTTTGGATGATTTGATGTGATGCTGAAGTGAAAATTAGATACAACTCATATTGACTATTTGGATTGATGTTCGATGAAATATATAAAGCTTGATAAGGAACATCTTCTTATCAAAATATGTCATGGGATAGTGATTTGGATTTTTTTCTTACAAGTTTTTTGACCAATTTGATTTCACGTTTTCCAATGTTTGGATCACCACATAAGTTGTAAGATATAGATCAAGATTTATTCCTAAAGCAAGATGTAAATATCTACCCCCAGTGTCTAGCAATGTATGGAATGCCATGGGTGGATTCTTGGATAGATGTATGGATGGATGGATATTGTAAGCACACAAAGGATTCCAAAGATCATCTTGTGATAAGATAAGGTGTTCAAACAAAATATGCTTATTTGGATAGTGCTTGATGGCTTAGATCATGTTGGGTAGGATAGGATCAATGAAAATGACTCATATCAAGATGTTTACCATAAGCAAGTGTAAAGTGTGCACCAAACTTTATCAAGATTAACATCATTTGTAAAATGGATGTAGATGGATGAAAATGGATTGGATGAATGGTTTTATTATGGATAAGATGGATGGAATGTTGGGTTTATTATGGATGAGATAAGATGCTTCCACCTGAAATGGTGCACGTAGATGCTTGATTCTACACATGACTCCTCTTTTCCAGGTTTTCATCATGGTACTTTTCCAAGAGCCACTGTAGTGGTTTTCACTAGAGGATGATTTTTATCTTTACTATTTTCATGATTTTTTGATTTTTTTGTTTTTTTTTTGTGAAAGATTTTAAGCTCATGTTGAACCACTTGGTGGTGATGATGTAGATGCTTTTGTCATAACGTGCCATTGATATCCTACTTGAAGAATACTATTTTCCAAGATATGTGCACTTGAATGCAACTTTTGAGATTTCTAATGTACTTTGTTGATACCGGAGTTAACTTTGTCTTTGTGTGCGCATCACAATAGAATTCCTTCTGAATCCTTATGATGAAGGGTCATTGCCGAAACATGGTCAATGTGAGAATTGGTTATCATGCATGGAGGTGTGGATGGTGTTGTGTGTTTAAGAATAGGAGATGGATTGGTTGGTAGTTTGAAATCTTTGACTCTCCAAACTTGGGAAGATGAGCAAGTATGAGTGGATACAAAAGTGTGTTTGGAATTAGGATCAACTACTTGATATACTTTGTACATCGCTTGGAAAGCTTGATTTTTCCTTTGTGGACATATTTGATGGATACTTTTCCCTTTTTTATTTTGTCCCATAGTTTCTTTGACTAATGGAATTTGATAGGGATAATCTTTCTTTGGTATCCATTTGTATTTGATTTGTCCTTCATGATTCACTACTTCTTTTCCTTTGATGATGTTCTTCTTGCTTTGATTCACATCCTTCTTTTGGTGTTGGTCCCAATTTGTGGATGGGGTGATGGGTGGATGGAGATTTATGAAATGGCTGATTGTAGTATTGGCATTGGTTTCACCATAAGGACTCTTCATGCTCCCTATGTTGATTCTTGCACTAGATAAAATTTCCCCCAATAGTATAGAGGTATCACTGATATGTTTAGATCCCTTAAAATTGTCGACTAACCAATACCTTGATGCTTAGGATTGCCAATAATCTGCACTAGTTCTAGGATACCCTGTTCATGTAGGCCTAATCCTTTGCCTTGATAATTCATCCATTGAAACATTTTATTTGCAATAGGATATGATTTACCTTAGAAACAAGGTGCAACTCCTTCTCTGCTTTGTTGTGGATCTTCAAAGGTGATAGCTTCTTCATTGATAAGATAGCTTTCCATAAAAAAGGTAAGTGATCCAAATTTACAAGTGATAGTATCCTCCATAAGTGGGATAACTTCTTGATTCATATCTTTGGCTTGATATTGTGAAATATCTAATTTTAATGCTTCTTGAAGAGGTTTTGATGATTCACTGTCCACGTAGAAGTCTACCTCATGGTTCATTTTTTATATGCCTTCATAGGATGTTTTTGATTCGCAACTTTTGTAGATGCCTTCTTCATGACTCATTTTTGATATGTCTCTAGATTTTTCTATATCTCGATCATTTGTACAAATGTTAAGAGAAGGAGACTCTTGTTTTGAATGAATTTCATCTACATGTCCATTAGGAGTAAGCATCCCATGGGTAGATGGAGGAATATGTGCTATATGGATTTGATCATCATTTGCGACATCTTGTAAAGACTGGAGAGTGTCCATTAGATCATTTTAGTATCTTGGAGATACAAATTCTTGATCTTGATTATTTTTGGAAATGCTTTTGACATGCTTTGGATCAAGTTCTTAGCATGGATCAGTTTCAAAGGATGAATTTCTTATAAAGGGTTCTTGGATATCTTCATTAGGAATGGGAAGTGGCTCAATATCCTCTTGATCTTTAAGTGAATTTGGATCAAGTGTTGAGTTGAGGATCCCTTTAGTATCTATAACCATGAGGTCAAAGGATGTCAATATGTCTTGGAAAGGACCACTGCTAGACTTTGGTGAAAGATGTTGATCATGCTTTGGAATAAATTCTTGAGATATGTCCTCTAACTCATTAGATGATGTAGAGACATTTTCAACATGATCATTGGTTGATGGATCGTGGATTATGTCAATAGGATCAAATAATTCTAACACTCCTTGGAATAGATCATTGTTGAATATTGTTGAGGGGTTTTGATCATGACTAAAAAGTGACTCTTGATGTATGTTGAGTTGGTCATCGGATGAGGTAGAAACATATTCAAGGTGCTCATTGATGGATAGATCTTAATAATTATTTTCAATGATTGTGGTGGAGAGATTGTCAATGTTTTCCACCATAGGATCAAATGATGTTAACATTTCTTGAATTGCATTATTGTTGGGTATTGTTGGTGTAGTTTGATCATGATTGAAAAGTGACTCTTGATATATGTTGATTTGATTGTTGGATGAGGTAGAAACATCCTCAAGGTTCTCATTGATGGATAGATCTTGATCATTTTTTTCAACAACTGTGGTGGAGAGATTATCACTGCTATCACAATTATTATTTCTTGAATCTTGAGAATTGTCCTCAACAATTATTATTCTTGATCAATAACATCTTGGATGATATTTTTGAGTTGAATACAATTTGATGTTTTATGAATATTTTCTCTATGATACTTGCAATAAGATCTACCCCTATTCTAAGGGAAGTCTAGGATAGAGTTGAAAGTACTTAATTTTGGAAGAGTGATGAGTTTTCAACAAGCTTTCTTAGCACTAATTCAATTGACACTCCAAAAGGAGTATATTCATGTTTATGATCTTGTGATATTTGTGCTTGTTCAGGTGATTCTTATTGTGATTGATCTTGGAGATGTGGTGATTGATCTTTGAGATGTGATGCTTGGGTTTGTTGTTGATGTTGTTGATCTTTATATCCAACCTCTTGACATTAGGTATATTGTTATTGATGTGGTTTTGGACACAACTCAATGCTTTGATGACATGGTTTAACCAATGGAAGAGTCTATTGATTTTGGGGTGGAGATGTCTCTTGGTGATATGGATCAACAAATTTTCTAAGTATAGCAATTTGATCTCTCAAAATTTGTTCTTGATTTTTGATCTTGACACCCTTGATATAGTTGATTTGGTTTTTGTTCAAGAATATTTGGAATGTATACTTGTGGTGTTTGTATGGGATCATGGACAAATTGATTTTGGATAATGTTCTGATTTGGGATGATGTTTAGATTTGGCATTATAGGTTGAAATTGAACATTGGTGTGGTTGGGAATCACATTGCTTCAAGATTTAGGTAACTTTGATTTTTCATGGTGTTACCTTTACTTGGATCAATACATTGAGTTTTTAACATGGATATGTGCAGGATCATCATGGAAAAAATAGGCCCTTAAGTGGCAAAAAATTCAAAAAAATCAGAGTTAGGCAACTTGATGTAAAAATTTGAATAAGTTATCTATATTATTTCAAAAATATATAAGGATTGAATCTATATAAAATTGAATGTAGTTTCTAAAATACCAGGTTTATTTATAAAAAAAAAAAACTATTTGGTGAAAATTTGAAATTTTAATGTAGTAGTACTTAAATTTTAGGGAAAAAATAAGAAGTAGGTGTCTGTCTGGCCACCCTAACTACAATAAAATGATCATATTTTTTTATAATATTTTTAATATAAGTAAACGACTCATTTCCTAAAGTGATACATATTTTTTTGTAATTTTTTCCAAGTAAATAATTAATTATGAATTTTTTATTACAACTTTTAAAAAATATAAAAACTCGTATGTCTGACCACCTTAACTTGGTCAAAACTTCATGAAATTCATTTTTTCTTTTTTAATCCTATAGTATGCAAAGCATAGAATGTGACCCATGTTTCAGATTCAAAAAATGTGGTACCATTTGAAGGCTATAGATGTTTTTCAATCAACCTATCAATTAGGACTTTAGTTGTAATTCAAATAGAAAATGAATAATAATTATTTATTAAATTCAAAGTAAAATGTAATTTATATTGGTGGAAATCTGAGAATCTCTTTAAAAACCCTTTTTGTTTCATCAATTTTGGGTAAAAAAAGTTGTCAGCCACATACCGTACACATACCCATCATATCGCCACTTTTTGGACCATCATGATCCTACACATACCCACATATTGTTTGGACTTTGAACAAAATTTGTATGATTCACAAACATATCTATCTCAAAGTTTACCAAGTGTGGATTTGAAATGTTCATGTTTAGTAAACTTGTACTTGGTATAGTCACATTTAGCATGTATGGATTGGATGGGATAATGTTGTTTTGTTGAAGACTCATGTATTGATCATTTTGTTGATAGATTTGTAGGTTTGGAATTTGATTTAAATCTACCATAGGGAAAGTGTGTCCAAAATTTAGATTGGGCATACTCACATTTGTTGTATCATTGAAGTTTGTAGGAGATAATGATGCCATGTATGAATTGTATAAATGTGAGTTTTGATAATCAATTGGCATTATAAGGCTTTGATAGTTTGGTTGGTTTAGACCGCTCATGATGTATGAATTAAGTTTATATTCCATGTTCTTCTTTTGACCCGACCTTGTTGACCTCCAAGGGATTTAGGACCAATGATGAGATGAAGGATGAAAGGGGTGAATGATATGGGTGTTGAAATTTTAGGAACTTTGGACTTTGGGATTTGATTTTTATAGGTTTGATTTGGATAATGAACTTGTAGATCCCAATATGTTCGATGTGACCTTAGGATAAACTTGTTCAAAGGATTGCTAATTTAATTAAATGTATGAGAAAGGATGCATTCTCACACTCCTAACTAAACAAGGTGATTTTGATGTGTTTGATGATTTACCCAAGTCTAGAATGATGTTTCCAAAGCTCTAAAGTTGTTTGTGGGATGGAGATGATAAATGTTTGAGATGGATGAAGTATTTTATTTGATCCTAGATGAACCTAAGAGGGACCTTGTTTATAAAAACAAGATAGTGAAGAACATGCTTTACCCTATGAGTAGTTCAAACCAAAAGACCAATGTTTTTCTTAGAAGACCATAAGAGAAAAGATAGCAAGCACATGTGTGGGGTTCAATTGATTCAATCTTGGTTAATGACTTTTTTTTACCACATCAACACTTCTTGCTTATTTTTTAAACTAAATGTCTATGTCTCAATTCCTTTTCATTCCACAAGGTTCATTATGTCAAAATCAAGGTTTCAAGAGCATAGTCTCCTATGTTGACTTTGGAGAGATAAAATTGAGATATGGGACCAAATGTTTAGAAGCCTCTAAGGATAAAATAATCCCTAGGGACAAGCAGTAACACATGGACTCTTCAAGGATATTTTCCTTTTCCAAAGAGTTTTAAATTTTGGTGATTTTGTTGAATGTTTGTTTTCCAATGTTTTAGATCCAAAAAAAGTGTTTTGATTCCAAAATAATGCACAACCCTAGGATAGAAAAGAAAATATTTGTTGAATTCCCACTTGGATTTCTCCAACTATGCTTATTTAGAGTAGATGATTAGAAGCTTGACCACATTGGCTCCCCTCCACGACACTCACTTCTATGGTTTAGCCAAGGTTCGAATTCTCATGAATCTCCCATGACAAACTCTTCATCTCTACTAAGAACCACAAGTATGTGGGATGGCTTCAAAGGTCTGACCTCCTAACATCAACAAACAGTTAGGGATTTTGGATTTTATACAGATTGGTTCATAATCAAGGCACCCGTTTAGATGGCCACACAAGAGGCACAATCAACCCATATAAAGAGTACCACCTACTTGTTTTTAGGAGCACATGTAATGAAAAGTTTCCTCAACATTCAAATTTATATAATGGTTGGGAATAGCTTGGCTTTAGCTCATTATCGGTTTGAGTCATTCCCTTGGGCTGAGTACTTTTTCCCACCAAGGCAGGCTCTCTAAAGGTAGACAATAGCAAAGAAGTAAATTTGTAGTTTGACCACCTAATGCACTTAGAAGGGAACACACACAATGTCTTTTCTTCACACTCACATGATTTGTTCAATTTTAAACCCAAACTTGAAGTGTAGGTAATATTTTAGACAACCAATGTCACTAAAATGTTTTTGATTCTCAAGATCATCATGAAGCATGAGAGAAGTGCATATGCATTCGAATGACATGAGTTGTAAAGAAGATTACAAAGTAAAACAAACACAAGTCCATTTTAAATCATCAAAGGCAATAATGAGTTTTTTTTATAGCACCAAAACCAAATGTTGAAGTTGCTTGTTCAATTTTAAAACGAAATCAAAATTCTAGTAAGTGTTTGAGGTTCATTTTTAACCAACTTGAAGAGCTCAAATCAATGGCTAATTTTAAACCCAAAATTGAAGTGAGTTGTCCTAAAACAGAAAACAAAAGCAAGAAAATGGAAGCCCTAGGCTATTACAATAAACATTTAAAAAAGCTTTTTTAAGTTCAAATCCCCCTTTTCCAACTCAAATCTGCTTGTTTTTATTTTTGGATTTCTTCACCTGCTACCCCATCAAATTAGTTAAAAGTGTGTCATGTTTCTACATCATCCTGAATCCTCAAAAACTGATACAAAAGAAATCAATGGATATTAGTACTATCAATTTTTTAAATAATTTTGATTAAATTTCATTTGAAAGTAATAAAAATGAGAGCTTATTTTAAATCAAAATCTAGAAAGAAATAAAGCAATTGATTCCTTGATTTATTTATTTTTTGGAAGAATAAAAGCTCATGAGTCCTTGAATTTCCCCTTCACAGTAAGAGAAAAAAAGTGTGGGTCAAATCTGCTTTAATCATGTAGATTATTCTTACCTCTAACTGATCAAATATTCTTTAAATGTTTTAGCAAGTATTTTCTATTTTTCCTAACAAAAGGTTTAAAATTTAATTCAATTGCAATAAATATGCCAAGATTTCAATTTCCTCCTATTCTCATTATCTTGATGATCAATGCAATATCTTTTCGAAATGTTAGAGGACTGTACTTTCTAGATATGTGAGATGATGTATGTCAAATTTTCCAATCAAAATAATTGGCCAACCACGTAGAAGTTAAAGAGTATAAACAATGGAAACTGTAAAAAGCTAAACAAGATCATAAGGGTTCCAGGACTTCCAACCCCCACCTCACCCGAGTTCAATATGTAAGATACGAAGAGATTTTTTTTAAATAATTTTTGAAGTTAAGAAGAAGATTGTGACTGACATATGAGATGGAGGTCAAAGACAAAATTTTACAGTAATAAAAAGTTTGCTAGATATGTCAAAAAATTCTTCCACTAGCATTTAGTAGCCTTCTTTGCATTCATTTTTCATATCTACCTGACATTTGATGGACCAAAAACTCTGATTTTGTAGATCATAAAAGAATAATGGAGTTAATAAATGAGAAGTCAAACAAAACACAACCCAAGAAAATTCTAAGAAGTGTTAAGTATCCACTCTTGAACTTAATTCCAGTTGATGGTGTCTGGGCATGATCACCAGTAGAAATAGACTATCTCTATCAAATGCCGCCTCCTTCCCTTGGGTCGTGGCTATTCCCAGCCTGCCATGACACTACACAGAAGCATCACCTAGCATAACAGAAACAACATATGTCTTCTTGAAGGATTGGAATGTCTATTGTTCAAAATTGCAATGGTATAAGGCATCCAGTGTGAAGTCAAATGCATTTGATATAAGTCATCACTGATATCTAATCACTGCAAAGAAATTTTAAAAATGTTTGAAGTCCTCTGCCAAAAGTAAATAACATTTAATTAGGCCTAACAATAATCAAAAAAATGTCAGCGTACTTGACTCCCCCTCCACCTGCTTTTCACATAACAAAATCTTCTAAGAGACAAATATATATGTATATATATATATTGAAAACAAACAGAGAGAATTTGATCTAACATTCAAATTGGGATCCCATCAATCCACTGTTGGAGGAATAAATTCACATCTATATTTGAATTCTATGAATTGAGTGACTGGTGTGTCTTTACTACCTCGAAATAAATCTAAGATTATAGATTACAAAGGATCCACAAGTGGATGAGAAGACACCAGATAAATGCTTGAATAGTGCATGTTGCCCCAAGTTCAAGTTCAACATGCTATGAGGGCTAGTTCCAAAGAGTCATCAACCACAACATCCTGAGAAATTGTACCCTCCAAGCTCCAATCGATATAAAGTTAGCTCATATAGACTTACGACGCTTGCAAAAATGTGGAGTAGGGAGCTGTGGATTCTACAACCTATATTTTAGAGATATCTGGCTATAGGAACACATTTAATACATTTTTGTATGACATGGTTTCCATTCTGATCATGCACACATCACATGACATCTTCATCAAGTTTTGAAACTAGCTGTGTCTATAGGTCTATGCCAACTACTTTGATTTCCTAGCTCAAAATTCAATAATATCAAGATATGATTAGCAATGAAACAATTACTTTACAAAAAAGGATTTCTGATTCTGCATGTACTAACTATGTTGTGAAATGTCTATTCAAAGTTTTCAATAAAAAATAATTAAGGAAAAGAAAACATGTGCATAGCCTATTGCATACAATGCTTTCAAATACACTATTAATGCTTTGGGATATAACAAATGTAAGGTGTGCTAGATAAGGATAAACACCTCTTGAATGCAGAAGTTAATGCCCTTTTATGTGCTCTCCACATGTAGATCTATGCCAAAACAAAATTTAAGTTGGGCTACTTGGTCAACTACTCATGGCCTTTAGTGCTACCATTGGATACTTTTTAGGCAAAAATAATTCTAACTTGAAACAACCCCTTGCGCATTAATAATTAACAAAATAGACATTTTTAGATTATCTACCACGATTCTTTCCTAATCAAATTATCAATCATAAAGATAAAACTTGAAACAACCTCCTACTTTAAATCTGTCGTGCATCATTTGAATCAAATATTAAATCAATATTAAATAAACACTCATATCTCAAGAATGATGCAATGAACATGAGCGCCTGAAAATGATTTTGAAAAGATCTCCTTCATATTTTAAGCTATTTCTAGGCTATAGTCTAGTATTTCAATTACTGTGTGATGGGAATATGTAGACATCATAGAATATAAAGGCTGAGGTGTGAAGGCATGGAGGCAGTCATCAGGTTTTGAGATCTCCTCAAGCTATTCTAAAAAGGCGTTGAAGTACAGAGAATTAAAATATTGACCTTTGGTAAATGCAAATGCAAATCAGAAAGTTACCTCAAACCCACTATTCAAATCAGAAAGTTATTCTGCATACATTTAAAAATATATATTTTATCTTTATTGATAGAGTTATCACATAAGAGAATTGATTAACAACTCAACCATTATCTACTTTTAAGATGCTTTAGTGTTAAAATATGTGATGAATTCCTAGCATATTAAAATAGTCAAATAAGCTGGTTGCATGTTCATTGAATATTAGAATATTCCTATGAAGGAATCTAAAGAAAAACATGGTCAAAGACAGAACAAAGATTCATTCCCATCGAATGCATGAATCGATGCCCCACGATGGGTGCCAAAATGTGAAGAATAAAATATGCATTGATCGAAGGTTGAAAATATGAGTTAAATTAGTCAATATTGAACAAATGAGATAAAAACCTTCCCCATGAAATTGTTGAACAATGTAAAGAAAATGACAACATTATCAAACTAACATGAAACTACAAGCAAGATGAACATGGAATATATTCCTAAACTATCAAACCATCATCCCATAGGAGGATTGGCACTACTTTGATGTGGAAAGTAGGCCTTTCCCAACCCCTTTTGATAAGCTCTTGATCTTGATGAGAAAATGAATTTGATGCAAAATGATCATAAATATAATCTAAGTGTGATGAAATGCAAATGATGATTGTGCCTATAGTGAGAATGCTAAGATTGTAGATGGATTGTGGAGTAGAAGTTCCTTGTATTTATAGGTTGAAGGTTTGAAAAATAGAGAGATGGGAGGAATGTGGGACTAAAGAAGAGCCAATGATATTGTGACACTAGTCGCATGGCTAGCAAAGGAAGGTGGAGCACATTTTGGAAAATGTGCATGGTTAATGCATGTAGTTGAGGATTTGAGAGGTGTAAGAGAGATTAATGAACTTGTAAGGGCATTAAATGAACATGGTTGAGATGTTTTGGAGGGAAATGGTTTTGGAAATAAAGTCAAATAAGTGGAGTAAATGAAGGAATATTCTCAAAGAATATGCCTTGGTGAGGGAAAATAAGGTATTTAGTTAATTAAAATAATTGATTTTCATGTCCAAGTGGGTGGGTTAGTCAGGGGTTTAGGTTTGACCCAGGTTGAGTCAAAAGCTAGAGGATGGATAATGATGGTTAGGGGTTAATTAATTCAGATTAATTAACTTGAAGGAATTAGGGGATTTTACATTTGATTTAAATGATTTGGTTTATTAAACCAGATGGGAAGAATTTAGGTATTTGATTAAATAAAGAAATTTAAAAGTGGACTAATTAACCATGCATGGTGAATAAGTCCCTCCTAAGATGTAGTTTTGAGTTCGATGCAGATCCTGGTTCCCGGTTGACAAAAAACAACTTATGTGCAGAAAAACCTAGACCTAGGATTGATTCACCCAAGGTGGAAAATGAGTCCCAGCCAACTCAAAATTAGACTTTATCAGTTTTTTTAGATTGTTCTCCATTCTTCTTTATTTTCCCAGGTGCACGCATTCTGAAGAACAACTTTCTATTTTTTTTAATTTGCATTCTTTTTCATTCTTTTAAGCTTTTTGCAAACAACATTGTTTTTTCAAACATTTTATAAATCTTAGGTTTTGCATACATAATTAGTCATATAGATCACTTAACTGCACTTAGAGCATTTCATTTAGTTCAAATAACATCATACATTGCATAATTTGAGTGAACTTGCTAGATCTTTTGGCCCTTCTTTCTCCTTTTAGGTGAAAAATCCTAGAAGTGCTAGAAAGGTTTAGGGTGCCAAAAATCTACGGTTCATTTTGGTGAACCTGTACATTTTGAACATTATATGATTTTGATTTGCATTTCTATTTGTATCTTATGACTTAAGGACTTTATCATTTTTCATTGTTTTGCATCTTAGGACTTCTTAAACATTGCATTAGTGAAAGCATCCTTTAGATTTTGTTATTGCATCTCATTTCATTAAATCATTCCAACATTTTGCACTTACAATCTATCTCTGCATTGTACAGACCTAAAAACATTCAGATAAGACAAAACAATTAGAAAAAATTTAAAAATTCATCCCCTGGGACTCATTCACCACCTTGGACAAATCAGTCCCACTACAGTTTCTGAATCAAAATTTCTAGATTTCAATTTATTGCATTGCACCTTTCTATTATAGTTTAGTTATTTCTATTTTCTTAGCATAAATTTTACTTTCTTTCATGGCATTTATGGACAATCTTAGATTTTTGTGAATTCCCTTTTCAGTATTCGTCCCTAGTTCTTTTAGATTAGATTCATTGATACATAAAAACATAAAATGAGAAACATCAAACCAGCCCTTCAAACAAATGATTCAAGTTAGAAATAATAGATCTCATCCAAGTTTTCTTAGTAGTGATGATGTTGACAAGTTAGATGAAGTTCTTCAAGACTTCCTCTCACTCACTTCATCGTCTAATGCTTGCAATGAGAAACATAAATTGTTTAATGATAAAGTCTTCCTCAAATAATACCTAATTCTGTATCCATTCGAGGATTTGACAATACAACAAAGAAACCACTTGGGATAATTACTTTACCTATTACAGTTGGGGGGGTGGCTACTTTGCAAACTCCTATCCATGTCATGCCTTGTGATCTTTTGTATAATCTTCTTTTAGGAAAACCATAGATTCATGAGATGAATGTAGTGCCTTCAACCCTTCATCGTATCATGAAATATGTTTATAATAATCACATTTATCAAGTTGAAATAGACCTAAGCCTGAAAGTTGCTTGCACTTTGAAAAAGGAGCTACGAGTCCTTTGAAAACATTAATCCTAACATCCAACATAGATCCTCTTGAAATTGAACACAACGATGAAGAATCGCCATCTAAATTATTTGGTGATGATTGGGGATTCTTAGAATTCACACCTTCATTTATGGGTGAATACATAATCACATAAAAGAAAGATGAGAAACATGAACAACCAACCATCATGTCTACTCAAAATTCCAAACAATCTTCTCAAACATCTCTCTCTTCTACTTTGGAAGAAAATGTAACACACACAACCAATTTTGATGAGATAGATTATTAATCCTCGCCGACTCTGACATAAATGGAAAGAATTTATGGGAAAGGCTATGAACTTGTGAAAAAAATAGGATATACTGGAAAAGGATGTGGAAAAAATGAATAAGGAATTTGTGTTCCTATCGAACCTAATACACAAGATACAAAAACTAGATTGGGATATTATTTTTCTAATATGAAAAAAGCTACTCAATGACCATCTTTAAACATCAACGAGCTCTTACATGTCATCCAAAACACCAAATCACAATTAAACATCCCGACTTGCTTGATATGAACTTACCACCATCATGGTAGTATGTTGATAGTGATGAAACTCTAAAACAAATGTTAGGAGTTTATGATAACACATCCTCTACTGCCCCCATGAAATGGGTTAATTGTGATATAAACATTACCAAAAAAATTATAGTGATATAATTGAAGAGTCTCATGAGTATGAGGTTCCTAGATCCAACACACTCCCCTTAGGAGATACAATTGATGTGCCAATGGACATTGATGATACAAACAAAGTTATTAAGATTGGGAAGTTCCTTGATGATGAAGAACAAGAAGAAACTACAACTTTACTTCATGATTTTCCTATGATTTTTGATTGGAAATATTCTGATATGCCTGGAATTGACCCAAAAATTGTGACACACAACATTGTCCTTGGTGAAAATGCTAAACCTATTAGTCAAAAGATATGAAAAATGCATCCTAACATAGCCTTGCATGTTAAAGCAGAGCTTGAAAAACTCCTTGATGCAGGGTTTATTTGACCTATTGATTATTCTCCTTGGATTTAAAACATTGTCACAGTTGCAAACCCAATAATCATATTAGGATATGTATGGATTTCTGTGACTTGAATAAAGCTTCCTTAAAAGATGACTTTTTGCTTCCTAATATTGACATAATCATGGATTCAACTGTTGGACATGCTTTGTTGTCATTCATGGATGGATTTTTTGGTTATAATCAAATCCTTATTAACCCTCAAGATCAATACAAAACCACCTTTAAAATTTTTTTGGGAACATTTTGTTGGGTTGTGATACCCTTCGGTCTAAAGAATGTTAGTGCAACTTATCAACGCGCAATGACATTAATCTTTCATTATTTCATTTACAAAATTTTGGAAGATTATGTTGATGATATCTTAGCTAAATCTTTAACATGACAAGACAATGCAAATGTTCTTCACAAAATATTTGAACGAATAGGTAAATACAACATGCAATTAAATTTGAAAAAGTGTCTTTGGTGTAGAAAGTGGAAATTTTTTGGGGTTTGTCATATCTCATAGAGGCATTGAGGTGGATAAAAAGAAAATTGATGCAACCATTAACATGCCACCTCCTAGGAACATTTCTCAGTTGCGCACGTTACAAGGTTGAATTCAATCTATTCGTCATTTCATTGCATCTTTAGCCGATCACAAATTACCTTTCACACATCTCCTTAAAAAGGATGTACGCTTTGATTGGGACGAGGATTGTAAACATGCTTTTAATAGTTTAAAATCATACCTTGCAACTCCACCTGTCTTACAACCTGTTGTGCCAAGCATACCATTTATCTTGTACATCGTCGCATCTGCTCATGCTCTTGCAACATTGTTAGCTCAAGAAGATGATAATGGAAAAGAACACCCTATTTATTATGTTAGTCAAACCTTAATTGATTATGAAACTTGATATGAACACTAATTGAAAAATAATGCTTGGCTCTTGTATTCACTACTAGTAACTTGCGACATTACTTACTCAATGCTGAAGTACAAGTCATCACAAAATTTGATCCTCTAAAACATCTTTACAACAAAACAGATCTATTTGGATGCTTAGCTAAATGGGTAATGTTGTTAACCGAGTTTGACCTTAAGTTTGTTTCCCAAAAAGAAATCAAAGGAAAAGCCTTAACCAGTCACTTAGTTGATGCTCCTTCCCCCTTTTCTCTACCCAATCATGACTCCTTTCCTGATGATAATTTGTCTTAATTGCTGACATTAAGCCATGGGAATTGTATTTCGATGGATCTAAGTGTCGAATATGTTTGGGCACTGGAGTGGTATTTCTTTCACTCGATGGAAAACCTTTTCCCTTGTCCTATTGATTAAATTTCCTATGCACAAATAACAAAATTGAGTATGAGGCATTGATTACAGATTTGCAAGGTGCTTTAACAATGCATATTAAACATATCAAAATATTTGGTAATTTGGAATTGGTTATCAAGCAAATCAATGGTACATATCAAACAAAACATGACAAGTTATCAAAATGCAAGGATATTATAATGAAATTTCTAGAGAAGTTCAAATCATTCACCATTGATAACATCCCACAAAAAGACAATTGACATATGGATGCAATGGTGAGTGTAGCTTCTCTTATATCCCCACACAATCCTTCTACAAATTTCACCTTTGTTATCCATCTCATCATGAAACCTTAGATTGATACTCCAATAGAAGAACTTTTGGTAATAACTCAAGATGCCTCATGCAAATGGTATGATACAATATACAACTATTTAAAAGACGATACCATTTTTGAACCTACTAAAACAAATACTCAAAAATGTTTACGCAAACTCACAGCTAAATATGTGATCCTTGAAAATGCATTTTATAGAATATCTTTCAATGGTCTCTTATTACAATGTCTTAAAGATTCTAAAATTGCTTTAGCACTTGAACAGGTTCATGATGGTGCCTATGGAGGTCATTTTGGAGGTTGGTCATTAGTGCAAAAAATTGTCTGTATGGGTTATTATTTGAGACATATGGAGAACGATTGCTTCACTTACGTTAAATGATGTCAAATGCCAAGAACATAGAAATTTGATCCATGCTCTTGTTGCTGAGCTTCGTGCCCAAGTTCCCATTAGGCTATTTTCAGTATGGGGGTTGGATCTTATTGGAAAAATTTCACCTCCTTCTATTGGATATACATTTATCATAACCGCAATGGACTATTTCACGAAATGGGTGGAAGCTATTCCTCTCCATTTTACAAATGCTAAAGCAATTTGTTGCTTCATATTGGAGCACATAATTGCTAGCTTTAGGCCCCCTTCCACAATCATTTTAGACAACGAAACTCCATTTAAGAATTACAAAGTTCAGAAATTTCTTGAAATGTTCAACATTCAACATTGCTTTTCCACACCGTATTATCCGAAATCCAATGGAAAAGCTGAAAATACTCATAATATTCTCGAACAAATCCTCAAGAAAGTTTTCAACAAGCATCATAAATATTAGCATACACAACTATCTTACACACTTTTGGCTTATAGAACAAATGTTAGATCATCCACGAGAACTACACCTTATAATCTTGTTTATGGAACTGATTCAATCATGCCCTTGGAGTTAGAAATTCCTACATTGTGAATTTCTCTCCAAGACCTTATTGATGATGACACCTATAAAAATCAATGGTTACACCAACTTGAGATGCTCGATGAACACCGCATTAACGGTCTCAAACATCTCCAAGCTCACATCAAACAATTACAACGCAAATACAATATGTACATGTCATCCCTTGATGGTTTTGTAAGGGAGATCTTGTTCTTATTGAAAATCAACGCAAAACTAGTGTTGACAATGAAGATAAAGATAAATTCAGCCCTAATTGGTTAGGACCTTACATAGTTGATACCAATTATGGGTTTGGTGCTTATGTCTTAACACAGCTTGATGGAACACCCCTTAAGGAGCCTATTAATGCCACACATTTGCGTCGGTATTATCTCTGACCTCTTTGAATAGTATGATTGATAAAGCAATGTTGTTTAAAGTTATTTGATGTAATAACTTTCACATTGCTTAGTTCTTGACAACTAATCTTGTGTTTGTCTTGAACACTATAGTAATTAGTTAAGTCCATTTTATAATTACTTTAGGATTCATACTATTCACCTCCATGTTATGTTAAGTTAGATCCTTATATGAGTTATAGGTGTATTTAATTTAACATATTATTTTCTAATTAACAATGTTGTATCTACAATAAAACTAAAATATGCTTTAAACTAGATCACATTAATCATATTAAATCATGTAGACATTAATTAAATACTTTTATCAAAAGTAATTGAATTAATGACATTGCATTTAACCATTCACACAAAGAGACACATCATCATAACACCAAATGCACTTGTTTATATATATATCAAAGCTTTATATACATCTCAATATTATATACAAAGTCATAAAGGTCTGTGAGAACTAGAACCCTTAGGCTCTGGTGCTCATGAGCTGGTCCATGGGCATCGTGAGATAGTCATGTGTGATCGTGACCACAAATTGCCGAATTTGAGTGTGAACTCCAGACCCTGCACTCGACCAACAACGACAAGTTGTTGTCCTACCATTCAATCCCTCTCTACTCATGTCTATGCTAGCTCTGCATATAGTCTCCCAACCTCTACCGAGGTCTATGATGTTTGTACTGCACTCTCAGCTCGACAGAGTCGTCTCCTCACACTCTCGTACACTACCCATAATCTCATGAAAGGTATGAGCAACTCTGGCTCCTCCTCTACGATCAGTGGGGGTACGTAGTCAAGATCCATCTCCTCCTCGTCGATGGATGCAAGCACTATCTCCACAACATCCTAACAATTGAACTATCACCAATCTCTCATTACTCCTACAAGATAAACAATGTACACAATCAGTAATCATCATCATGATATATATATATAAATAAAGCATAAAATACTAAAGTACATGTGTAAAATCAAATATCATCACCTATGTCTCTAGTTGGATGAGGGATGTCAACCTAATCCTCTTTGGGGGGCATGGAAGATGTCCTAGCCTCTCTCTAACTTTGGGTGCTAATGTTTGTTGTAGCTACTGCATGAGATCTAGTCTTGTAAGTGTGTGAGGACTCTCCATACTCATATTGATCCTCAATAGCTACCTCATCACCCTCACTCAGGGGTGGCTCCTCCTCATAATAATCATCCTCCTCATAATCCTCCTCCTCCTCATCGTATCCTCCATCTTGGTCCTCATAATCAGGATCGACATTTGACTGGTACTCATCATCAATCACATTTGTTAAAATATCTGTTGGCCTATACCGTACCTCCTCTTCAATGTCCTCTAGCTCATCTCCCTCATCTGGTGCTGGTCCTACATCACCTATAGGGAAATACATGGGGAACATAGGAGTTGTTCATGCATATGACCACCACTCCTTGTGCTCATCTATGTTGCCGACATCATTAGCATCGGATGTTAATGGTTGATCATGATCTGAATCATTGAAATCATCCTCATGAACATGATTTATAGTCAGTTGAATAGTATCACTTGGCCTTTGAGAACTCTGCACTAATCGTCTAATGAAGGGGCACGCCTTCGATGGTGTCTGCACCTGTCCAAATTGTCGTATGACTCACCCCTAATAGAAGGGTCGTACAACATAATCATGTCTCCCAACTAGATACCTATCCATTTGCATCCTCCTCAGCTGTCCTATGGGTTTTACCTAGTATAGAGTGAGTAGATAGGGTCTCCATAAGATCCCGTCCTCCTCTAGCTGGTCAAACCTCACCCTCCAAAAGTGTAAATCCTCATATTGCCACAAGTGTCACAAAGGATAGTTGAATGCTCATGGATATCTCACACCTATAATACAAGGGAATCTGACAGGCCTGGTGCATGTGATATGCTCAAGGCACCACACCTATAGAAGCATACAATGCACCATACTATTGATCTCTTGAAATAAAAAATGGCCAAAATCATAATATAAGTGTGCTAAAATGCAGCGACCCAAAGCATACACTGTCCTCTGCTCATACATCCCTTATATCAAGTGTACCAGTCCCCCATCTAAGTGTGTCACTTGTCCATCTAGATTGAGAACTAGAGCCACTGTGTGCATCATAATCTTTCTAACAATAGGAGTTCATGAATGTAACAACATGGGAAGCTTGATCTACGCTCTCACTTGCTCGTTATGAACAAGTCCACCTAAGCAATACTGCATGTCCCTCTTTTTCTCACGGAATAATCGATCCCCCCGAAAGTATACCCTCTCTCCCCAGATGGGAACTCATAGAATGTAGTGTACATCCTCGAGTGTGATGGTCATCTTCCCAGTAGGAAGATGAAAGGTACAAATATCCGCATCCCAATGCTCACACAAGGCCATAAGCATGGCGTCATGGTATCTCATAGGTGGCATAAGATATTCCCAATAGATAGCCTCTAACTGTAAATGCTTCATCTCTGCTGCTGATATTGCTAGAGCATGATCTCTAAGAAATGTGAGTTGTCTTCCCCCTAGCCACTATTTTGATCGGGCAAGGACCTATCAAAATCATCACAAAATGCTCTAAAATTCATCTAAATTCATCTTGCAAGTGTGCTAAAGTCAATCTAGTGTGCTTTTCTAATGGCCCTAGACACTTTAGAACCCTTTTAAGACATTTCTCAAAGAAATGGGACAATTTGTGAAGAAATGGGACACTTTGCAAACAAAAGGGACACTCTACAAACAAATGGGACACTTTGCGAAAAAAGGGGACACTTTGCAATTTTTTTTCCAAGATCCTAAATTATTCCATAAATGCATTAAAAATCATTAAATTATTACAAAATCACAAGGAAAAAGTTGCAGAATCGAATCACCTCATAATACAAGTCGTCACGTGCCACCTGCTCACGAAGATCATCTAACTGCAAAGGTATGTAATCCTGTCTGCTCAACATTTTCTTCTCTCACTCATCATTGTAAAGCTACAAGAAGGTAAAATGAATAGTACATGACACATTACTTTCTTCTACTTCATTTAATCCATTTTCATCTCTTTTTACTCTTACGCATTAACATTGGGTTATTATCTTTTAAGAATTCATAAAGTATCTTCCTCAAATCAATATAATGGGAGCTAGGGTAATCCATTTTCGAAGCCATTTGATGCATTGGAATCATGATTCTATGTACGAAATCATCATTTGTCTATCGTTATGAGACATGGTAATTGGAAATTCCCTACCATATGATGTTTCTTATTTGATGTGGCTAGATTGCTACATTGATTCCACCTCTGTAAAGCAACTAGAATCAAGGGGGGGCATACATCTACCATCAAATTAGATCTCTAGGAGTTAGATACAAGGACTTTTGGACAATTAATGAATGTGTGTTGCAAGATGTGGTTCCTAATGTTGTGGTTGCACAAAGAACTACACCAAGGGCTTTGTTCTCCTGTCTTTTGAATGAGTATCCTTTTATGTAATAAAGTGAATCATTTAAAGTCCTTTAGCTTACATATGCACGTAGAGTCATAAGGGTGCTAAAGTGGGGGCTAAATGTGCCATAGAAAATTGGACCCTCTTGATAAAAGAGACAATTTCACGCATAATTAGACCCACTTTTGAGTCCCCTCACATCATTTATCCTTCAAAACAACATTTATAGGCCCCTAAGTCCCATTATTTTTGATCTAGAGGCCTATTTCACCTGAGAAATCACCTAAAACTTGACAAACAACAATTAATTCTTTCATATCTTGAAAACCCACTTTCAAAAATCAATAGTGGGACCCATTCTCCACCTTGGGAGAATGAGTCCCCTTTGGTGGGACCCATCCGCCAAGGGTGGAAAATGAGACACTTTTGAGGGAAAATTCAATGTTGAGCAGGAATTTAATTAATTCAACTTAAATTTATGATGAATTTCAGCCTCTTAGGTCTAAATAATGGGAAAATTAGGCGTTTTTGTCTATAAATACTCATTTTAAATCATTTCACACATATTTTAGTCATTTCACAAAAGCAATTTCAAAAGTCAAGTCTTCTACAACAAGTCTCATTAGCAAAAGTTAAAGTTTTAGGGCAGCAAACTAGGGTTTTTGCAGGTCTTGAAGCTCACTCTTTAGATCAAGGTTCAAAATTGCAAAGGGTTGATGATGGATGCCTATGGTGAATCATGAAGAAATCTAGGTTAAGGAAATGCAACTAGCCATCAAATAACACCTAAAGACTTGGTTTCAAAGTGATTCCATCTTCCATTTTCACTCTATCTTCAGATTAATGTTTGCATTTTTTCTACTTTTCATTTGTATGTCATTTCATTTCCATTTTTGATGTGTTGTAGGGTTTCTAGGGTTGATATCTTGCATCACACAAATCATATTTTCATTTCTTATTCTAGCACAATAGAATAGGGCTTTTGTGATATTTCAGACTTTCCTAGTCTTTAACACATCTAAGGCTACGTTTTTATGCAAATTTTTCTCCATTCAAGGTTTAATTACCCACCTAGGGGTTTGACCAAGGTAAAACCCCCCATTAGACAAAAAAATTTAAACTATTTTTTAGGAATTTTCTAAGATTTTGACTTGAGTTTCCATCATAAATTGTTGTACAAATGTTAAGGTGCAGAACAAAGATTTGAAGTTGTAGAAATTTAAAATTGGACTGATTCACCATGCAAGGGGAATGAGTCCCTCTTGAGATGTAGTTTTGAGTTAGATGTAGATCCTAGTTCCTAGTTGATAGAAAACAACTTCTATGCAGAAAAATCCAAACTTGGGACTGATTCACCCAAGGTAGCGAATGAGTCCTAGTCAGGTCAAAATCAAACTTTATCATTTTTTTAGATTTTTCTCCAATCTTCTTCAGTTTTCCAGGTGCACACATTCTGAAGTACAACTTTCTGTTTGTTTCAATTTGCATTCTTGTTCATTCTTTTAAGCTTTTTGCAAACAACACTGTGTTTTCAAATATTTTATAAATCTTACATTTTGCATACATAATCAATCATATAGATCACTTAACTACACTTAGACCATTTCATTTAGTTCAAATAACATCATACATTGCATAATTTTAGTGAACTAGCTTGATCTTTTGGCCCTTCTTTCTCCTTTAGGTGAAAAACCCTAGAAGTGCTAGAAAGGATTAGGGTGCCAAAAATTTGCAGTTCACCTAGTGAGGTTTATGTATGCCAAGTGTGAACAAGAATACTCCTATCTATTCGTCGAGTCAAATTCCACCTCACTAGATAAAACACCATCCTAGTTTTATATACCGTGATGCATCGTATCTATGTGTGTTATCAAAATTTAAGGAAAGTTATGCTCTTTACATCCCCAATCCCTGGATAAGCAATACATCATCATCATTAATCATCACATCTAATAAAGTCTTAACAACTCGTAGACCTGTTGGAATTCTGCATCAGAATCAAGGGTTGATCCCTCTGATTCTTCTATCCTCTTTCATGCTAACATGCTATCATGACATCCACCATCTTGCATCCACAAACCATCTACGTCCTACATAATCATGGCATCCATCTCATTTGCATTGTCAACATAATATAAATTTATTAGTCTAACCATCAATGCATCCATCTTGAACCTCTTTGTTTCGAGATTGACCCTAAAATCAAACTTTTCACTTGATCTCTCGAGGGGGAATTGTACTTGCATACTTCTTTCCATTGGGGCAACAATAGGGCATCCAAAAAAATAAAGAATTTTTTGAATTTCGATCTCGGCAGTGTTATTCTTTAAACCAACACAACTCGTACATTGCTTCAAATAGGGGCAAAATGTAGACACACAAATAATCCTAATCGATATTATGCATCTAAATATGACTAATTAACATCAAATTCCTCTATTAACCAAATAAAGCTATTTATTATATTAATTCACCAATGTTCATCAAGTTGATTTAAATAAATCAATTTATTTAATCAAATCCATAGTCTTCTCATCTGGTTTAATAAACCAAATCATTTAAATCAAATTTCAAATCCCCTAATTCCTTCAAGTTAATTAATCTGAATTAATTAACCCCTAACCATCATTGTCCGTCCTCTAGCTTTTGACTCAACCTAGGTCAAACCTAGACCCCTTACTAAACCACCCACTTGCACATGAAAATCAATTATTTTAATTAACTAAATACCTTATTTTCCCTCACCAAGGCATATTCTTTGAGAATATTCATTCATTTACTCTACTTATTTGACTTTCTTTACCAAAGCATTTCCCTCCAAAACATCTCAACCATATTTATTTAATGCCTCTTACAAGTGCATTAATCTCTCTTACACCTCTCAAATCCTCAACTACATGCATTAACCATGCAACTCCAAAATTTTCTCCACCTTCCTCCACTAGCCATGTGACAAGTGTCACAATATCATCGGCTCTTCTTTAGTCCCACATTCCTCCCATCTCTCCATTTTTCAAACGTTCAACCTATAAATACAAGACACTTCCCCTCCACAATCCATCTATAATCTTAGAATTCTCACTATAGGCACAATAATCATTTGCATTTCATCACATCTTAGCTTATTTTTATGATCATTTTACATTAAAGTAATTTTCTCATCAAGATCAAGAGCTTATCAAAAGGGGTTGGGAAAGGGCTACTTTGCGCATCAAATTAGCACTAATCCTCCTATGGGATGATGGTTTGAGTAGTTTAGGAATAGATTTCATTTTCATCTTGCTTTTAGTTTCATGTTAGTTTGATAATGTTGTCATTTCCTTTACATTGCTCAACAATTTCATGGGGAAGACTTTTATCTCATTTATTCAATATTGACTAATTTAACTCATATTTGTCAATATTTGATCAATGCAGATTTTAGTCTTCACAGGTGTACTCTTATGTCTAGTTTTCTCTACTATATCCACCTTATTTTGAGTAGCCTTCAGTTGTCAAGCAATCTTCACTTGCTCCCATTGAACCTCCATCTATTGTCAAAGCCTACACTTCTCTACCATTGGTTTATTTATTACATCTCTCTAAAATCATATTGAGTCCTTCTCTACCTGATTTTCTTCTCATTATGCTTTCCTCTCTCTCATCTTCTCCCATTTCATTTCTTGCAATTCTTCATTTCTTTTTTATGTGTCTCTTGTTCATTCATCAAGTCAATGTAGGAGTTTGATGTTAAAATATAAGATTGCCTACATAGACAAAGCACTCCATTTCGATCTCTCTATGATGATTATTGCACCCTTTGCATTGGAAGTCAAAGAAATTTAGTTATTATGATTTTTGTTTGTTGGTCATCAACTTGTGTGCATGGCACAAAGTCAACATCTTGGGGACTTGTACCATTTTCATCTTCATATTCTAGCTTATTGTCTGCATCACAATTTGATGCATTTGTAAAGTAATGGATGACCTCTACTAGATCATTCGGTGGTAGTGATGGGATGGATAAAATATCATCCATTGGACTAAAACTCAAGTGCACCCAATGTTTAAATTTTCTTCTTTCAACCACTCTAGTTGGCTTGTATGTGAGGGTAGACTTAGACCTTCTCCATTGTTTGTAACCTCATTAAATAGGTTTTTTGAACAATAGGGATTTTAGTGTCCTGAAATTCAATATCATGATTTTTTGTGCATTTCCCTTCTAAGTTGTTTACAGTTTCAATGAGGGCATTTTATGCATTGAATGTTTGCATGAACTCATCAATATAATCCTCATTAAAACTAGCTAACCTTAAGCAATTTTTTGCTACAATAAAATATGCATCCTCTTTGACTATCATGGCATCACTTTCTACTTCAATAGTGTTTGCTTCATCTTCAACTATGAAGGCCCTGCTTGGCCTCATATCTTTTTCAAGTGCATTTTGATTTAATAAAAAAATCTTATTCTTCGTAATCCACTCATAATATTGTATAGCCTACATGAATTCAACTTACTAGCAAGAGTTTTTGAAAGAGGAAAAAATTGGTTTTACAGGGACCCAAAACCACAAAGTTTACAAATAAAAGAAAAGATCATAAAAGACCCCATAAAAAGAGAGGGTGTAGAGAGGAAAAAAAATTACAAAGCCACAGCCACCAAAATAGCTAGCAAGGGCCATCGAAAAGACCCAAAAAAACCAGACAAAAGACCAGCAGAGACTAAATTTGGGACTTTAAGGTTTCTGAAGTCTCAGCTTCCATCTCATTCATTTCTTGAACCCCTCTCTTTAAGATCTGGACCATCTGGGTTGTAGGAGGCACTTTCCTCTTAAGGTTATCATGGGTCCTCTTCGATATTCCTTGGTCTTCATTCTTACTTTTATCCTTGTCCTCTTCCAGATCAACAACCAGTGAGCCCTGTTGTGACTTTTCCAACTTTTTAGACATTGCATTGATGATAATGGCATTGTGCCTTGCCATTCTATGGTTTTGTTCCACAAGAGTTTTCATGTTGTTTTTTATTTTAACAATTTCAGCTTCTAGAGTCTTATACTTGTCCTCAATATCATCATCTCTCATTCTAGTATTGTTCTTTTTCCGTTTTCCTTCTTCATTACTCAGAGCAAACAACTTCAATTCCAGTTCCTCCAACTTGCTATTTAGAACCCTATTTCTAAGATTAACATCATTAATTTCTTGATAGTCCCATTTCATAAGCCTGAAAATATCACCAATGCCACTTCTAGCAGAGGCAAGGATATCTCCAAACTGATCCTGGACTAAAATAAGGTTAATATCATATGGATTAGGGGAGCTGGGAAATCTAGTACCGTCATCTCTGAAAGAAGCAGAAGGGGTTGAGACAAAGTTTCTGCTATCTTCAGGGTTCTTAGTTTTTTCCTCCAAAGAGTCTACAGAGTATGATACAAAATTATTGGCAGGGGAACCCTTGAGAGTGAGATTCCTTAAAGGAACAGGGCTCTCGGGGTAAATCTCAGGGTTAGCTTTCCCGAGCTGGGGTTTACAAAGGTGGGTTTTCTTACCAGACAGAACAGGGGATGGATGGGCTTCAACAATTCTCTTTGGGTTAGGCCTAGAATGTTTCTCTAAACCACCACTGTCTGTATAATAGTCCTCAAACGCTGTGGAGGCAACCGGTTTGGATAAAGCTGGCAGGCTTTGATAATGGTCATATATTAACCTAATAAGACCAGGATGAAGAATAGGGTATCTTCTAGGATTTTTCTTGTCATCCTCAAGGCTATTGCTCAACTCTTCCCTTCCGATTTCAATTTCAGGGTGGTTAGACATTCATGTTGTTCTTTCTTGTTTAAAGTAGTTTTTGAAGGAAGAGAATAAACTCACATCTAGGGGCTACAACTTATGGTTAGTATGTGTAGGGATTGTTAGCAACTCAATTCCTATACGCCTTGCTTCCTTTATTGTCTTGAAGGCCACATGGATGTCATGACCATTAAAGATAAGCAGAGGTATTTTTGTGGGTTAAATCCCACCAAGCATTGATGCAACAAAGTGCTAGAGCCAATTGACAAATAATTATTTAATCATCCATGCATGTTCTTGGGCTACCATGCATGCCCCTAGCTCAAATTAGCAATATAATTTTTCACATGATATTTTGACTTAAATAGGTAGAAGCCAGGTATACTGCTTCTCGATACACTATCACAAACTAAAATGGTGATCCACTCTCTCCTTTTGGAGATTAAGTGTGGTCCGTGCATCTCAACCCCATCCTTACAATTACTCACATGCCACAATTTTTTCTAGCCTATACAATTGTTTCATCTCATTTCTATATTCTAATAAGCCCATAATGGTGGTTGGTGTGCAACTTATCCAAGATTTAATAGAAGGATGAGACAATGGAGGGTCATAGCATAATTTCTCTATCCATTTCCACCCTTTCAGTAGTTCTAATTGTCAAATTAGGATGCTTTTGTCAAAAACCAACCCACCATGACCTCTCTAGCATCACATTTGTGAATAGGTTAGGCTTTGATTCAATCATTTGGGCCATAGTAGGTTTCAGTTGAGAAACTTGAAGGCCATGACCAATATCAGCCATTTCCTTGCACCATTGGATAAATTCAATTTCTTCCTCTTCAAATAAGATGGTTTGTGGACCCTTCCTTTTGGTGTTGGTAACTCAATTCAATCATTCCCTCAAAATACTAGGCAAGATTCCACACTTGATTGCTACAGCCTTAATGGGCATATGGTTATCTTTGACATTTACTACTATACTTTGTATTTCAGAAAGAGACCAATGGGTTGTGGAAAGATTTGAGGACCCCAAGTGCATGCTAATTGATTGGCCAATGTGAACAGGTGGTTTGAAACCTATTTGACTATTGTGAATAACTATTTTTGAACCTAAATCATGTGTTTATGGTTTGCAAATTTGGAAAGAACATCTTGTTGGTTGGGGATTGTTGTATCTTCCTTAGCAAATTATGGAGATGTGAGCTTCACTCCATTAGTCACTCTAATTGTGTGCCTTCAAGTTGATATCTTTTTTGTCTTACCTCGTGCCATGATTTTCAATGAACTTGCACATGAAGCAAACAATAGCAATAATGGTACCATTGTTAATTAATATATATAAATAAGTATAACATGTTATACTTGTCAAAAAAGCATAAATATGTATGAAAATAAAAGAAGCAAAAACATACAAAGTTAGAAAAGCATATGACCGAAATGTAATATGTACCCTTTATAAAAAGGTTATATAAACAGATTAATATAAACCAAACATGAGTAATATAAATATAAATTTGGAGAGTATAAAAATATAAATTTTAATCTTATGGTGTTCAGTTGGCACTCAAAAGTACACAAATACATACATTTCCATCAACATGTAAACAATAGTTTTTAAGTGAAGCATGTAAAAAAAAGATAAACTTGAATTTCAAACATTTGTTAGAATTAGAAAACCACCAAGAAAATGTGGCCACATACAAATTAAAAAAAAAACCATATATATATGTCTGAATACACAATGAAAATCTTGGGATCCTTGTTTTCCCTTAATTGGTTTTAACATTTTGTTGCATGCTTTGACTTTCTTTTGGTTCTTTTTATTGTGCATTTTTTAAATTTTAAATCTTTTTTGTCTTGTCTTCATTGGTCATTGTGCAGCCTCCCCTTCTCCTCTTGCTTCTCTATTTAGATTGTTCTTGGTCTGCAACTAACCACTTTTCTCCTCGAACTCTTTCATCCCGATGATAGATAACAGAGTGTGATGATGATGCAAAAAAACTCTCACACAATCTAATCTAGAAACAATGCAACATTAAATAGTGTAAAGTATGTTTTTAATAAAAAAATTATTAATCAAATAATTGTACAATTCTAAAAGGAAAACTATAGTAATTGGATTATCTGGTTAACTTCTGATCACATTTTATCACTTAGTAAAAATATCATCAATTGAAGGAACAACCAGCTTGTATTTACGAAAAAAAATACCGTAAGCAATGCTTATTCATTTTAATATAAGAAGCCATTACGTAATTGCTGAAGTCTGAATGTCTTTTCTAAATAACTGTAGCAGTTTACTTGTTGGGGATGAGAAGACAAAGCAAATGTGCATGTATAAAAGTCTATCGACTGTTTTTCTATAAAACTTGTAATCAAATAATTTGAAGGAAAGGCATTAAATTTTAAATAGAAGAGAATATTAGGAATATATTTAATTTTTCACTGCTCTTCAATATCTACATATAATTAGTCTTATAGCTTAAAACTATGATAAAGCTATACCTCTAATTTAATTTTTTGCAGCTTAATGGGGAGGCCGATGGGGAGGCCGATGAACTTTCTAAACTTGCAGCAGAAAGTAAAGAATTAAGGTGGTGGCATGAAAGGTATATGGCAAGAAACTAAACCCAAGTTAAACCAGTAGTGATATCAATCAGTAAAATCAGAGAATTGTGAAGATAAAAAGCGGAGACAGTTGGGTAGCTATCTTCAATCCTAGAATAGTCAACAAGAACCCATTCATATCAACTGGGTTTAAGTAGGAGGATGCATATCTGAGACATGAATATGTAAGTTAACATAAAATAAGAGAAAACCATATAGGTGGATAAACTTGGCAAGAAATATGAAGATGGACGAGTTTGGTTGGGATAGAAACTCTTATCCTTTAGTAAGGTTTGGAAAGAAGGTGAAGGGCAGAAAATTAAAAGGCAGAAAGTTGGTTTAAATTTGTTTGCTCTCAGCAATTAGTTAGGGCCAATCATACTAGATCAAGATACTCAGGAGATTAAAGACTGGTGGCATCAAACTTCCTAGGTATGGTGTAACTGATGATACTCAGGGCAATATAAACTGGTGAAACTGTTTAATCCAAGGAGAGGATCGAGGAGAAGGGGTAGACCTCCGAGCAACAGGCAGAGGGCTGAATCATCCTCTCATGCTCCACGAAGAAGAGGAAGGCCTATTGGGAGCAAAAAGAGAGCAGAGTCCTCTTCATCAGGCCGCAGGAGGAGGAAGACTTCCACACAACGTTGAGAAGATTATGCAGATACGAAATCATAGATAGTTTTTTTGAATTTAAGGAATTTAGAAAGTTGATATGTTTGAATTCTTTAAATCTAGTAGATGGCAGTATGAAAATCTAATACGAAGATACTTCTATAATAGTTTATGATGGAAACCGATGATAATCAGGGCCATAGTTGGAAAACTCGCCAATTGCAAGTACTCGGCAAGCCCAAAAAACTCGGCTCGTCAAAAACTCGGCAAAAACTTGGCAAAAACTCGGCAAAAAACTCGGGAAATTAAAATATTGCTTAAACTTAACTAAAAACGCATTTTTTTTGCAAAATTCAAAGATAAGATGCATCCAATGAGTCAATAAATGAGTACATATAAGAAACAAGCAGTATTTGATTGATATGAGAGAAAATTGGATACAAAATGGCACCCTCATGTGGAATGCTGAGTGCTCAATGCGCTGATATGATAATAGTCTGAAACAAAATGAAAATAGCAAATTGTTTTTGTAAAACTAAAAGTAAATACTACATAAACATTAATATATTTCAGTTTTTACAATTTCACATGAATCACATCTTCCTCTTCCCATGTCTAGATCTCAGTAAGGGACCGGAAGAGGGTCTAATCATAGGAGTCTGCTCCTGCTGTGCTTGTGGCTCCTCAACCTCCATCCTAGATGTAGATCCTCCTGCAGCTGCTGGTGGTGGCACTGGCAATGACTCCTCCTCAGGGTCATCCTCAAGGTCGTCCAATGAGAATGCAAATCCACCCTCCTCCATTGCCTGTCGCTCTAAATCATAAATCTCATCCTCAGTAAACAATGGAGGCTGCTCCCCTCGCCCTGTCCAATCACTGTATGGATCTATCTCATCCAAATCAATTGGATCATCATATGATATTTCTTCTACCTTTCTTGTGCGCAATCGAAGATTATATTGCACATAAACAAGGTCATTGAGGCGTTTTTGGGCGAGTTTGTTCCTCTTTTTTGTGTGGATAGCCTCAAACAAACTCCAATTGCGCTCACAATTGGAAGAACTACAAGGCTGGCTCAAGACACGGAGGGAAATTTTTGAAGATTTGGGGTTTTTCCACCCCAATGTGTCCACCAAACATCTACAAAAAAAACAAAAAAAGAGTTAGAAAATTGTAACTTGTAACTTGTAACTTGTAATTATTAATTTTTCATTTTTGTAACTTGTAAATTTCAAATTTTATACCTGGTGGCAGCCTAGATACTGCTCTCTTTGCCAGGTCTGAAGAGAAGAGTGCACCCCTTTTCTCTCTATAACTCTGCAATTCATTAACAATGCAATCTGCCTCATCAGGTGTGGATGTCATCCGCTGAATGCAAGTAGTGAGGCCCTCCATAACCTCTCCAGTAGGATCTGAATAGGTGCCTGAGTGGATGAAACGGGGGTTCAAGAAGTACCCTGCTGCATGGATAGGTTGGTGGAGTTGATTGTTCCACCTCCTATCGATAATCTCCCATATGGGATCAAATTTGAGGCTATCCCCCTTATAATAACTTTTAATAGCCTCCTTGGCCCTATCCATGGCCTCATAAAGATACGCCATTGGGGTTTGATCCCCATCCACCAAGCGAAGCACTCTAACCAAGGGCTCTGACACCTACAATAAAAATTTAAAAATGCAAAAAAAGATTAGAGTTACAATTTAGTAATTTACAAATTTACAATGAAAGACATTAACTTCA
Organism: Sequoia sempervirens; assembly: GCA_007258455.2. NCBI lineage: Eukaryota > Viridiplantae > Streptophyta > Pinopsida > Cupressales > Cupressaceae > Sequoia > Sequoia sempervirens. The sequence goes on along the minus strand of VDFB02000003.1, from coordinate 265,057,587 downwards.
AGAAATATATTTAATTTGAATTTAGATTCAAACTCAAAGTTTTGAAGTTACCTTCACAATCTCTGTTGCTCTTTGTGCAAAGAGGGGCTCGAAGACAATGTTTTGAACTCTTTCTCCTTCTGGCTTCTTTGAATAAGGTGAGTCTACCCATGCTTGACTCACAAACATTTGTTTCAAAGCTGTCAAAGCACCAAGAATGCTTTGCAACGTTAAGAAAACCGTTGCAAACCTTGTCACACCAGGTCTCACCAATTCTCTCCCTTTGGTGTGCTCCCTCATCAAGCTGAGAACCCAAGGGTGATTGTAGATGTATTTAGTGATCCTCCTTCCATCCTCTACAATCGGTGTGACCCAATCTAATTTGCCTATGTCCTCCAAAAGAAGGTCAAGGACATGGGCAGCACATGGTGTCCAAAAAATTGTGTAGTGTTTATCTTGGAGGATTCTTCCTGCTGCCACGTATGCTGCTGCATTGTCAGTTATGATTTGCACCACATTTTCAAGCCCAACCTCCATGCACACTTGCTCCAACATTCTAGCCAAATTTTCTGCATTTTTTACTATGCTGGAGGCATCCACGGATTTCAAGAACACCACCTCATTTTTGCAAGAAACCAAAAAATTAATGATGGTACGGTTTTTTCCATCCGTCCACCCATCAGAAAGTATAGTGCAACCATGTTTTTTCCATTCTTCTTTTTGTTCTTCTATTGCTTCCCTTGCCCTTTCAGTTGCATTAGAAAGCAACCTACAAGTACAAAGTGAAATTAAGTACACAGTTTTAATTTCTAAACAAAAAAATAGCTTAAATTAATCATAAAATAAACTTAAAAAACATAAATTAAACTTAAAGAATATAAACTAACCTCCCACTCAAGTCTTTACGCGAAGGTGCCTTGTAGCCTTTCCCTGCAACTGTCAATGCGGTCACCAAATTTTGCCAGTAAGGTGAGCTTGCCACATTGAAAGGGATGTTGTTGAAGTACCAAAAATCGGCACAAGCAATATCTGCATGCTCACGCACCTCCTTATTCCACCCAGTTGCCTCTAAAGAAGGTTGTGCACCAGGTGTGTTTCTAGGCACAAAAAAATCACCAATGTGTGAACTCGTGGTTGCGCCTGTAGGTGTTGATCTTGACCCTGGTACTCTACTAGAGGTACTCGAATGGATGGAGGTGGTGGCGGGTTGCAGCGATTGCCTTCGCACACGTGGACCACGAAGAGATCCCACTATGTTGGCTGCTATATCATCATCATCTGATAGTGACTCAAGGTTGACTGGAGCACCTTGAGAAGAAGCTATGGCAGCTTGCATTGCCGCTTTTGCCTTTCTCTTTGCACCTTTTTTTCTTCTGCAGTAGAAAGTATTGCATTCATTTGTCTTTTTATTTCATCATTGGTGTTTAGGCACTCCTTAGCATCACGTCTAGGGATGCCTGCAAGGTGGTATTTGAGGCGATTGATGCCTCCACTGTATACATTTTTACACCAAATGCAATACACTGTTCCAGGTTCTGGTCCTTCATATGCATATTTCCAAGCAGGATCTCTAGCTCCTGCTGGACGAGTGCCTACATATTCCCCACTCGTAGGCATGGATGGGGCTGAAGTAGGGGTAGAAGCGGATTGAGAAGCCATTATCAATTAACCTACAAGTACACACACAAAAGTGAAAGCACAACTTGTTAGTTTTTTGATAAAAATTTTTAAAACAAGCTAAATTAGATTAAATCAACATAGATTAATTTAAATTAGTAATCTAAGATTCTAAACATATAGATTAAATCAATATATATTACTAATCTAAGATTCTAATCATTTTCATCAAAAAAATTGGATTAAAAGAAGAAATTAATAAACTAGGGTTACAAAAAAATGTAAAAAATAGAAAATTACTTTAAATTAGAAACAAATTAAGCTAATATATGATTTTAAATATGTTTTCAACAAACAAGAAGAATCAAATTAAAAAAAACAAACTAGGGTTTGAAAAAAAATCAAAAAAATGAAAAATCAGCAAAATATGAGAAAAAATCAGAAAAAAAGTGTCACAAATTCTTGTTTGGATGAATCTAAATCTTCTTTTCAACAATATAAATGTATTTAAATCTATTTTGCAATTCATTCATGATGTTTTTTAAACATACAATCAACAAAAATGAAGAAAAATAAATAAAAAAGAAAGAACAAGCAAAAACAGAAAACCTACCTGGAAATCCAATTTGCCTTTGAAATCTGATGAAATCTTCCTTCAAATCTCGTCTCCTCAACGTAAAATCACTAAAAAATGGTGCAAAATGCTCTAAACTCCGTTTTTGCTCAGCCAAGAGTGAAAGAAACTCAAAAAAACCAAATGCAATGACTTTTTGGGCGCCGGCGGACCTCATAGCCTGATCGCGCGAGTTTTTTTAAAAAACTCGCCGATTTTTTGTGAAAAACTCGCCAAAAAGTCGGCGAGTTTTTCACAAAAAACGGCGAATTTTTTTTTTTGCGAGTTCTTCTCACAATTACTCGTTTCAAAAAAAAACTCGCGAGTTTTTGAAAAACTCGAAGTTTTTGGCGAGTTTTCCAACTCTGATCAGGGCAATATGCCCTCTTTTTTCAATTTTTGTATGCAATAATGGAAACTAGAATGATCTGGTGGGTATGGTTGGATGACTGTAATTCTCTGTATGTAACTGAAAACTTTCAAAGATTCATATATTGACCTTGCCGTTTATCGATAAAAAAAAAAAAAAACAAATTTGCTGCTTAATTTTTGAACTTTGATTTATAGGGTTTTAATTGAAAAATAAGTCAACCTTAAATACTTCGAAACAAATTCAACGCTCATTATATCACCTTGATACGGATACTGTTAAAGTACAAACTCTTCTCTGAATTTCGTTTCTATTTTTCAAGTTGCGCAGATTTAATTAAGTAGCTTTTACGCCAAAAACCTGAACTTGCAAAAGAAGTAGACATTTTCATCCGAACTCCGTTGCATATGGCTGCGTTATGCCAACTTCTAGTTGCGATACTTTCAGCTCTTTCAAAGAAACCCGATAAAATTAGCCTACTTGGAGAGATGCTTATAAAAAGTGATGGGCTTTCTTGTTACAAAGTGGACCAGAACAAGCAGTCTCCACTTCACATTGCGGTCAAAGAGGGGAATGCAGATTTAGTGAAAGTGATAATAAATTACAGCAGCGACTGTCTAGAAATGGTAGACAACGATGGTAGAAATGCTTTGCATTTCGCCGTGAACAATGCTGTTGAAATATTTGATAAAGCTGCAGCAACAGGCCTGAAACGTATAATATTCTTGGTAACGTCAGAAAGACTGATAAATTGCATTGATAAGAATGGGCAAACGGCATTTGACATTGCACAAAAGAAAGGGAATGAAGACCCACAACTTTGTAGGGGTGTAAGTGATTTATCGTTATGTTTATTTATCATATTTGTGATGATTGAGACATAGCATAGCTGAGCATTTTATCAATTTAAAAAATAAAAAATTAGAAAACAATATTTTTAAAAGAGATACACCACTATAGTTGTTTAAATTGCAGTAACAAGTTGCAACTAATATGTGTATTTTAAAGTTAAGATGTCTCTTCATTTGTCCAAGTTTTTTCAATATTCAAAAATATTTTAAATGATGATGTTAGATAGGAGGTATTTATTATTTATTTTCTAGATTTTAAAATGTTTATTATTGTTCAAAAATTAAATTTAAAATGAACTGATCTTATCGCAGATTATAAGATATTTAGATGAATGTGGTGGTGTTAAGGAGGTGTTTGATATAGGCTCAACAACCATCCCATCAAGACAGGCCAAAAATTGGAACCCGGATGTGATATCTGTAATTGCAGTCCTATTTGCAACAATTGCTTTTGCAGCTGCATTCACTCTACCAGGAGGTATTGACACCCAAGGAGAGGGCCCACCAGCCCCTATATTGATTAACACTTATCTCTTCAAGCTATTTGTGATATTTGACACAGTGGCCCTCTGCTATTCTATTGCTTCTGCAATCCTCCTTAATTTTGCATTTTATGCCAGCAAACCAGAAGATCCGATCATAACTAATCTCAGTTTGGATGCGTTATGGGTAGCTCTGTTATCACTATCAATAACATTTGGTGCAGCAATACATTTAGTTGTGGCATCTAAGTGTTTGTGGTTGTCTGTGTTCGTGTGGGTTCTGGTGTGCCTTCTTCCCATATGCATAAACGCAATGTCACTATCTGGAAAAGCATTCTTGTTCACTCCACGTGACCACCAGCATATCAATTTATTGCTGCAAAGTCCCGGTAAGGCAGTCTATGTGTTTAATCCCCTTGATGCGGTGGGTAATGCAGTATTCTTTGGTATAATTCACCTTTCATTGTGTTGGGTTTGGAAGAAGCTCCATGGAATCAAATCACAAGTTAACTAGATATGCAGTTAAATGTATTTCGTGTATCGTAGAATGGAGGATTAAGTAGTAGATATCTTGAAAAGCAGTAGAGGGTTATATATTTTGAGATTTGCTTCAAAGTTTTTTTAGTAATTGGTATGGGGAGAATGATAGTATGTCTATTAGTTTATTTGTCATATTTGGTTTATTAGGTCTTTAAGTCTACATTTATATGGAATAAATGATGTATTTGAGATATAAGTGAAAGTAATTATATCGTGTTAGTGTTAATTTACAATTTCAATCTTCATATAATATATCTTTTGCATCCTCTTCTATTACAATAGTTGGGGCTTTTGTATAATTGCTTAATTTGTTAATTTTTTTATTCTAGGGGAGAATAATAGTATTATTGTCAGACATTGAACTTATTTTGTTTATTTATATTATTTAACTTATTAGGTCTTTTTGTCTTCATATACATAATAAGTGGTGTAGTTGACATATAAGAGAATGTAATTATGTTGTGTCAATGTTCACCTACAATTTCAATCTCTATATAATAGATCTTTTCCATTTTCTTCTATTATAATAGTTGGGGCTTATGTGGATTTCTTCAATATGTGACTATTAGATCAATATTGTCAATTTATTACCCTTCTCTCATATTCCTTATCTAGTATTAGAGCTAGTTTGATTGAGAGAATATAATTTGCAAGTAGGATAAAGAGGAGGAAAGGCTAAGATGAAATTGTTCTAGATTGATCGAAAGGATGCAATGTACAAGAAAGATAGGTGTACCATAGAAAAATGGCCCCTTGTCATTTTCATGGCCTTTTAGGTCTTGTTTCATAGTATTTGATATATTTTTCTTTAATTTTATGCTGTAACATGGCTTTAACATGCTTATTTAGGTACTAAAATTCAAATAATGACGTCTTGTGAAGGTATTGTGAAGTGTTGTAAGACATTTCTACATTCTTCTAGACTCTATTTATTACAATCTACCTAAAAATCACCTTTTTATTCATCATCAAGTCCTATTTTGAAGTGTTGTAAAGTCTTGTAACAAACTTTCATGCTCTCCTAGACACATCTTCACTATTTATCCCCTTCTTATGACTTATTTGACCCATTTATGCCTTCACATGTCCTATTTAAGTGTATTTTTGAATATTATCTTAGCAAACAACATTAAATACAACATAATTCTTGACACATATTTTCAGGTCCTAGGTGGGACCCATTCGTCATGGGTGGTGAATGAGTCCCCCTTGGCCCCAAATTTAAGATATTTTTAATTTCCTTTTCAATTTTTATTTAAAATACACTTGATTTCGACCTATGATGAGGTATGAAAAGTTACTAAGGCACAAGATAGTATAAATAAGTGATTTTCACCTCATTTTACATCTCCTATAATCTCATTCATTCAAGCATTTAATCTCAAGCATCTTACAATATCTTTTCAAGCAATATTCAAGGACTTTAGAGTAGCCATTGACATTACTTCAGACTTGCATCATCAAGGGTTTGGTAAGCTGATAGCATTTGCATGTTATTAGTTTATCTTTCATTTGCAATTCATTATTTTATTCAGGGTTTGATTACCAAAAGTGGGGTTTGACCAAGGCAAACCCCTATTTGCTAACCCTCAACTATTTTTCCCCTTTGCATATGTGCTTGCAGACTTAGGTATGCAGATTTAACAAGATTTTTGGTGTTGAAGATTGGCTTTCAAGTCAAATTAAGTCTATTTCAAGCTTGGAGAAGGTTTTATGTCCGTTTTCTATAGAATTGACTTCGACAACCCGACAAGCTGTGATTTCCAAATTTGGTGTTGCAGAGTTGTCTCTTGATTTTTCAAAAATTTGGCAGAGGGCTGATTCACCATCAGTGGTGAATGAGTCCCACCTTAGGACTGAAAATCTAACTTTTGTCAGATTCTGGATCCTGATAGATAGAAACCTGCTTTCGACAGTTTTTCACCAGGAGTAGGACTGATTCGCCACCCTAGACGAATGAGTCCCACGGTGAAAAAATAGTAATTTAAACTAGCATCCATAACTCTCCAGATTCATCACACTTCATCTAGGTGCACTCAGATTTATCCCTTTCCTTTATGTTCTGCATATTTTCTTCATTTAGTTCATTACTACATTACACAATGTGTTTTCAAGCATAGCTTAAATCTCACTTTTGCATTCATATCTAGTCATTTAAATTAGTCAATTGCACTTAGTAAATTTATTTAGATTAAACAACATCACACATATCATAATTTGAATGAACTAGTTAGCATTTTTGGCCTAACTCTCTCCTTTTAGGTGAAAAACCCTAGAAGAATTATAAAAGTCATAAGAGCCAAAAATCAATGGTTCATTTTGGTGAACCCAATATTTGAACATTTTAAATTTCTGATTTTATTTGCATATTGTATCTTAGTTTACATTTGCATTAACATTCAATTAGGACATTATTTTGTTTTTGCATTTTACGCCTTTTCATCTTGTATTAGTGAAAACTTCATTTAGATTTCAGTTTTTCATTGCATCTCATTGAAAAAATAGAAAATCTGCATTTTGCATTCTATAGGAGATTAAAATCATCTTAAAAGTTATGAAAAGTATAAAAAAATTGCATACTGGGACTCATTCTCCACCCAAGGTGAATTAGTCCCTTTGCACTTTTTAAACAACATTTCTGATATTTTTTGGCATTTGTTTGTATTTTTGTTTTTTGTTAGCTCTCTATTATAGTTAGCAACATTTCTATTATTTGCATTTTAGACATCTTAGATCCCCTTGCATTTGCATTCACCCATCCTTTGTGGTACTTGTATAATTATTTGGTGCCCTGTTGATAATACTTTAGTGAGAAGAAGTTCTAGACTCATGGCTTCCCATGATAGTACTTTTGTTGTGGACCTTGGGATCTCATGAGCTCCTACTCCTAGTATGGAAAATGGTGCATTAGGCACTAAGAATAACGCCTCTATGCCTTCACCTTTACATCCATTGCATGCTGACACCCAAAACAACTCCCTCTCCTAAGAAAAGGTCATTAACATTCATGAGGATTTTGCACATTTACAACAAGACTAGTGTCACTTGAAAGCATTTCTAACACTGCTATACCTGTTATTGAAAACCTTCATCGTTTAATTGAAAGTGATGATGGCTTGAATGTGATGAAGAGAATTTCTAAGATTTACAATAAACATGCATCTTCTAATACTCAATCCGCAAACATTCTTGTAATCCAAGAGGATCTCAAGTTCCTCCCCTTCAACCATCGTATCTATACCAACTTATACCAATCCCCAAGTTCACACAACTATGCCTCAAGTTAGTTATGTGGCTCCTTCTTTCACAATTCCACCTAGCATTCCTACTTCTCTTGTGGCATCGCAAGTCCCTTCCACCACCTTCACACCCCATAGTGTTTCTTTCACTTCACCTAACCTCGCCTACACTCCATCACCCTTTTCTCTTCCACCTCAACCCACTTACCTAAATCATGTTCTTACACAACTCCTTACTACCGTTTCATCCATGCAACACCAAATTTCCACCATTAGCCAGGGTCAAACTGCTCCACCTACTTATCATGTTCATAGCAACCCCTTATCCTTATAAATCTAACATACCCCAATGCCACAAGGGATAGAAATTCCTTGGTTTGAGAAATATGGAGGAAAAGGAGACCCTATCAACCATGCTAATGCTTATACAACTTTATGTAGTTATTTTGTCCTTAATGATAAACTCTTAGCCAAACTCTTTCCAAGGACCTTGAAAGATACACCATTAGAGTGGCTTTCCAACTTGCCTAATCATTCCATCCATTCTTTCACTAAATTGGTGGATGCTTTCATAAGTCACCTTCAAGTTCACATGACACCTAAAAAGACAATGGTTGACCTCATGCGATGTAGACGAAACATAGATGAAAAAGTTACAAATTTTATCTCACGATACCAATCCTTGTATGCTCAAATTGATGTCAAGATTCCTAATGCACATTTGCAAAAGATGTTTATCAAAAACTTGACCACAAATCTTTAGGATAAATTAACTATGATGAAATTCCCTTTGTTTATGCATTTATGTACAACCTTGTGTGAATACTATAACTTGGTTTCAAGTCATGATTCCAAATCCACTTCTAACCAAGCTGACAAACCCCAACATAGCCATCAAAACAAAAATCCAACACCAAACTTTCGTAAACCAAATAGAGGCTTTTTACAGTTCAATCCACCTCTGCCTTCACAACCACAACCAACCCAACCAGTTTCCTATCTAATGGCAGTTGTTAAAGTAGTGGTTCCTTACACCTATAAAGATCCGAATAGACAATTTACACCTATACCTGATTCCCTCCATAACACAATGAACCAGTTAATTAAAAAATGTATGCTTCTTTTCCACCCGTTTGACCACTCGATCCCAATCAGCGATAACTATATGTGAGCATCTCTTTGAAATCTGCAAACACTATTCCTCAAACATGGGTTAGTATTTCACAAATCCATCAAAATGATTCTATGAAATACCTTGTAAATGCTTCAAAATGCAACAAATGACAATAGAAAACTAAAAGCATTATGAAAACAATAACAAGTTACCTATTCCATAGTGGATTGGTGTCAAATGTGTCAATGACCCTTTCCCAATCCTTGCTCAAAGCTAAAATGATGAGATGTAATGGAGATGAAGAACAAAATCAGTTCTCAAACCAAGAGAGTGACTTTGCATGTAAAATGTGGATGGATTTGATGAAGAATAAGGCCTTAATTTATAGATTTTCTTAATAAGAGATTGGCCAAATGGGTGAATGTGGGACTAAAGATCCACCAATGAGGTGAGGACACTTGTCAAGTTGTGGTAGGCTGAAGGTTGTGCAAGATTTGGGAAATGTGCCCAAGAGAGGGAGTTTCAAATTAAAATTTGTGCAATAAATTTTGAGAGGGGGACAGGAAAATGAGAAATAAATGCAATGTTGGAGGGACAAGTCAACTTGTCATGATTTTCAAATTTGAAGGAATATTTTGTTTGATGCCAAGTTGATGGAAAATAAGGGTTTTAATAAGTCAATAAATTGATTTATTTGTGCAAGTGGAAAAATATAGAGAATCCAAGTGGTTAGGATTAGAATTTAATCAAGGATTAGATTAATTAAGCTGATATTAGATGATTATGACATTCAACTTAGACTTTTGGGTTTGTTTAAATTAAATGAGAAGAAATTGATCATTAGAGATTTAATTAAATAACATTGATCTATTTAATTAAATGGATATCTTTAGAAGATTAATTGATTTATTTAATAACCTTTAGGAGATTGATTAAATAAACTTGATTTATTTAATTGATGAGCGAATGTGATGCATAATGTCAATTTGACAAGTCTACATTTTTCCCCTCTTTGAAGCAATGTACTTGTTGCATTGGTTCAAACAATAAACTTGCCATGATCAAAATTCTTTTTTTTTTCATTTTTTGGATGCCCTAGCAGACAGAGGTACACTGGTACATTGCCCCCTCGAGAGATTGAGTGAAAAGATTCAATTTGAGGGTTGATCTCGTGATAAAAAGGTTCAAAATGGATGGTTATGATGTTGATGCAAATTAGATGATTTTAAGATGTTTAGACTAATAGATCTATATTATGATGATGATATGTTTTGATTATGCTAATGTATGATTTATGCAAATGTGATGATTTATGAGATGCTTAGACTATCAGATCTATATTATGATGATGATATGTTATGATTAGGTGAATGTATGATTTATGCAAATGTGATGATTTATGAGATGCTTAGACTAACAGATCTATATTATGATGATGATATGCATGTGATATGATATGCAAAATACTGATGGTTTGTGGATGCAGGATGGATGCCTCAGTGATGATGATTAATTGTTCATGAAGTGATGTTAGTGCGGAAAAGAAGACATTAGATGATGACAAGAGGATCCAACTTTTTGAGAGATAATGATGATGAAATGATGATGAGAAATGGATGATGATAGATGGATGATTTGCTTATCAAGGATTGGGATTTTAAAAGGGTCACTTATCTTATGTTCGATAACACACATAAGCACAATGCATCAAGGTATAAACTTGGACCAGGATGGCTTTGTACTTAGTGTGATGGACTTTGACTCAACAAATATATAGGAGTATTCTTGTTCACACCTGACATACAAAAACCTTGCTAGGATGCACTTTAGAAGTTTCAAACTTCTCAGACCAAAACATAGAAAGGTATAACCAATCAATGTAATAGTCAACAAGCTGTCCAAAACATCCTCTAACAAAGCAAGTATACACCAAGTTATTTTACAAGAATGTCGAACAAGCATAATAGACAAAAGGATAATGATCGTTGGCCCATTCCTATCTCTCTAAATCCTTCAGTTGGATATCATCGAGAGGTCCTTGGATTGAGCGCAATAAGATAAGTCAAAAGACAAAGATAAATCACACAAACAAGTTGATGTTCTTCAATACCGTTAACCAAAAGGGAATGTGTTTTCAAGGATAGGAACTGAAACTATTGGAAAAAGATAATGCCCATTATAGGAAGGATGCATCCTAGGACATGTTAGTGGATGGTGACACATCATTTCGTTTACCCAAAGTATTCCTTTTGATAAATAATGCCCCTTGTAGGAAGGATTCATCCTACGACATGATACTATCAGATGATTGATATCAGGTTGATTGGATGATGGACTATCGACACAAAGAATTGAGCAACTTGCTTACGTACTGACTGATACCTGAGACTTGACATTTTTGAGTTTAAAATTTAACATGCTAGACTTATTTCTAACTGTTTCACCGAAGGTTGAGGATGACAACCAGTTTATTATGGATGGTGTTATTGCGGGTGTAAGTGAGATGAGGTGGATGGATTTTTTCAAATATTTGGATGTTTTTGACATTTTTGCAATGTTTTGAGGCTGTTTTTTATATTTTTTGAGGTTTTCAAATGTTTTGATTTTCAATTGTCCAATGTTTTAGGGTTTTCTAATATTTTGACCAAGAGACTAACCTAAAGACCTATCCTAGGGGCCTCAGGGGTTGATCAATAGATTAGCCTTGCCTACATTATATACGCAAAGACCATGTAGTTTGATTGACGACTTGACTGATTTACATATGATGATATACATGATGAAATGTTAGCTTATTATGACAAACACCTAAAGGGGTAACCTAAATGTCTCGGGGGATGATCAAAGATCCACCTTGCCTATGTTCAAGCTCAGAGATGACGTAGTTTGACCAGATGACTCTATTTTTTGACTTTTTGAATAAATTTTTGACCTATTTTTGGATTTTGATATGTTTTGATGTTTTTGGATTTTCTAATTTTCTGATGTTTTTGGATTTTTGGATTTTTTGATGTTTTTGGATTTTTTGATTTTCTAATGTTTTTTTGGATTTTGTGATTTTCTGATGTTTTTGGATTTTCTGATTTGAGGACTTTGAGAATATACACGAATCTGATCCAATAAGAACATGCCCCTAGCATGATACAATAGACTATTCTGATAAAGGCAAGGCAGACTGACCTTGAGGATGGGCCAAGTAGTACTAGGAGGGATCTTGATATGAAAACATGACCAAGCTATGGTGTAGATGCAAGTGGATGAGTGATGGATGAGAACCTAAATGTGATGGATGATGGAAATGTAATGGATGGATGATGCCAAATAAGCCATAGAGATCCTGATGGATGGGGAGTTCTTATTTACACAAGGTGCCTGTTTGCTAGGTTTTCACCAAGGTACTTGTCCAAAGTGCCACTGAAGTGGTTTTCACTAGAGGACGATCTTTTCTCTTTACTATTTTTTGATCCTTTTATTGATTTTTTTTTGTTGTTACCAAGATGCTTGTTTGCCAAGTTTTCACCGAAGTAACCATTTTTTTAGGATTTTTTTTAATTTTTTTAATTTTTTGGTTCTATTCCTTGAAAGATTTAGGCATAAAACTTTTTGAGATGGGAGCTATTCATGGGATCTTGCAGAGGTTCCCCTTCGGGTGTTGATAACTAATATGCCCCTGATTTATAACTTTCTATGATGATGAAAGGTCCTAACCAATTAGGTTCGAACTTTCCTTTGCTGCTTGGGTTTGGGATATTCTTATGATTTTCTTTTAAGACCAGTTCTCTGACTTGGAACATCCCGCTTCTAATTTTCTTGTTGTAGCTCTTTTTGAGTCCATTCTAATAGACTTGCAAATGATTCAAAGCATCTATACGTATCTCATCTAGTAACTCCAGCTCATTTAGTCTTGATACCCAATACTCTTCATTTGTGATGAGGTTTTGCAATGATATCCTGAGGGATGGGAGCTTGATCTCAATGTGGAGTACTGCTTTTGATCTGTAGACCAAGGAGAAGGGGGTGGAACTGGTGGGTGTGTGGATGTTGGTTTGATAAGCCCAAATGGCGGGATTAAGCTGCAAATGCTAGTCGCGACTTTTGTCATTAACCATTGCCTTGGGGATAATACGGAGTGGAGAAGCAATGTTGGATTTTGAATTTTTCGCATAAGTCACGAACCTCCTAATTCTTGAATGGTGTCCCATTATCTGAGATAATGGCTTGTGGAACACCATAGCAACATATGAGATAGTTTAGGATGAACTTTGAGATTTTCTTTCCAATTATATACATCATGGGTATGGCCTCCACCCACTTAGTAAAGTATTCAGTTGCGGTTATGATGAATTTATGGCCATTAGATGAGGTAGGTGTGATTTTACCAATGAGATCGAGTCCCCACTGTGAAAAGTGCCATGGTGTGACAATAGGATGAAGCTCTTGAGCTGGAGCATGGATGAGGTCCCCATGCTGCTGACATTTTAGACACTTTTTGGCATGATCATGTGCTTCTCGTTCGATTGTGGGCCAATAATACCCCATCCTCAGCAATTTATTGGCTATGGTCATTCCACTCGAGTGTGAACCACATATACCATTGTGAACTTCGGTTAGAGCGGCTAATGCCTCCTCAGCATTTAAACAGCGTAGTAAGGTTCCTTCTATGCTTCTATCATATAGGGTATCACATAGGATGACAAATCTAGATGCCTTTTTGACAAAGGTCTGTTTTAGGTTTGATGGTAGGTCGGCGAGTATGACTCCTATTTGAAGGTATGTGTAATTATCATGATACCAAGGATCATTGGGACCAACGATTTTACACACAAATTCTAATTCTGGTACCTTGAATGTGGGCACGAGAAGCTACTCTATCAGAAATTCATATTTTGTAACACTGTTAGGGATGTCCAATAGGGACCCAATTGTTGCCATGGCATCTGCTGCTCTATTGTTGGTTCTAGGAATTTGCTCAAATGTTATTTCAATGAAGGATTCTTTAAGGGTCTCCACCAATTTCGTGTATGGAGTGAGCTTGTCATCCTTAGTCTGATATTCATTATTGACTTGGTTTATAGTTAACTGAGAGTCTCCATATACTTTTAGAGCCATGATGTTCCATTGCACTGCTATCTTGAGACCTATAGTCAAAGCCTAGTATTCTGCGATGTTGTTGGTGCAAGGAAATGCCAATTTGTATGACCTTGGTATGTAATCCCCTTGTGGGGTGATGAAGAAGACACCTACTCCTGATTCGTGCTACGTGTATGAGCTGTCAAAGTATAGTTTCTAGTGATCAGCTATGTTGAGATTAAAGATGGATTCATCTAGAAACTCTGAGACAAGAGGATTCTCAGAATAAATAGGTGCTTCTGCTAGTTGATCTGCTATGACCTAACCCTTGATTTCTTTTCTCTCCACATACTTGATGTCATATTTTGATAATATCATTACCCATTTTTCCATTCTACCTGTGAGCATTGCCTTTGATAGTATATACTTGAGGGGATCAATTTTGGCAATGAGCTTTATCTTGTGTGCCAACATGTAGTGTCTGAATTTTTGAGAGGCAAACACTACTGTGCAACATGCTTTCTCGATAAATGAATAGTTTAACTCATGCCCAACCATTGTCCTACTGATGTAGTAGATAGCCCTCTCAGTTCCATTTTCATCATGCTGGGTTATGAGAGCTCCAAGGGTTGTTGTTGTTGCTGACACATATAAGATCAATGGCTTCTTTGGGATAGGTGACATTAAGACCGGTGGTGTCAATAGGTATTACTTGATTTTGTTAAATGTGTCTTCACATTTATCATCCCATTTGTATGTGTCTCCCTTGTGGAGTAGGTGAGAATATGGATTTTGTTTGTTTGCTAACTACGCTACAAACCTTTGAATGGATTGGAGTTTTCCTTGGAGGCCTCTTAATTGTTTTATTGTCTTTGGTGCTTCCATTTTGAGGATTGCTTTCACTTTTGTTGTATCCACATCAATACCCCTCATCAATACTATATATCCTAGTAGTTTACCCGATTGTACATCGAAGACACACTTCTTTGGGTTTAGTCTTACTTTGTATTCTTCCAATCTATCAAAGATGGCACTCAGGGTCGTTATGTGATCTTGTCTTTTTCTGGACTTAGCTAGGATGTCGTCAACATAGTCCTCAACTATTTTATGGATCATATCATGGAAGATCAATGTCATATCCCTTTGATATGTTACTCCTACATTTTTTAGGCGGAATGGCATCATTTTCCAACAATAAATCCCCCATGGGCAAGTGAATATTGTTTTATGCTAGTCTTCCTTAGCTATCATGATCTAGTTATATCCTGAAAAATCCATCCATTAATGATAACATCTCATGTCCCGCTATCATGTCCACTATCATGTCAATGTTAGGAAGCAGGAAGTCATCTTTTGGACATGCCTTGTTCAAATCGCTGAAGTCTTTGCATATTAGAATGGCTCTATCAGGTTTCAAAACAGGTACTAGGTTTGATACCCATTCTGGATAATCTATGGGTCGGATGAATCTTGCATCTAACAAATTTTTGAGCTCCATTTTTACGAGTAAGGCGATTTGAGGGTGCATTTTTTGAAGCTTTCATCTGACAGGTTTTGATTCTGGATACACTACTAAGTGGTGAACCACAGTCTCTGGATCGAGCTTTGGCATGTCAGCATAGCTCCATGCGAAGTTTATTTGTCTTTCCCTTAGGAATGCTACTAGGAGTTCTTGCTCTTCTGATAATAGTGATTCCACATAGAATGTGATATGCGGGGTCTCCTCTGTTCCTAGGTTGACAGGATTGCACTTTTCAGCCAAGACTACTGACCTCTCCTGATGAATAGCTCTTAAAGGAAGATTGAATCCTTCATCCTTGGGTGCCTCAGAGAGGTTTTCACCATTGGATACATCCTTTCTTTTTACTTTTTTCTTGTCAAAGAGTGCCACAGTGTGGTTTTCACTCAAGAACTTGGATATGATTATGAGTTTCTCACTTTTGTGACTAAAGGATTTAATCATTTCCCCACAATAGGCATGTGTGTTCAGCTCTATTATAAACCCTGCTTTGTGATCCCCATCTGGAATGTTGTCTCACAATCCCATGAATTCTGAGAGTGCCTCATCATTTTTGAATGTATCAAGAATTGGTGATCCTCGTTGGTCGTGGTCGATGAGTTGGGGATAGACTAGGTGGATTTCATAATTTTGATGGTCGGCTTCGAAAGATAAGGTACTAATCATGCAAAGGGAAGTATCTTTGAATAGCTTAGGTAGATTGGATATGGGGTCCTCATCATCGCTACTAATACATACATCGGTTATATCAAAGGTATAGTTATCTAGAACACGACCTGTGGATATTGGTAATCGTAGTTCTACTGCAGGTGGCTGACGAGATTTATTAACCGCTTTAACTGGAGGACTTTGGCCACATATGGTTATACTCAGAGGGGTACATCCAAGGGCATCTCTGGCATGATAGGTATTATAAGGCCATTTTCATTTTGTCCCAATCTTTGATTTCTATCGTAACCCATTGCAAGAATCATTTGGCGGCCCTTGCTACTTTCATCCTTTGGTAAATTGGCTGTTGGTCTCTCATCTTGATACAACATGTGAGATGGATCCGCCTCTATAATTTCTCATCCAAGATCTCCCCATCTTGTGAAGGTGGGATAGTTTTCAGGAGGCATTTGGGATATGGAAACTTGATTTTGTTGCGGGTGTCCTCGTGATCTAGGAGATTGTGGTAACTCTCCTATCACAAAAGCATTGTTAGGGAGCATGTAGCTTCCACAACCATCCTCCTAGATGATGAGCTTGATGTCAGAGATGGTAGGAATGGAGTGTGTCTCTGTCTCATAAGTGGATGTGAGGGTGGCAAGATCAATGTATGACGTGCACAGGCCCTCATCATTTTTTGGTACTTGGGGGATTTTGTAATATTTTGCTTCAATCTTTTTGTAGTATGAAAAAGGTTCGGGATCTCCATGGATGGTAACTTCTTTTCTGTTATGTGTAAATTTCACACATTGGTGGAAGGTTGATGCTACTTCTTTCATCGCATGAATCCATGGACTTCCTAGGAGGATGTTATATGGCAAATCAAGGTCCAAGACTTGACAAGTGGTTTCCATGAGAGCTAGCCCTACTTGAATAGGGAGTTTAATCGTGCCTTGAGACACTATTTCTTGATCATTGTATGCTCTTATTGTGATGCCTTTCCTTTTTTCAATGGAATCTTCTAATATTTTCAAATGCTTGATGAGGCCAAGATAACAGATATTCAAACCCGTACCTCCATCCACAAGGACCCTTTTGATTTTTCTCTTATTTATGATGGCTTCCAAGTAAAGTGCATAGTTGTGAGATGGTTGGGCAGGGAAATCTTGGTCAAAGAATGTAATGAGATTAGGTGTTATGATATTTCTAACCATAGCTTGGAATTGCTTTGCATCGAGATCTGTGGGGACAGTTGATGAGGCTAATGCTTCCTCAATGATCTTTTTATGAGCTGATGATATTTTTAACAACTCCATGATGGATATGTGTGTTGGAATTCTCTTAAGTTGGTCTACAACATTGTAACCATGCGGAACAGATCTAGATGAAGGGACTCTATTTGGTTAGGATGATCCTGCAATGGTGACTTTTCTGCCTCTTATGGTGACTCCACAATCTTCGGCATGGGCGCCCTTGATGGTGATGACCATGCAGTCTTCATTTAGGGAGGCAATGACTGATTCATAAATATTATTTACACTACCCTTCCCTTTATCATTTTTATTCCCTTTGTTGCCATGATTCAGCATCAGATTCGTGTATATCTTAAGATCCTAATTTCCTGTAGGTTGTTCCACGTTTATGATTTTCTTATCAATGAGATCTTGGATGATGTTTTTGAGTCTCATGCAACTGTTTGTGGTGTGGCCTTTTATTTTATGAAATTCAAAATTTTGATTCTCGTTGTACCAAGGAGGTTTGACATCGGGTTCTTGGTAATTCTCAAATGTAGGAGGTTGGATGAGTTTTTCGTCAATCAACTTTTTCATTATGTCTTCAAGTGGTTCCCCCAAAGTGGTGTATTTTCACTTGGGATAATTTTTGTGTTGGTGTGGTCCTCTTTGGTCATTGAGATTATTGATAGTTAGATTGTTGTTTGGATGGTATGTCATGTGACGATTATTTTGGTGTTGTGTTTGAGTTTGTAGTGTTGGTGTATTTTGGCATGGACCACTAATGACCACCTTGGCGTCAATGATGCCATCATTAATGATGTTTTTGTTCCATTCCCATGTGTGAGGTTTATCATTGTAATTTGATGGTGGTCGGTTATTTTGCTTTTCGTGATATGATGTTGATTCAGTAGGTTGAGTCACAAGGGCTCTTTCGATGCTAAGCACTTTGGGGATCAATTGATCATATGTGGTGATACCCTGAACAATGAGATGAAATGCGAAGTGTCCTTCAAGGTTGGCTATGATGGTGCAAAATTGTTGTTCTTTTGGCATGGTCCACTTGCTCTGGTTGGCCTTGGATCACCATCGTTGTAGGAATGAGGCGAATGACTCACCCTTTCCTTGTTTTAGAGCGTAGAGTTCTTCGAGGCTAATATCCATTGCAATGTTGCATGCATAATTTTTATTGAATGCATCTCTAATTTCTTGAAATTTTCTAATGCCTGAAGGTAAATGAGAGAACCATTCTATAGCGGGGCCTGCCAAGCTTCTAGGCAATAGTCACATCAGATAAGTGTCATCATATGCGACCTCCATGCAATGAACCTAGAATTCCCTGATGTGATCTTTAGGGTTTCCCATCCCTCGATATTTGTCAAATTTGGGGATTTCAAATCCCTTGGGGAATGGTTTCATCTCTAGGCTCCTATCAAATGGATAGGGACACAAGTTGCTTGGTGTTTTGGTTGTTCACCTTGATTGAAGTTCGAGCACTTATTGTGAGAGTAACCTAAGTTGTGTTGTCACATCACTTTGCGGATCAGGGGGTGGGATGAAATTATTTTGGGGTGTTTCAATTGTGGGTTGGATGGGTGGGTTGGTCAGCATGTTGTTTGATGGTATTTGTATCTTGTGTTGAGCGAGGCAGGCTTCCACCTACTTTTGTATGAACAACGCTTTTTGTTGATCTTGTTGTTGTTGTGCTAAGATTTGTGCTTGTTGTTGTGCTTGTTGTTGTTCCAACAACACTCATTACTGGGTGGCTAATTGTGCTGCTTCTTGAGTTGTTCCTGATATTGCTTTAATGCTTGTTGATAGGCTTGCAATTATGCTGCTTTGTCTTTGTGCAAGAAGTTGTGTTTGATACTGAGCTTGTTGTGCTTGATATTGAACTTTCGCTTGAGCTTTCACTTGTACAGCTTGTGCTTGTGCTGCTTGTTATTGTAGTAAGGTTTGTGCAACCTTTTGTGCTTGCAATACTTGAGCGGCTTTGATGGCTTTTTGTTGTTGTTGTTGTAATAACGCTTGGGCTTGTTATACTTGTAATGTGGCTTGTGCTATTTGGGTGGCTTGCATAGCTTGAGTAGCTTGCTAAGTAGCTAGTTGTTTGGCTTTTTGTTTTTGAACTTGTCGGTATCCTCTTTGACAAGCAACTTGTAATGTTGCATCGTGTTGGCTTGATGTTGTGGAAGTTGGTGGTGGTGGGGTGGTGGTGGTGGATGCGGAATGGCATTCGTGGTGAGCGATAATGTTGTGTTGGTATTTTTTATGGTGGATGGTGTTGTTGATGTGGTTTTTCCTTGAGAGACCATGCTTTGTGACGTTAAAGGGGTGTTTGATGATTTTTCAATTGTTTGTGTATTTGACATCTGTTGTTGTGATATTAACGACAAATTTTGAGCATTTGGTAAAATGTTTTGGTTGATATTTGGGATGGTGGTTTGATTGGTATTTGGTAGAGGGGCAAGCCCTAAACCAAGGAGTGGTGTGGATGATGATGGTAATGGTGGAAGTGGTGGGAATGTGAGGGGTTCCAATTCTTGTTTAAATGTTGTGGTGTCAAAGATGCCCCTTGGTTCGAACATGTCTCCTTCCTCTTGTGAATTTGTGAGGAGAGGATTTTAAGGTGTTGCGAGAAAAAAGGATGATGATGGATTGTGGTGGAAAGTGAGAGGAACATTATTTTGTAGTGGGTTTTCAAGTATTTTTTGTTCCAAGGTGTTATTTGGATCGAAGTTTTGATTATTAACAAGGGGATGTGCTTGAAGAGCCTAGAGAAGTGTATTTACCTTATTAACATTGGGTTGGGTTGGAGCAATAGATGTCATGATTTGTGGAATGTTTTGCGTGATGCTTTGGGATGGGGGTGTAGATGAGATGGGAATGGTGGATGAGATTGGAGGAAATGATGTGTCCACTATGGTACACACATCAGAATCCAAAGGTAGTTTGGCCCCTTGCTTCGCTAGTTCAAGTATGTATAATGAAGGGTTGAGCCTCGTCATGATGTTGATGATTTTATGGTTTTCAGGATTTTGTAGCATTTCGGTCATTTCATCATTTCATCATTCCAAAAGTAAGATCTTCTCCCTTGTTTTCCTCTTGCGGATTTTATGATGATGTGAAAAGGTTAACCATGAGCATTCCAAACCCAATAAGATTCATTTCAAGAGTAGTTTGACTTAAATCACTTGAAGCAGGTGTTTCTTTGTTGGTTTCAATGCTATTCTTGTATTGAGATCTAGTTTGAACCATAAAACAAAGATCAATATTTAAGAATGGGAGATGAATCTCTTGGTTCTTAGAATTGATCTTTATTTTATGCCTCAAAGTGGAAAATTTTTAGGATAACTTGAGGATCAAAAAGCTGATATGATCATGACGTAAAAGATGGATGATGTGGATGTTATGATCTTTTGGTAAGTCTTGAAGGAGATACTAGGCTTTTAGGACTTTCGGATATGTTTCAGATTTTGATTTTGATTTGATTTGTCCTTGATTGATTTTGATTTTTTATTTTGAACAAATAGACCCTAAGATGTTTGGATGATTATCTAGGGGATAGATTTGAACAAAGGATGATAATTTGAATATGTGTGGGGAGAAGGATGCATCTACCCACACCTATCCAAAAAAGATGATAGTTTCACTAAGCATATGATGAAGGATTCATCTACATATACTAAGCTAAACGAGATGGTTTTGATAGCTTTTGTCTAAGCATATGCAAAAGGATGCATCTACACATACCTAGCCAAAGGTGATTTTGATTAATGTTTTCAAGGATTTAGTCTCAAGGATTTTGATGATTTTGAAAGCCTAGTATTAAGGATGATTTCAAGATTTTCCCAAAGGTGATTGTGAGATGATGTTTGTTTTGATGTTTTGAAGGATGGATGAAAAATATTTTGATTTTCTTTGATCCTAAGATGAACCTAAAAAGACTCTTTGTTTGCCTAGACCTAGGTGTTGAAGAACAAGCTTTTCTCTAAACAAGATGTTCAAACTCTCTCAAAATATTTGGGTTTTGGTAGTAATAGAATGAATACAAACTGGGATTGTTCCTTGAAGCTTTCTTGTAAAAGTTGAAAAGTAGTCATTTTCTAACTTTGTATAACATAGAGAGACGTTCTTGATGGGCTATCAAACTAAGGGCTTTCACCTTTGGTTTCTTGATCTTGATTTTACGTGAAATCATTGGAGACACATGTGTGGGGTCCAATTGTTTTTAATCTTTGGTTAATGGATTCTTTTTACCAAAAACACACTCTTGATTAGATTTCAAACTGAATGTCCAATGTCTCAACTTCATCTCATTTCACAAGGTATATTATGTGAAACTTTGATGAATTTAAGGCAAGGGTTACTTATTGTTTAAATTTAGTAGGAAAATTAAGATGTAAATTCAAGTGCTTAGAAACCTCTGAGGATGTAATCCCAAGGGCAAGAAATAACACAAGAATTCGGTCAATGGTATTTTCCTCCTAAAGGGTTTGAAATTTTGAGGATCATGTTGAATGTTTGTTTGCAAATGTTTTCGAATAAAGCACTGTGTTTTCAAACCAAGAACAAGTACAAACCCTATGGATGTGTAAGACAATATTTGTTGAATCCCCACTTGGACAAGTCTAGCTATGCTTATCTTTAGCGAATGGTTAGATCCTTGACCCCTCTGGCTCCCCTCCATGACACTCACTTATACGGGGCAGCCAAGCATCAACACCCATGAAACTCCCATGGCATGTTTTTCATTTCTACTAAAAATCGTAAAAGTGTGGGGTAGCTTCAGAATGACCATTCTTGCACCAAAAAATAGATTTAAGGATTTTGAAAAATTATAGCACATGGGTTCTAGGAAGGACTTTCTACTCATAGGAGTTGACCCATACGACAAGAGTCCCATTTTGGATCCATCTTGTCGGAATCAACCGCGTGATATTGGTGTTTCTTCTAATATCCACATTTATATCCCAACTAGAAATAATCTTGGCTTTAGAGTGTTACTGATTGAGTCGTTCCTTTGGGTGAGTACTTTTTCCCCAAGGTAGGCCCTGTAGGATAAACAAAAGCAAGCAAAGACAAAATTTGTAACTCAATCAATCTTTGATGACTCAAAGAAAGAGAATATACACGATGTTGCTCTACTCACACTTGTACAAGATGTTCAATTTTTAAACCCAAATCGAATTGTGTATGGGAAATTATTTATGCAACTTAATTTCACCAAAAGCCTTTTGATTCTCAAGATCGCCACAAGGCGTGAGAGAAGCACATATGTCTTTTGATGATATTACTTTGTGTAAATAATTACAAAACAATAAAGGTACACATTCATTTTATCCTTCAAAGCAATGATTTGATTTATTTTAAGCACCAAAGGAAAGATGAAGATTGCTTGTTCAATTTTAGCCCAAATTGAAATCTAGTAGGTATCTAAGTTTCAATTTTAACCCTTTGCAAATGAAAAATCAAAGTGTTCTTTTTAAACCCAAACGAAAATTAGTGTCCTGAAACAAAAAGATAAAAAAATTCTTGAAAAGTGTTTAAAACAAACACTAAAGTGTTAAAAAACACTTTAATCTTCCCCAAAATTCCATCTTCATTCTCCTCCTTTTTTCTTCTTCTTCATTTCACCTTCACTTTTCCGTCATTTTTACCTCCATCATTTTCCTTTCGCTTTCCTTTGCACCTCCTTCATTAGTCTTTGTACCTATAAAAAGAAAAGACAATTATGTGAGGATTAGAACATTGAATTCATTTGGATCATTAACTCCAAATAAGAACATGATTTCAATTTGAAATGATTTGGATGATTAGAAGAAGAAAAGAAGGATTTATAATTGAATCATGCTTTGATATTAATTTCATTGAAGCGATGCCACATTTGCTAAACCCCTTCCTTCTCTTATCACAATTCACTTTACTAATGTCATTAAGTCCAAGAATCTTTCAAAAGTACCCTCCCAATTTCAAATGTTGGCTATCATAACAATCATAATTATTTGATGAACTTTGCAAGCTAAAACATTAATGCTTAAGTGTGTGACTCCAAAATATAAATGTTTTGGCACTTAAGTCGATATCTATGCTTTGACTTTACCAAAGATCCACCCATATCGCAATCATGAAAATTTATGTTGGGAACCAAAGCTAGAGATAACAAACATGGGTGATCTTAAACTTGTAATGCAGATTTGAAATATGGAGGTCTTTTTTTTTCTTTTCTTTTTTTTGTAGTGGCCCTATTATTGATGCCATTTCCAACCAATGGTACTTAAGAAGACATAAAAAAATAAAAAAACACACACATCTGTCAGACCTCTATGTAATAAAGGTGTAATTTCAACATCTAAGGGTAGAGTGCGCTTGAGAGATGTGCCCTTCTCTTAGTGTTTTTAAGTAGTGTTTTTAAGTCAATAGTTATTATAAGTGTATGAGAAGTGCGCCAGCTAGGAAATAAATACAGCCACCCCTTATTTAATGAAGACAAATTTCAAACCAAAACGTTTTCAAGTTTGTATGAAAATCTAATATATGAATATAGGACTTTATAGACATGGTTGGACAACCCCCAAGGTAGATTGTAGTTACTTTCTATTTCCAAAAAGGTTTGATTAAACTGAAGGAATCACGTCCTGCAATCATTAATGAATGAAAGACTCTTACAGAAAAAAGGAGATCAAATCAGATCTATAAATCGATGGAGATGTCTGGGGGAATGCTCGATGAAAGGCATTAAAGAGTGACAACAAGACTGACTCAAAAGTCTCTTAAGCTCAGAATTATAAACTGCTTCTTACTAGTTTCGAGGCTACTAATTGATTCCACAGTATACACTAATGTTGTAAACCCAATCAACGATAAGGACATAGACGTAGGAGTGGATAAAAGTGAAAGGTAGTCGAGCATTTACTAATGTGATGAGCTGCCAACGTTTTTTTTTTTTTTAAAGAAAAGACCATAAAAAAAGATGTTTTATATCCCACAAAGACTCTTTACCAGAAATGGTACGCAAAAACCTTTAAATAAACACTATTGGTAGGAGTGAAGTCATTTTATGTGACTATTTCCCTCTTGGAATAACTATCAAACCTGTGCAAAAGAGTACTCCTTTCATAGGCGTCTTTATATGGTTTGTTACTGCTTGATATAATGCCTCAAAATGGCACTTAATTGACTGACATGACATCTAAATAAAATTCTAGTAAATGGAGGAAAAGAAATGTGGCTTTAACTCAAGCAACACCAAGATCGATGCACATAAAGATGACCTTATACTTGAACACAAAACATCAGTTCTCAACTTGCACGTAATTAATGAAGACATGAGCATAGCATTGAATGAAGATGTAGTTTATTTATAAAAGCTTCTACTTATCTTAATCTATATGCAACATTCAAGAGATAAATACAGTAGACTCCAGCGCATGATAACAAGTGACATATATACGTTGTCTTCTATGCTATCTATTTTGATCAATGAAATCTAATAGAAGTGATCTTTTATGCCTGATTTTACTTCCTACTTTAGCTTCGGTGCATTTCATTAGGCCATTGTCAGCATATCAATGGATTTCAAAGGTTAGAAAACTACCCACTTTAAATCTGGTTGATGCTCATCCCAACAGTATTAGTTCCATAAGTGGATACAATGGTGAAAAGAAACTAAAACAAAAATTTGAGAGCATAAATACCTCCTGTAGCAGATATAGCTGGATATATATGTTGTCAATATCGAATAAAAAATAAGACACTCATAGTCAAACCAAAATGATTAGATTATAAATAGAAAGAAAAATGTATCCAACCAGCTATCCATGCTAAGAGCCAAAAAATTAGAAGATACAACCTTGTATTAGAACGAGAATGTTCTATTAGTAGATTTCTCATTAAAAAAATAAACATCAAAAGCTTTTAAATGGAACGGTTCTAACATAGAAATGATATTAGATAAAAAAAAGAAAAGAAAAAAATCCCTCCTTCTAGCGCCAAACTGTGAGCATCTCTTTGAAATCTGCAAACACTATTCCTCAAACATGGGTTAGTATTTCACAAATCCATCAAAATGATCCTATGAAATACCTTGTAAATGCTTCAAAATGCAACAAATGACAATAGAAAACTAAAAGCAGTATGAAAATAATAACAAGTTACCTATTCCATAGTGGATTGGTGTCAAATGTGTCAATGACCCTTTCCCAATCCTTGCTCAAAGCTAAAATGATGAGATGCAATGCAGATGAAGAACAAAATCAGTTCTCAAACCAAGAGAGTGACTTTGCATGTAAAATGTGGATGGATTTGATGAAGAATAAGGCCTTCATTTATAGATTTTCTTGATGAGAGATTGGCCAAATGGGTGAATGTGGGACTAAAGATCCACCAATGAGATGAGGACACTTGTCAAGTTGTGATAGGCTAAAGGTTGTGCAAGATTTGGGAAATGTGCCCAAGAGAGGGAGTTTCAAATTCAAATTTGTGCAATAAATTTTGAGAGGGGGACAAGAAAATGAGAAATAAATGCAATGTTGGAGGGACAAGTCAACTTGTCATGATTTTCAAATTTGAAGGAATATTTTGTTTTATGCCAAGTTGATGGAAAATAAGGGTTTTAATAAATCAATAAATTGATTTATTTGTGCAAGTGGAAAAATCTAGAGAATCCAAGTGGTTAGGATTAGCATTTAATCAAGGATTAGATTAATTAAGCTGATATTAGATGATTATGACATTCAACTTAGACTTTTGGGTTTGTTTAAATTAAATGAGAAGAAATTGATCATAAGAGATTTAATTAAATAACATTTATCTATTTAATTAAATGGATATCTTTAGAAGATTAATTGATTTATTTAATAACCTTTAGGAGATTGATTAAATAAACTTGATTTATTTAATTGATGAGCGGATGTGATGCATAATGTCAATTTGACATGTCTACACTACCAACCTTCAAACGTAACAGTTATTGTCATTTTCATCACCAAAATGGACATGAAACTAAACACTGCAAGCGTCTAAAACATTTAGTTCAAGACCTCATTGAGTTAGGCCATTTCTCCATGATGGGTGTCAATGATTAAGGAAATAAATTTGTTACACCCCCTAACCAGAACTTACAAATCTTCATCAATCCTATGCCTAAACACACTACTTCATTTCTCAAGGCTAGCGAACCTTCACACACTAATGTCATGACTATTGATACAAACAATGAACAACATAATATACCTCCACTAGTTACTGAAGAAAGTCCTATGGATAACCTTGTGGCTATGATAGGCGTTATCCCTCATAAGGGCCAAACCACTAAATCTCTTGATATCACTTTTTTTACTAAAGACATACTACCAGAGCTTTCAGATGGTCCTCTCTACATAGCTGGCAGAATCTATGGTAATCCGACTAATGGGATATTAATAGATCCCGCTTGTGGTGAGAACGTGATCACAGAGGTGTTTCTAGTATTACATGAGCTCTATCAAGATGATTATAATAAACCAACTACATGGATTAAAAAACATACTCACTTTTCATTCCCTACGATCAGATCAATCGTACTCCCCTTAAAGATAGGACATAAATATTTAGAGGTAACATTTTCAATTATTCCATAATCTAGCCAATTTCATTTGCGGCTAGGCCACCCTTGGTTTCATTCAATGAAAGCGGTCCCCTCAGTTATTCATAAGTGTTTGAATTTTCCACATGGAAATGAGGTATTCACCATATACCATAGTGGCTTTAATCCCTTATCCTCCAAAGGTAATTTTTCATTAGAATCCTTTTGGCCTACACCCATGGAACCCATCAACCCTTGAAAGGACTTCTTTTTCATCGCCTATGAAAATTTTAAAGCCAAAAAGATAGCCAAATTGTCTCTTCGTAACTCATCCCCATCCACTCTGATACCTCCTATCATAGATGAAACTATGATTCAATCTAAGTCTGACATTGGGCAAACCATACAACCTCTTGAACAACCACGTCTTGAAACTTCCCAACCATCATTCAAATGACCAAGGGACAATGAAACACCTCTTGTTCAGCCTCCTCATATAAAACAAGTATATAAAGCAAAAGAGAAAGTGGTTGACCTATCCTCTTCAGATTCTTATATTCTTCCCCCTTTAGAAGTCAAAGAACCTATGATGACTCAATCCCCTCTTACACCTCAACAAATCCAAAATAGAATTAACTAAAACTTCAGTGCTAGGGAATGTAGGAATCGTTGTCATCTCCTTACTCGTCAATCTCACATGAATGACAATAAAGAAAATCAACCTCCTCCTTTGAAAAAAGTAATAGATGACCACCCTCCTTCTCTTGATCTGCAACAAGAAATTCCTATACAAAAATCACCACAACCACGACTTTTGATAAATCTATCCTTAGAAATCACCCTTCATCCTCCCATTGTGATTAATCTTGATGAGGATGATGATGATGCGATGATAGAAAAAATAGATGAGGAAGTGCATAATGATTTAAACTCTTTGTTCTCATCTACAATGAGTTTATAAGATAAATCCTCTCCACCACATGAAGAACCTGGTACAACTCCTAGTTTGACACTTGAAATTCTTCCTTTGGATAGTCAACCACCCTCGCATTACACTGAACATGATTGGGAGGGAGATGACTTGTTAGATGGTTGACTTGCATTCACCTAGCTAGCCTTTTTTCATTTCTCTTTCCCCTTGTCTTTTCATGTGTGTATTGTGTGTTTGATGATTCCTCCTTTTGTCCACTTCTTCTATCTATCTCTCTATTTTTCTATATGTTGTGCATCTTCTCTTTTTTGCTTTTTGTGTTTTCCTTTTGGGGATGACTCAAAACATAGAGATGCCCTATGTCTCTTCCATGTTGACCCAAAAGGTCCTTCTCTTTTTCTCTTTTTGGTTTTTTGTTTTCCTTTTGGGGATGGCACAAAGCGTAGAGATGCCCTATGTCTCTTCCATGTTGACCCAAAAGGTCCTTGTATTTTTCTCTTTTTGGTTTTGTGTTTTCCGTTTGGGGATGACACAAAGTGTAGATATGCCCTATGTCTCTTCCATGTTGACCCAAAAGGTCCTTGTCTTTTCTCTTTTTATTTTGTTTTTTCCTTTTGGGGACGACGCAAAGCATTGAGACTGCAATGTCTCTTCCATGTTGACCCAAAACGGAATTTGTTCTTGTTTTATTTTCGCTCTCTTTATGTCATTCTTCTAGTTCTATGTGCTTTTGGGAATGATGACAATTCTGCGCTCTTTCATAAAAACATTGCAACAATGAACATACTGACCCCAAATCCATAGATCCCTTATGTCTTTGGTGTGCTTTCTTTCTGGGGGGAAATTGCCTTTCTTTTTTTTCCATTTTCCTTGACATGACACAGCCTAACTTTGAAACATACGACTTGGCATAGGGCCTTCCAAGTTGGCTCTCATGTCTTGTTTTCTTATTGCATTTTCTTTTTCTTCTCTACTTTAAAGTAATTGCTCATATAATGATGTGTAGCAATTCCTTTAAATTGGGGGGCATACATTACCATAATTCATTTCATATTCTTGGTTCCTAGCGTAGCCTTATCATTTACGTGATGCGTTCATCACTTTGTGGATGACATTGGGTGTGATGTCCTTCATAAGTGTGATCTATCTTAGTATATTACATCCCTCTTGGTGGTTTGATGAGACACACTTCATCTCCTAAGTTCTGAATATACTATTCTTTGATTGGTCCTCTCTTGGAGACATTAGACACAATGTTCCCTAAGTGATTTACCTTGCATGAATTGAATAAAAATCCTTCAAACATCTTTTACAATTTACATTTTGCATTTTTGCCACCTTGCATAACACAACTTGCATGATTGTGGTATCCTTTCTTTTTGTTCATAGAATTTTCCTTGTGGTGCCTTATTAATGCTATCAGTAGATATAACTTTAATATGGTTGAGTGGGAATCCCACCTAGCGGCATGAATTTTCCTCATAGCCACTTTTGTGTTTGTGAGTGCATACCAACTAGCATATATATCTTACCTTTTTAGGCTTTCTCACCTTGCGAGCAACTAGTTCTATGGCCCCAGAGTGAGTACATTTGGGCCTTCTCACCTGATGGACCTTTCTATGTTTTTTCACCACAGAGTGAGTACACATTCTCTTTTTCAAATAATCAACCTAGATCTAATTCACAACTAGTTAGATTATTGATCAAAGCTTCATCCAATTCATTTCAACACTTGTGTGTTCCTTTGTTCTTATTTTTAGTTTACCATGGGATCTTCATCCTAGGGCCTTGATTATCCCTCTTGATTGTTGTCATTCCATCTTGCTAATGTAAGTGTATTTGAACCCTCCCCTCAATGTTCATGGCTACTTTAGTGTGACTTTGAAGCAAGTTCATCCTCTCACTAAAGTGAGGGCTAAATGTGCCATAGAAAAATGGCACCTTGTCATTTTCATGGCCTTTAAGGTCTTGTTTCATGGTATTTGATATATTTTTCTTTTATTTAATGTTGTAACATGGCTTGAACATGCTTATTTAGGTACTAAAATTCAAATAATAATGTCTTGTGAAGGTTTTGTGAAGTGTTGTAAGACATTTGTACATTCTTCTAGACTCTATTTATTATAATCTACCTAAAAATCACCTTTTTATTCATCAAGTCCTCTTTTGAAGTGTTGTAAAGTCTTGTAACAAACTTTCACACTCTCCTAGGCACATCTTAACTTTTTATCCCCTTCTTATGACTTCTTTGACCCCTTTATGCCTTCACATGTCCTATTCAAGTGTATTTTTGAATATTATCCTAAAAAACAACATTAAATATAACATAATTATAGACACATATTTTTAGGTCCTAGGTAGGACCCATTCTCCATGGGTGGTGAATGAGTCCCCCTTGGCCCCAAATTTAAAATATTTTTAATTTCCTTTCAATTTTTTATTTAAAATACACTTGATGTCAGCTTGTGATGAGGTATGAATGATTACTAAGGCACAAGATAGTATAAATAAATGATATTCACCTTATTTTACATCTCCTACAATCTCATTCATTCAAGCATTCAATCTCAAGCATCTTACAATATCTTTTGAAGCAATATTCAAGCACTTTGAAGTAGCCATTGACATTACTTCAGAGTTACATCATCAAGGGTTTGGTAAGTTGATAGAATTTTCATGTTATTAGTTTATCTTTCATTTGCATTTCGTTATTTTATTAAGGGTTTGATTACCAAAAGTGGGGTTTGACCAAGGCAAATCCTTATTTGCTAACCCTCAACCATTTTTCCCCTTTGCATGTGTGTTTGCAGACTTAGGTATGTAGATTTAACAAGATTTTTGGTGTTGAAGATTGGCTTTCAATTCCACTTAAGTCTATTTCAATCTTGGAGAAGGTTTTCTGTTCATTTTTTGTAGAATTGACTTTGACAACCCGACAAGCTGTGATTTCCAGATCTAGTGTTGTAGAGTTAACTTCTATTTTTTTAGAAATTTGGGAGGACTAATTCACCATTAGTGGTGAATGAGTCTCACCTTAGGAGTAAAAATATGAATTTTGTTAGATTATGGATCTCGATAGACAGAAACCTACTTCTGTCAATTTTTCACTAGGAGGAGGACTGATTCGCCACCTTGGGCGAATGCGTCCCACTATGAAAAAATAGTAATTTCAACTAGCATTGAGAAAAATCCAGATTCATCACACTTCATCTAGGTGCACTTAGATTCATCCCTTTCCTTTCTGTTCTACATATTTTATTCATTTAGTTCATTATTGCATTACATAATGTGTTTTCAAGCGTAGCTTAAATATCACTTTGCATTCATATCTAGTCATTTAAATATGTTAATTGCATTTAGTTAACTTCATTTGGATTAAAAAAATCACACATATCATAATTTGAATGAACTAGTTAGCATTTTTGGCCTAACTCTCTCCTTTTAGGTGAAAAACCCTAGAAGAGTTAGAGAAGTCATAAAAGCCAAAAATCAAAGGTTTAATAGGGTCATCCCATATGTGGTACATCCCCCCTTTTTTAGAAATTATGTGTATTTTAGAAAAATGCACAATTTAAGTCTACTGGGTTACATTTTAAGAGGTTTTGATAAAAGGGAGCCATATCAAACCCCTTGAATAGAATCTCTATAGGCTTAGATTGAACTCTTAACAAAGTCTCCTCCATACCTATGAAATTTAAGAAATAAAATCATTTCAATGTTTAATAAATTTTGGGCAACATTTTTTCACGGTGATATATCACAATTTGATATCAGTATTAACATTTCAAAATGGTTTTGGCATGGATGAGTATCTCTTAGGAGTAAATTAACATCTTATACAATTTAGGTGTATTAATATTCTATATGAAAGATCCATCAACCCATTGAATATTTAATAATTTTAGTAAATTCACATTCATCTCAATATGAAATTTAATATAAAAATGTTTTCTTCGAAATAAAAATAACCTTCTATGAGATTCAAGAAGAGATAATTAAAAAGGGAAGTAGGGCCAATTTCTAATAAAACCAACCTAAAGAATGTTTCCAAAATTAGAGGTTCCTTTATTATACCAAATCTTAGCAAAGCTTCTACGTAACAAGGTGAGAGACTTATTGTTCCAATGAATATTCCACCATATGGATCTAAAATTGAATAATTAATTCCCTCTTTTCTTTTAAAAAAATATTCATTATCTCTAATCAAGCCTTTCAAAATATCCTGCACCCTCCAAATTTTTCTAAATAAATTAGAACTTGAAGACTTCAATAAACGAATTTAAATATGTAAAATGTCAACTGAAAAAGCCTTTCCACTATTTTGTATTTTTTGGAACATGTAGTTGAATAAATTGTTTACCATCAATACCTTCCATGGTTCGTTATCTTTTAAAGTTTTGACTATCTGTTTTGTAGCTAAGGCTACACCCTAAATTTTCAAATTCTTCAACCCTAATCCACCTTTGACTGTATCCAAGCAACACCATTTCCAAATTGTAGAAGTCCTCTTTATTTAACCTTTACCATTTGACTACATGAAGTTTGTAATTAAATCTTAATATTTTCAATTTGGTAGCTATCAAATAGCCAAAGAAAGGCATGTGAAATACTATATGAAGATATAATTTTTTGACAAAATTTGAATCTCCTAGTCTTGGAAAATATAAATTATTTCATTTCAATAATTTTTCTCAACTTTAGAAATCCAATGCAACATATTTTTCAGTGAGGGGTTAACAGGAAAAGGAATCCCAAGATACTTTACCTACTTGGGAGGAACAACCCATTGCCAACTATATTTACCAAACCATTCAATATGTGACTTAGACTAACTTCTAAGAAGAATAGATTTTGTTTAAAAAAACTATCCCTTAATTATAAAAAATATATATTAGGTCTACCCATCAATTTATCAAATTTTTCTTCCTCCAATTAAGAGAAAAGAACAATATCATTAGAAGGAATAAAAAATAAAGCAAGACCTAGTGGGTATCTTTGTCTAATAGACCTTTGTAACATTAAAGATTCAATTAAGGTTAATGTCTTCATGAGTATAAACATCAACAAACACAAATATTACTATTTTTATATTTTTATAGGAAGATCAAAGTTATCAAAGATATAAAAAAATGAATGACCACTCCATCCTATCATATATTTTTTCAAAGTCTAATAATAATATTCCCACATTCTAACTTTTCTTTATAGCCAAATCAAGAGATTCCTAACTAGTAATGAGATTTTCTAGGATATATCTTCCCTTAATGACCATGGTTTAGGTGTGTTTGATAATCCTTAAGAGAATATATGTTAGTCTTATAGATTAATTTTTTTTAATTATTTAATAAGAAATGTGTAACAAGGTAAATGGTCTCCAATTTTTTATATGATCTTTATATCCTTTTTTAAGGAGAATGCTACTAATTCCTTTGCTAATATTGTCTTCTAGGGATCCATTCTCAATAGCTTCATTATATATTAACAAGTCATGAAAAACTATGTTGTGTTTTTTACAAAACTCAATTTTCAATCCATTGGCTTGAAGGGATTTTTCATTCTTGAATGATTGGATTTCCTTTAAAATCTCCCTTTTTTCTCAATATGATTATTGAGAAAGGAATTTTCTTTCTATTTTACTTTTGGAAATAAATTCAAACATGGAAAAGGTAACCCAAGTAACTCAACCCAAATAAAAACATGCATAGAGCTTTCTCCTTGGAGATGATAAAGTATCAAGTCTAAGGTGTGAAAAAAAAGTAGAGACACATGGAAAAACCAAAGGTTGTGTTTTAGGTGTAGTGTAGAAATATGTACTCCTTTACATTTTCACACTTTGTTTTGGAACTCTTAATTAAATTGGACCTAATTATGTCTTAATAATCCCTATTTCACATCTACAACTTGCCTAATAAATTACATTTTCCAAATGAGAAACCTGACAATAATTAATTCCAACAATAATTAATTCCAACACATAACACTTTACCTTGAGCAATGTGTGTTCTAGGAATAGGGACCTAGGACCCATTCTCCCATGGGTGAATGGGTTAACCCTAGGCCTTTGAACCTGAATTTAAATTATATTTTTGGTGTTATTTTAATATCCCTAAATTCAAAATTTCATGCTAGCTTAGCTCATAATGTTTATTTTTTGGGAAATTAAAGATGAATACCTATAAATACAAGGTCTTTTTATCAATTCAAATCCTAGAGATTCAAGTGAGAAAAAAAAAGTTTAACAAAGTTTATGATTGTAGTGTAGAAAAATGTATACAATTATATTTTCACACTTGTTTGGGCCCTCCCTATGAAAATTAGGTTTACTTATGCCTTAATTGGTCTTATTTTGTATCCACAAGCCTAATTAAATGCATTTTTCCATGAATAATCCTAAAATTTAACAAATGAAAAATCATAATTCAATGTTTGAGGTTATGTGTTCTAGATCTAGTCATTTGCAACTCATATGCCACCTTGGGCATATGGTCCCCACCTAGGTCTTGAGACCTGATTTTAAAAGTTGCATTGAACTCAACATTTATTGGAGTTTTTGTCCTAGGTTTAAGGCAATGGGACTCATATGCCAAACCTAGCATATGAGTCCCACTTTAACTTGGAGCTATTTTAAATCAAATTCCTAGTAGGATTTTATTATCCTAGATCTTATGTCAGCTTGTAGTGTTCTAATTTCAAGAAATATGGTATAAACAAGTATAAATACAAGGTTATTTCACTTAATTTCTCCTAACAAAAAATTCCTTTAACAAGATCTAGCAATTCAAGTATTCAAGTGCATTATAACAAAATTAAGTTCAAGAGAGAATTCAAGAGAAAACCATCAAGTATTTGGAGCAGCATTCAAGATTCAAGCATCATGTCCAAGTCTTCATGCATCATAAGTTTTTGTGAGCTAACATTTGTGATGTAGTTTTTCATTACTCAAGCAAGCATTCAAATACATTATCTCATATAAAGATCAAGAGTCAATATCCACATCCATTGGAGCCATTTCACATAATTTTGCAGCCTTCATTTCAAGGGTTTGGTGAGTTGCAACATTACATTTGTTCATTCACCATTCCTTCATGCTATTTCATTTCATTTCAAGGTTTAATTACCAAAATAGGATTTGACCAAGGAAAACCCATATTACCTAACATAAAAACATTTTCCCCTCTTGATGTGTGTTTGCAGATCTAGATGGTTTGGAGCTTGAAGATCCTTTTAAGAAAAAATTGCAAAAGTTGTCAAAGGGTTCAAGTTGTCATCTTCACGAAAACTCACATACATACCAGAATTCTGACTTTAAGGACTTAAAGATCAAACAAGAATAAAGGTACTGTGGACATGAAAAATGTATCCCTTCTAATTTTTCCCCTTGTTTAGGCCCTCCTTGTGACTTTGGCCTAATTTTTCTTTGATTTAATGTTGCAATGTGGTAAAACCAATTCATATTAGGTCATGGACCCTTGAGAATCAACAAGAATTTTATAATACCTTGCAAAAGTGTTGTAACAAACCTTCACACTTTCCTAGGCTTGTCATCAGTATTTATGTCTTTATTATGCTTTAAATGGCCCCTTTATGCACTTATAGGCCTTATTTAAGTGTCTTCTTAAAGAAGAACTTGACAAATATTATTTAATTTAACATAATTTCCAATAACCACTCAAATGCCTTGAGTGGGACTAATTTTCTATTAGGGGTGAATTAGTCCCTCTTGGCACAAAAATCAAAATTATTCCAAAATTCTAATGGATTTTTATTCTCTAAGCCCTGAGGTCGGCCTGTGATGAGGTATTTTCGAGAATTAGGGCATAATTGTGTATAAATATAGGGTTTTACCTCTCATTTTAATCTCTCAACAATCTCTCCACTCAATCTCTCTCCTTCTTATTCATTCATTCTTCTCAAGCAAGCTAGGGCATCAAGATAGCTTTCAAAGACATTCAAGGGAAGATTCTTCATCCATTGTTGCAGAAATTCAAGATCATCATCATGGAAATTTTATAATTCCATTATTTCATGTTCATGCTTCATATTATTTCTTCATTTGGTTTAATTACCTAAAAGGGGTTTAACCAAGGAAAACCCTCATGCCCTAACATTCAACATTTCTTTCTCCTTTTTTCTGTAATTGCAGATTTAGATACCTTGAACGCTAGGAGATAATTGAAGAATAGATTGCAAACTTTTTGAAGGCATCTCCTTGTCAACTAAGTCAGAATATCCACAAAAAGTCACTCATAGTGCCATAATTTAAGGTTTTAGATCCAAACTTATTAAAGAACATAAAGTGTAGAATAAGAGCTTCAAATTCCACTTTCAGATTTTCAAAAAAGTCAAAGTGGACTAATTTTCCATTAGTGGTGAATTAGTCCCACTGTACCTATTTTTTAGAGATTTATGTATATTCAGATACCCTTTTGGCTGAAATAGTCTCCAGCGCCATTTTTTGAATCTGGGACGAATTTGCCTAGAATGGAGAATGAGTCCCACTAGGCCTAAAAATCAGCATTTCTAGAATTCTAGTCTCTATTCTAGTCTTCAACAAATTCCTGCTACACAATTTCTATTTCACAGTTTTTTGTTATATTCTTCTTACATTTTTATACCTCCTTCTTGGTCTTGTTGCATATCTCAATGTGTTTTCAAACATTTCTTATTTTCTGAGTTTACACTTGGTGGTGAACCCCTCTTTTCCACAGCCAGCCTTCTCTCAACCCCTTTTCCACCCAAGGATACCTTATTGTCATATCTTTTCTATCCTTCATTGGGTGAAGATCTCTAAGGTCATTCGTGAATGTGAAGTACAAAATCTTTGTTTCCCTAGGTCCTAAACCCTAAGTGGAGACAAAATTCTTGTTCACATTTTGGTGAACCCAACCTTTGAATACCTTCTTTTCTGATTACGATTCCATCTTAATCCTAGATTTTCTTGCATTTACTTTGCATTGTATGTTGCATTGGTTAATTGACATTCTAGGGTTTCAAATTTTTGCATTAGTGAAAGTGCACTTAGATTGAATTTTTACATCTCAAATCATTGAAAAACATCTGAAAAATGCATTTTCCTTTAGTCTTCCCAACATCCAACATCAAACCAATCAAAAACTCTTGAATTTTTTTGAAAAATTTGGAAAATCCCCTGATTGGGACTCATTCGCCATTCTGGGTGAATTAGTCCCTGTCCAAGGGTGATCCCATAATAGTGGTTTACAATTTTTGGCCAAACTAGACACTAAAATAATTTTTTTAACTAAATCTTCACTTTCAGGCACTTATAGCGGCTAAACCATGAGGAATTTGAAGATGATGCATTATATAGTTTTGTGACTTTTTTTCTAAAGATTCAAATTTATTTATTTTTCAGAATTTCTAGAATCAAATTGCACTTCTTTTTCCATCTCCCTCGAAAACTTTTTTTTTTTAGAAAAAAACATTTTTAAAAAGTGACGCTCACCATACAACACAATTTTTTTTCCATGAAGGATAATTAAATTATAATTCTTTCGAATTTCGATTTGTAACTCTAATATCTAGTGCTTCCACTTGGTAAGATAATTTTTTATTGAATATTTTTTCTTTAATCAAGTTTCAAAGTCAAATCAATTACAATTCAGACATAGCACGACCATATAACATGCAACTTTTTTTGTATGTATCATTTTTTTTTGGTTGGATCAAGGACTTCAATATCTAGTGCACTCATTTTTATTTTATTTTTTATAATCTACTATTTTTCCACATATGCATAATAGAGAGCTTAATTTTTGGTGAAAAACCTATGTTTAATAAAACTAAAAAACAAATACATAACAGAACCAACACATATTAAAATTATATTTGCTGGATAGCTTGTTCCAAGGACTACCTGATTCCAGTTGGGTCTATGAAGTCTCCACAATTTTCATATTCAAACCAAGCTCATAAGTGCAAAAATTTAGGTTTTTTTTGTGAAGAAGGTCAAAAATCAGGGAAATGGGGGGTTTGATTGAACCAAGGGCATTTGAGTGAAGCCCCTTGGGTTTGAGCAAACTAGGGTTCATTTGAACCCTGGTTCATTCAAACCCCCTCCCTTAAAGTGTTTTTCATTTGAATTTTTTCCATGCATGCATTGAATGGGTTTGCTCAAACCCTGGTTCGAGCAAACCATTTTTTGGCTCGTTTGAACCATCTAGTTTGTTTAAACCCCCAAAATGTAAATTTTTTCCATGGGGTCATTTTTTACAAGTTTTCCTTCCTCATTCGAATTGTAAACCACTTTTGTGGGTTTACCCCTAGATTTTTCATTATCTGTTCCAACATTAGAAATCTCATTTTTTTGCTTCCTAACCCTCCTATTATCATATATTATAAGTCTAGAAAGTTCTGGGAGCATTTTTTATTGCATTTAGATCAAAAACATCAATCTAGCATAGTCATTTTTCAAATAATTTCAATAACAAGCATCATTAGATCTGAAAATGCTTACATTTCTAAAATTTTTTATCACATGGATAAAAGTACTTTTCACTTTTGCATACACAATGTTTCTATTCATAAAACTTTGCATAAGTTAAGTAAAAGTGCTTTTCATTCTTGCATATACATTGTTTGCATTCTTCACACTTTGCATATACTGGATAAAAGTGTTTGGCATCTTTGGATATACATTGTTTGTATTTTTGAAACATTGCATTAAATGGTTACAAGTGCTTTTCATTTTTGTTCAAACAATGTTAGTATCTTACATATATATACATACTAAGAAAACATTCATATCTCATCCCTATGAGAGTGTTTTAGTGACAAAGAATACAACCTTAGACATTCCTAATGATCATATTTTTTCTTCTCCTAATATCTCTTCAATTGGTGGAGAAGATATTTTGGTGTTAGAAGAACCAATTAATGAAATTTTTGAGAATTCTAGTTATTTCTCTCCTCTTACCTCTCTTAGTGGACAAGACATTGATGAAAAGACAACACAACCATAGGTAATCATGACAATAACATTTGTTCTTTTCCTAGTATCTCTCCTAGTTGTGATGAAGATGATACTTTGATGTTAGAAAACATATTCAATGAAATTCGTGAGAATCTTAAGTAGTTGTCCCCCTTCACCTAGAGCAACCCTTATTGCACAAAACAATTCAACCATTGATTATTCCCCTACTTGTGATGAAGCCATTTTAGAAGAACTAATCCTTGAATGCAAAT
Organism: Sequoia sempervirens; assembly: GCA_007258455.2. Lineage (NCBI taxonomy): Eukaryota > Viridiplantae > Streptophyta > Pinopsida > Cupressales > Cupressaceae > Sequoia > Sequoia sempervirens. The sequence continues at coordinate 265,018,615 of VDFB02000003.1, read as the reverse complement.
AACATTTGGTTTGTAGTTCTCCTAAAAACCCTCCTCCTGGGGAGGATATCATGATGCCAAACAAGGATAACATTGAAAATAATGATATAAGGGATGTTAATATCATTCAACCTCAAATCATCCTTTACCCCCCTTCACACAAACAACAAACTCATAAAAAACCTGAACTTATCCTCTACCCACCTAAGAATAAAGTGTTGGAGCAACCAAGTCATAATACAATTGCTCATACATATAACACTCAAAACAATCCGCAACCACAACCAACCACAACACCCCTACCCTTGCCTAACCCTATCATCCCTAGTCCTATCTTACCAGGACCTCCTAGTGGAAAGGAGTACAATCTTGTCAAACAATTAAAGAATACTCCTACTAAGATATCATTATGGGACCTTATTCAAGCCTCCCCTCACTACCATAACATGCTTCAAAGTACCTTGCAACAAGTTCATGTCCCTTCTAATACACAACCAAATGACATAGCAGACATGATTCAAGAAATAAATGTTGACATTGTTTTTCACCAAAGTGAGCTTCCTCCTTTGGAAGTGCAAAAACAAAATGATTCTTTCATGATCATAGCTTAATAAAAACTAAAAGGGATAAAGAGAAATCTTGTGGATAGCAGTTCTGTTTTTAATGTATGTGGAGTGAACCTTCTGGATAGACTTGGCATTGATAAATCAAACCTTTGACCCGATTCTTTATCCATCAGGGGGTTTGACAATGCTGGAAAACAACCGCTTAGTGTGATCACTTTGCCAATTATAGTTGTTAAGGCCACATTGGAAATGCCAATCCATGTTATGTCTGACAATCTTGCATATAATATTCTCTTTGTAGACCCTAGATTCATGCAATGAATGGTGTGGCTTCTACTCTTCATCGTAAAAAAAATACATCTACAATAACAAAGTGTGCACACTTGAAGCTGACCCTCACCCAAAAAATTGTTTAAACATTGATAAAAACAACAAAAATTCATTGAACACATTAACACAAAACACACAAGTGGAACCCATCCAACATCTTGCACCAATCATGAAGCTCCTCGATGATGATTGGGGTTCCCTAGAATTCACACCAACATTCATGGGAGAATACAAGATCATACACAAAGACTCTGAAAAGAGAAAAGACAAAGTAGTTCTATCAACACATAATTCAGACAACCCTTCAAAAGCATCCACCTCAACTACTTCATAACACAAGACAACTTATACTACAAAATTTGATTAACTTAATCATGAAAAAGCACCCAATCCAAAAGCAATGAAAAGGATTTATGGAAAAGGTTATGAAATTATAAAATAACTTAGATTTAGTGGAAAAGGATGTGGTGCTAATGAACAAGGTATCCAAAACCCTATAGAGCCTCACACACAAAAAACAACTCATGGTCTTGGTTATTGTCCTTTGATAGAAATAACCAAGCCTTCACTCAACATCAACACTACCACACACAACTCCTCTAAATCAACCATAACAATAGTACATCCATAACTCGTTAACACTAGTGATCTTGAAACTTATCCTTTACAAATAATGAAACAACCAAATAACTCTTCACTGAATGTAAATGTCATCTCACAAAAAAATAATGATTTGAGTTTGTTAGATTGAACACCCTCTTGCAAAGGATAAAATAAAATCTCACAATCTATAGTCTTGTGTAAGTAAGACAACTAATACTAAACAAGAAATATCTTTGCTGCAAACTATAGGAGCACCTTCTATCATTGCTCAACAGGGTATCTTGTCGAGACTCCTCCAAGATCACTTGATATCCCTTCCTACAAGAACTCGAAAGAAATTTTATTACAAGGATTCCTCTTGTGCCTATCATAGAGTTCATGGTCATTCTACTAATGAATGTAAGGATTTGAGTAGTAAAATCCAAAATCTTAAGGAGTTTGGTGCTCTCCCTTAACTGGGAGCACCTCATTCCTCTAATTGATACTGATTTTCACTCTAGCATCTTTCTTATCAATTATTTCGTCTCATCCTTGTCTTGCACTAAGTGGGGGCATGGGGTTAGTTAGCCTTGTCCTCGTATGTCACTTGTCATTGTCTCTTTTGGCTCACTGTTAACCTTTCATGAACATATAAGAGCAAGCTTGGGATGTAGATGACATACCTGAAGTTGGATCGCATGTGACATACTACCTTTTTCATGACGTAGCTTATCCAAAACATATGACTTGGCATATGGATTCCTGCATAACCTCCCATATCCTTCTTCTACATTAAAGAAATTTCTCACAGTCATGGTGTTAGCAACCACTTTAAAGTGGGTTCATACATTGACACTCGCATTTAATTGTGCAATTTTCTTTTTCTTGTGATTTCCTCTCTTGGAAACATTGGGTACAATGTTTCCCAAGATGAGACCTTGCGCTTGTCCTCTCTTGGAAACAAGATGAGACCGTTTGCACTTATCCTCTCTTGGAGACATTTACCACAATGTTCCCTAAGATGAGACCTTGCACGAACAAAGAAAAATCCCCTTTAACAAAATATTTACATGACATTCAAAAAAAATTACAAAAGAATTTTATTTTGTGGCACCTCATTAAATTTATCAAGAGGTATAAATTTGGTATGGTTGAGCAGGAAGCCCATTCTAAGGAATGACTTTCCCCATAGCCATTCATGTGTGTGTGGGCACATATTGGTCCTATGTGTCTAACCTTTTAGGACTTCTCACCTAGAAAATAACCAAGATTTCCATCACCTCAGAGTGATTATGCATTTTTGGACAGGGTATGTGCAGGATCATCATGGAAAAAACAAGCCCTTGAGTGGCAAAAAATTCAAAAAAAATAGAGTTAGGAAACTTGACATAAAAATTTGAATATTAAGTTATCTATATTATTTCAAAAATATGTAAGAATAGAATTTGTAGCAAATTGAATGTAGTTTCTAAACTACTAGGTTTTTTTTAAATCTATTTGGTGAAAATTTTAAATTTCAATGCAATAGATGCAGTTTAAATTTCAAGGAAAAAAATAAGTAGGTGTATGTCTGACCATCATAACCACAATAAAATGATAATATTTTTTATAATATTTTAGACATAAGTAGAGGACTCATGTTTGGATGTGATGCATATTTTTTTTTTGTAATTTTTTTTCTAAGTAAATAATTAATTATTATTTTTTTATTACAACTTTTAAAAATATAAAAACTTATGCCTGACCACCTTACTTGGCCAAAACTTTAAAAAATTCAAATTTTCTTTTTTTAATCCTATAGTATGCGAAGTATAGAATGTGATACATGTTTTGGATTCCAAAAATGTGATATTTTTTGAGAGCTATAGATATTTTTCAATCAGCCTATCAATTAGGACTTTAGTCGTAATTCAAATGGAAAATAAATAATAATTATTTATTAAATTCAAAATAAAGCATAATTTATATTGGTGGAAACCTAGGAATATCCTTTAAAAACCCTTTTCATTTCATAAATTTTTGGTAAAAAAAAGTTGTTAGCCACATACCCTACAAATATGTAATGTCTGCCATGCAAACCCCAGAGAACAAACATTGCAAACAATTTTTTTTTTTAAATAACACAGTTGAACATGCAAGAACATTAACCATAATCACATAACACATTACTTTACACTATTACACTTAGTTCTCTGGGGCACGCGAGGTTACTTCACAATCAACTAACAACGAAAACAAAGATAACAACAGCATAATTCACTACTTATAGCTATATTCAATGATCACACAAGCTACAAGAAACGATAGAAGTGATTTACTAACTTTGGAAATAGAGTCTACTTACTTAGGTCAGCTTAACATACCTCTTACATTCTATTTTATCGACAAGTCCTTGCTCCCAATGCCTATACCTACAAGGTCTACATGACTTGGCACACACATTAGATCAAAGATAGTTAGCACATGATCACTAAGAGAAGCTATATAAATCAATGGTAGTTTTTACGTTATCAAAAATAAACAACAAATTTCAAACAAGACTCATGAGAACAGTCCTAGGGGCCCAACCTAATGCCTCGGGAGCTCATCACTCGATGGCCTTGCGTACGTATATAATTCACAGAGGCACCGTAGTTCGACAACTTGAACTGCTCCAACTCATTGACTGACCAACCAAGGGTTCATTCATAAGACTTTTAAGGAGGAATTTACCCCAACACAAAAGTAACACAACACCACAAATACATACTAACATCAATCCTCTATGCATAAGCCTTATGTGACCCATACAACATTACATACTAGAGTGGGTATGCAACCCTTTCTAGGGTCCATCACCCCAGACAGTTTCTTTGGCGGCTGCCACCCACTTAGGTGAAGCCGAAGACTGAAGAACAAGGTAAGCATAATCTTGCAAAAATAAAATAAAAATAGCCTACTCAAATATTTATTCATACTTACACAAGGAAGGTCACAAGACATAACAACATTTTCTTTTAGCTAGATAGCTCACGATAAAACATATACTTATATATATTATAGCTATTCACCGTGGAAGAAAATAGTGATTTCACATCCTTCTTGGTTAACAAACAAACAGTTAATATAGGCACTTACAATAGATATCAAATCCTTATCACTAGTCAAATACCACTCAATAAACTAATACTCAAAACTTAAACATTCAACGATATCAATTTATAATATACAAATTGATTATTAATGTATGAAAATATTTCAAGGGTCATTCAAAATGAGAATTCAACAATATAATATCAACATTTGAATTATATGATAGTACCATTTACAATTATAATCAAGATAGTAATCTACACTTGAACTATGTTATCCTTTACTACTTCTTAGCTCCTATTCACTAACATATCAATCAATCTTCTTTATAACCCATGTATAGCTAATAAATTGAACTAACATAATATATGCAATTAATAAAGTTGAATCTTAAAGCTATCTAAAACTATAGTCCATCAGTTATTGTTCCAATATTAATAATTGCAATGAATAAATATGAGTTCATAGATATTCTAATTGGTATAAGTATATCAAGTAATGGTAATGGATAATAAACTAGGTTTATCACATGATAACCTAAACGATGAATTTTCTAAACCAACAATAATTGAATATCCCACAGGTCTATTATAAAAACCAAGTAACCAATAATATACTGCTTTTAATTTAATAAACCTTACTTGCTAAGTCCACATAAGGAAGAATCTAAAATGATCTCTATTTTTTCAAGATATTTCTTAGTTGGGCAATTCTAAAATCTACAAGTAAAATTATTTAAGAGTTCTCACTAAAACCAAAGATCCAATAATTAAATTAATATGATTATTAAAAGATTCCAACCTTCAATATAACCAATTACAATTGTCTCGATATAAACCATATAATAAATTAAGACTTATTTTCTTTTAAAAATATCTATTCTATCAAAATAACGAATTAAACAAATATATTTAAATATATATATATAATACATATAATTAAACATATATATAAATACTTATTAATTAACACATTAAAATAATTTACTATATTCAAATAATGCTAATAATAAAACTAGTGTATTGCGACTTGTATAACTTTTGTTTTCGGATCTGGGTCTTTCTACAATTTTTACTGAAGGTGCGCCATTAAGTATTTTAACACATATAAAAAATTTAGCCATACCCAGTTCGTAAATTGTGAGTTATGATGAATTTAGTGACCCTATGTCTCTGCTGTTTTTTACAGGAAAATATTTATTATTTTATCATAGGATTTCATTTTTCCTAATTTATCAGAGGATTTTCTTTGTTTTTAATCCTACAGAGGTCTTCTAAATTATAAGTGAGATTTTCTAAATTATCTATTGTTTTCTTTTCGAATTTTCTACCATTTTAAATTTATTTCCTTAGAGAGGATCTAAGATTTTCACAATTCTTCTACAAAGATTTTTTTTTAAATTTCACAACGAATTAACAGACAATATTTCAACATATGTAAACAAATTATCTAATTCTTTTTTTTTTATAATTTCACAAAATCAAAATAAATATCTATAATTTTGTACAGACAATCTTTTAACAACACAATTTAAATAAACATTTAAAATAAAGAACCTGGAGTCCTACGCTTATTTGAGAATCTGATGATGTTTGCTTGTTCCCGATGACCTTTACGGTGAATTTCTCTTCCTACTTCGAATCTCCTCTTCAGAAAATTGTGCTCAAATCTTGAATTCAAATCCTTAATCCCACGACTCTTTTCAAATTATTCCCCAAAACAAAAGAATGGAAAAATCCCTTTTGAAAATTTCAGAAGATTAAAAAAAAGGCATCACAATTCTTTTTTTTTCAATTCTTGTCTCTATAAAATCTCTGTGTGTGAAAAACTCACAAAATTCTTAATTAAATAAAAGATATTCCAATTTATTCAAAAAGCTCACAAAAATCCAGAATAAAAGAATTTAATTCTTTAAAAGCAAGTTTTTCAGTTAGATATCAAATCACATTCGCTTTTTCATCTTTTTCATTCTTTTATTTATTTATTTTTCTATTCTTCAATACTTTTTGTTTTAATCAGCTTTTGCAAGCTTTACTTGCAAGACACATTATCTAATTAATTTAAATAATTTATTCTAACAATTATCCTCAACAAATAATTAATTAAAATAATAAACACTATTTAATATTTTAATTATCATTTAATAAACTCATAACTTTTTTTTTTTTAAACATAAATAAAACATTTAAAATTTTAAATACAATTTAATCTAACATTTTAATAAACAATATTACCCTTATTTAATTAATTCAATCACAACATATAAAATACCATTAGAAACTCTTGTCCTATCTTCCTCTTCTGATTCTTTAGCCAGACTACCTGCACATCTCAGGTGAGAATGGAGGGGTACTACAAAATACCCATCATATTGCCACTTTTTGGCCCATCATGATCCTGCACATACCCGACAAACAACCTAGATTTTATCCACAATGTGTTGGACAAATGGTGGAAGCTTGATCCACCTTTTTATTTTTGTTTTTCTCTTCCTTCTAGTTCTTTCCAATACGTGATTGTGTATCTTGTTTTGTTGCACCTTGTGTGTGTCCTCTTTTTGCTTACATTGGTTTGACTTAGGATCTTGGATCCTGGGGGCTTCTGCAACCTACTTTGATTTTTGTCATCCCTTGTCATCCAAAAATTGGTACGAGTGGATCTCCTCTTGGATGTCTACTTTAGTGTGAGTTTGAAGCAAGTTCCTCCTCTCACTAAAGTGGGGGCTAAATGTGGACATGGAAAAAGTATCCCTTCTACTTTCTCCCATTGTTTAGGCCCTCCTTGTGACTGGCTTGATTTTTCCTTAATTTAATGTTGCAATGTGGTCAAACACATTCACATTAGGTCTTTGACCCTTGAGAATCAATACGAATTTTATAATTCCTTGAAAAAATGATGTAAAGTGTTATAACAAACCACACTTTCCTAGGCTTGTCATCAATATTTATGCCTTTATTATGCTTTAAATGGCCCCTTTATGCACTTATAGGCATTATTTGTCTTCTTGAAGAAGAACCCAACATATATTATTTAATTTAGCACAATTTTTGACAACCACTCAAATTCCTGGAGTGGGACCAATTTTCCATTAGGGGCAAATTAGTCCCTCTTGGCACAAAAATCAAAATTATTCCAAAATTCTAATGGTTATTAATTCTCTAAAACCTGAGGTTGTCGTGTGATGAGGTATTTTCAGGAATTAGGGCATAATTATGTATAAATATAGGGGTTTCCCTCTCATTTTCATCTCTCCACTCAATCTCTCTACTTCTCATTCATTCATTCTTCTCAAGTAAGCTAGGGCATCAAGATAGCTTTCAAAGACATTCAGGGGTAGATTCTTCACCCATTGCTATAGAAATTCAAGATCATCATCATAGAAAGTTTCTAATTCCATTATTTCATGTTCATGCTTCATCTTATTTCTTCATTTGGTTTAATCACCTAAAAGGTGTTTGACCAAGGAAAACCCCCATGTCCTAACATTCAACATTTCTTTCTCCAAGTTCTTTGTGTGATTGTAGATTTAGATATCTTGAAGGCTTGGAGATCATAAGAATAGGTTTCAAACTTGTTGAAGGAATTTCCTTATCAACTAAGTCAAAATATCCACAAAAAGTCACTCATAGTGCCATAAATCAGGATTTCGGATCCAGACTTCTTGAAGAATAGAAAGTGCAAATCGAGAGCTTCAGATTCCACTTTCAAATTTTTAGAAAAGTCAAAGTGGACTAATTCACCCTTAGTGGAAAATTAGTCCCACTGCACCTATTTTTCAAAAAAAATTGTAGATTCAGATACCCTTTTGGATGAAATAGTCTTTGACACCATTTTCTAGGTAAGAGACTAATTCGCCTAGAATGGAAAATGAGTCTCACTAGGCCTAGAAATCAACATTTCCATAATTCTAGTTTCTATTCTATTCTTCAACACGTTCCAGGTGCACAGTCTCTATTTTACAATTTTTTGTTTTATTCTTCTTGCATTTTTATTCCTCCTTCTTGGTCTTGTTGCATATCTCAATGTGTTTTCAAATATTTCTTATTTTCCAGGTTCACACTTGGTGGTGAACCCCTCTTTTCCACATTCAACCTTCAATCAACCCCTTTTCCACCCAAGGATACCGTATTGTTAGATCTTTTCCATCCTTCATTAGGTGGAGATCTCTAAGGTCATCGTTGAATGTGAAGTACAAAATCTTTGTTTCCCTAGGCCCTAAACCCTAGGTGGAGACAAAATTCTCTTTTAGAGGTACAAAAAATCATTAGAGGTTATAAAAATACTAGTCAAACCCTAATACTAGGACTAAATCACACCTCTAGGTGTATGAGTCCCCGTACAACCCTTTTTGTAAGTGTTTTGTAGATCCTACTCAGTCACTTGAAGATTCCAGATTTTTCCCAAATTCTTGTAGCAAGACTAAATGTCCTGGCTTGGCATATCAATCCCAGTGCACTTCAGAAAGAAGAATTTTGGAGTTCAAGATCTTGCTTGGAATCCATCAATTTACCAGGTTCCTTTTTGTCTAATTTTTGTTTGTTAATTTGATTTAAAGCTTTCAAGTTTATAAGGTTTTGCGCATAGATTTTTCATTTCTCCTTTGAAGCTTCATTTAATGGTGAACCCTTTGCTTAATCACACCCAAGGAAACCACCCCTAATCCTTCCCTTAATTGAGTCACTTAGTTGAGGGATCTTGGTTTCATAATGAACTAAAGAGCAAAATAGGTCCCTAAGTTCCATCTCCCGAAAGGTTGGCACCCTATTTCCTTTGGTTCATTTTGGTGAACCTAAACTTTGGACCCTTGAATTTTTGATTTGGAGAAAATTGTAAGTCCTAGATCTAGTTTGCATTAAATTTGAATTATATTTGCATTAGTTGAATTGTATTTAGGGCTTCTAAATCTTGCCTTAGTGAAAAGTGCATATAGGTTGCATTTTTTTGCATCTTATATAATTCAATTTCATTGGAAAACTATACTTGCAAATAATCATTTGAGTATACAACCGAGAAACCTTGGCATCAACTTAGAATTTTTTTCATTTGGTTTAAAAACGCTAATTTGGGACTCATTCACGCATCTAGGTAATTTAGTCCCTATATAGGTTGTTTTTCTAGATCTCTGAAAATTTTTGTGTTGTTTGTTTTTCACTATTTGAACCTTAAAGAAACCCTAATTGGGACTCATTTTTGCATCTGGGTGATTTAGTCTCGAATCACGTCCGAATCTATATTTTGCAACATTAAAAACTTAATTTATGTGCTTTTAATTTCTATTGTCATATCTCTATTTCAATTTTTTATATTTTATTTCACTCATTTCATTAGACCTAGCTTAATTGGTGTAGTGTAGGAAAATGCAAACCCTTGCATTTTCACACTTGTTTGGGTCTACCTTGCTTTTTTTATCCTTATTTATGTCTTAATTGCTCCTATTTTGTATCCACAAGCCTAATAAATTATATTGTTTTATGGCTTATCCCAACAAACATCAAAGGGTAAATGATAATTTAATGATTCTAGCTATGTGTCCTTGATTTTTGGACTGGAACTAAAACATAACCGAGGGAATTTTTGTCCTCTAAAGGTCTTGGGACACTATTTTCAAATGTGCCTTAAAGGCCCCTTTTTGGAGTATGTGCCCCGAGTTTTAAGCCTCAAGACTAAGACACCACCTAGGGCATCTTAGTCCCCCTCAAGTTATTTTTGGGATTTAATTTCAACTATTGGAGGGATTTAGCCTCCTTTAATTAATGAATTCATATTTCAGCTTGTTGTGGTTTTATTTTGAGATATTAAGCATGGATAAGTATAAATACAAGGTTCTTTTACTCATTTTATAATCAAGACCAAGCATTCAAGTATTCATCCTTATAGCATAATTGAGTTTACAAGATCATTCAAGAGAAATTCATCAAGAATTTGGATCCATCATCAAGATTCAAGCATCATGTCAAATATATTCTTGCATCATGTGTTTTTTTGAGCCAACATTTGTGATGTAGGGTTTTGATTCAAGCAAGCAATTCAAGTCAAGATCTATCAAGCATTCATTTGATTCAAGATCTACATTCAAGCTAGCCACTTCACACAAGTTTGCAGATTTCATAACAAGGGTTTGGTGAGTTGCAACATATCACTTTGTTCATTCATCACTTCCCTCCATTATTTCATTTTAGTCCAAGGTTTAATTACCAACAAGGGGTTTGACCATGGCAAACCCCCATTTACTAACAATCAACAAGTTTTTCCTCTCTTGTATGTTTATGTTTGTAGATTTAGGTTGAATATCATTTGAAGTGAAAAGTTGTAAGGTTTCAAACTTGCATTACAAAGTTGGAATCTTCATAGAAAGTCACCTACAGATTAGATCTGGAAGTTTCAAGACCTTAGATCTGAGAAGAAGGAAGTGTAGGCATTGAACCTCAAGATCACATTTTGAGTTGCACAAATTTAGATCGGTACTAAGTCAATAGTAAGGGTGTCTTAGTCCTCCAAGTGGTATTTTGTAGACATCTTTTGAGATTCTATTATAACATCCAAAGATTCCACATCTTCCCCAAAAAATAGTAGTAGGACTAAGACATCAGTAGCATATTTTGACATCTTCACATTTCCAGAATCCTTATCACATTTCCAAACTTCCCAGGTACATACATCCAATAACTTTTTGTTACTTAATTTTTTCATTTGCACTCATTATTTGGCTTGCATTACTAGGTTTTGTGAGTTGAATGTTAAGTGGTCTTTTCCAAGATTTTTCTTGGTGGTGAACCCTTCAAAGCCTAAGGAATCTTCCTAGGTCTCCCTTGTTGAGAACTTACTCACCTTTGTGTTGATAGTCAATCCAATTTGGGATCCTAGGATATCCTTGAATGATAATTGGAGAAAAGTGGTGTTCTATGACCTAAGCCATAAAGCACCCATTTCTCCTACTAATCAATTGGGTTCATTTAGTGTATTTCTTAATTTCATTTTAGGATTGTTGCATTGTGTAATCAACAAATTACCTTGTTTAGAATCTAAAAATTGCATATACACATTTCATTCTAGGTCATTGGATTGAATTTCATCATGGAATGTGTTTTGGTAAGTTTTAGATGTCCTCAAAATCATTGGTGGATGTGTCAACCTATTTTATTAGAAATGCCCCTAATGAAATTGAACTCACTTATGATCAATCAATTCCTAATGCATGTTCTCGTGAAGTTGAACATCATTAGAGAAGATGATGAAAACATGAAAAAAATTGTAAATGATTGCATTAACAACCTTGAGACTAATGCATCCTTTTATCCCTCCATGAAACAACCAACACAACTTGAGATGTTTGGTCTTTTGCATCCTAATATTGAATAACAAACTAAACCTAAAATTCCTACAATAATTGATCCTAGTTCCTCTAATCAAGTGCATCAATCCTATGTTAACAAAGTGACCAACACTCGCATAAACCTCGAAGAGACTTAAAACCAAGGCTTTAATATATTAACTAAGTAAGGATGTGATACTACAAATGAGCATGAAATTCATCAACTCTTATAACAAATACCAACTAAAGATACCAAAGGAGTGGGATATCAAGATCCTCCTCCTGACATAAATTTCCTCCTTCCTAAAGAACACCCAATGCCTCATAATAACAATGATAAGGATGATAGGATCATCTTAGGTCCCCCTCCTCAACAAGTTGGTGAATCTAGCAAGAAACAAAATCCTTACAAAATTAAAGAGTTACCATTCCTACAAAATCAAACACAAATTGAACATAAACTAGAAGAACTTGCTAATAGAGGTTGGATTGCAATGCCACCTCCTACTAGAAGAAAAAAACCTAAAAAAAACATGAATTATTGTGTATATCATAGAATTCTTAGGAATCTCACTGAAAAATCTCATACTTTAAGAAGGATCCTTAAGAAACTTGATATGATAGAGATAATCCCTTAAAGCGTGCCCTTCACTCCTTTCCATGTAATAGTTGTAGGATCATAATATTCTCACTATTCAATGCTTTACATTTATTGCAAATAATTAAAAAATGCAAGGAGCTATTTGTCAACACTTACCTTAGCTTTTTTTTTTCACACAGTGGGAACAAGAATTCTATATCCTTCCCCTAGTTTGGCACTTTTTGTTGTCCCTTTGGCTAGTTGTCCGCTTTCTACATACGATGAAAAATACTGGGATATAAATGACCTACTAATAGATTGACTCACCAGTGCCTTACTAGTCTTGTTTTCCTTTCTTTTTTATGTGTGTGATTACATGTGCATAATGTTATCTCCCTTACTATTATGTTTGATGTATCTCTCTCTTTGTGGTATTCCTCTATTTCTATTGACATTCTTCTATATGCATCATAAATATTTTATCTTTTATTTTGTCTTGTGTTTTCCTTTTGGGGATGACACAAGGTGTCAAGACATTTAGGTCTCTTCTATGTTGACCAAAATATTTTTTTTGTTTTTGATCTCGTTGTATCAATCTTACCGTTCCATGAGTATTCAAATGGGTAATAATGACATTTTCAAGCTCTCCAAAAATATTGTAGCAAAGACATACTGATCCCAAACCTGTGGATCCCTTATGCAATTTCAAGATTTCATTGTGGGGGAAACCCATTTTCATGACGTAGCTTCATTTGGAAACATATGACTTGGCATAGGGCTTTCCAAGTAAGCTCTTATGTCCTCTTTATTGTTAGTGTTTATCATTTGCTACTTCAAAGTAATTTCTCACAACATGATGTTTAGAAATTTATTTACATTGGGGGCATACATTGGAATTATTCTTTTTGCATTTCAATTACAACTCATGTTTCATTGTGTGGTATTATTATTTCATACGACATGTCTTTATCTTGGTAATGAAATTGGGTGTGATTTCCTTCAAGAGTGTGATCTCTCTTAGCATATTATATTCCTCTTAGTAACACACTGCATCCCCTAAGTTGTGAATTTTCTATTCTTCAATTGGTCCTCTATTGGAGAAATTAGGCAAGATGTTCCTTAGGTTGATACCTTGCATGAAATAAGAAAATCCCCTTTGAATGTACCTTACACTATTTCACATTTACAATAACCGTTATATGACCATCTTGCATAACACACTTTTCTTATCTGTGTAGCCATCCTATTTGTTCATGGATGTTAGCATACAAAGTTTTTCTTGCCTCATGAATCTATTGTTCATGTTGTGTGGTGCCTTATCAAATTTATAAGGAGGTATAGCTTTGGTATGGTTAGTATGCATGGGATTCAACCTTAAGATTGACTTTCCCATAGCCACTTGCTTGTCTATGTGGGCTCATACTGACCACATGCATATGTTCCTCACCATTCTCAGGGCTCACCTAGTGGATACTGGATTCCACTAGCCCATGTGAGCATGTTTTTGTTTGTATAGTGAACATTGTGTTCCACTTGTAAATAGTTTTTGGACAAACAACTAAGGCTTGATCCACATCGTGTTGGACAAAGAGTCAAGGTTTGATCGTCCCCCTCTTTTTCTTTTTCTTTATTCTTTATGTCTTTGATAGTGTATGATTTTACCTTGTTGCTTCATACATCATTAACATGTGTGTTATTCTATGCTTATGTTGGTTTTCCATAGGATCTTGATCTCGAGGGCTTGCACAACCCTCTTGATCATTGTCATCCTATCTCACTAGAATTGGTACACTTGGACCCCTTTTGATGTGAATTTGTCTACTTTAGTGTGAGGTTCAAGAAAGTTCATCCTCTCACTAAAGTGGGGGATAAATGTGGTGTATAAAAATGCACCCCTTTATATTTTCACACTTGTTTGGTCCCTCCCTATGAAAATTAGGTTTATTTATGCTTTAATTGGTTCTATTTTGCATACAAAAGCCTAATTAAATGCATTTTTCTATGGATAATCCTAAGATTTAACAAATGACAAATCATAATTCAATGTTTGATGTTATGTGTTCTAGATCTAGGGTATGTGCAGGATCATGATGGGCCAAAAAAGTGGCAATATAATGGGTATGTGGCTGATGACTATTTTTTTACCCAAAATTGATGAAACGAAAAGGGTTTTTAAAGGAGATTCTCAAATTTCCACCGATATAAATTATTCTTTACTTTGAATTTAATAAGTAATTATTATTCATTTTCTATGTAAATTATGACTAAAGTCTTGATTGATAGGCTAATTGAAAAACATCCATAGCTTTCAAATGGTATCACATTTTTTGAAACCAAAACATGAGTCACATTCTATGCTTCACATACTATAGGATTTAAAAAGGAAAAATTGAATTTCATGAAGTTTTGACAAAGTTAAGGTGGTTAGACATACAAGTTTTAATATTTTTAAAAAATTTGTAATAAAAAATTCATAATTAATTATTTACTTGGAAAAAAATTACAAAAGAATATTCATCACATTACGGCATGATTCCTTTACTTATATATCTAAAATCTTATAAAAAAATATTATCATTTTATTGTGGTTAAGGTGGTCAGATAGACGCCTACTTATTTTTTCCTTGAAATTTAAGTACCTCTACATTGAAATTTCAAATTTTCACCAAATAGATGTTTTTTTTTTAAAACAAACCTAGTAGTTTAGAAACTACATTCAATTTTCTACAAATTCTATTCTTACATATTTTTGAAATAATATAGATAACTTATTCAAATTTTTATGTCAATTTTCCTAACTCTGATTTTTCTGAATTTTTTGCCACTTAAGGGCCTTTTTTTTCCATGATGATTCTACACATACCCTCTAGTGATATGGGACTCATATGCCACCTTGGGAATATGGGTCCCACCCAGTTCTTAGGACCTAATTTTAAATGTTACATTAAACTTAACATTTCTTGGAGTTTGTGTCCCAGGTTTAAGCCACTAGGACTCATACACCCAACCTAGTGTATGAGTCCCACTTTAACTTGGACCTATTTTAAATCAAATTCATCATAGTATTTTATTATCCTAGATCTAATGCCAGCTTGTAGTTTTGTAATTTCAAGAAATTTGGCATAAACAAGTATAAATACAAGGTTATTTCACATAAGTTCGCCTAACAAAAAAGACCTAACAAGATCTAGCTATTCAAGTATTCAAGCATTATAGAAAATTTGAGATCAAGAGAGCATTCAAGAGAAAATCATCAAGTATTTGGAGTAGCATTCAAGATTCAAGAATCATGTCAAAGTCTTTATGCATCATGTGTGTTTGTGAGCTAACATTTGTGATGTAAGTTTTCATGATTCAAGCAAGCATTCAAATACATTATCTCATATCAAGATCAAGACTCAAAATCCACATTCATTGGAGCCATTTCAAATAAGTTTTCAACCTTCATTTCTAGGGTTTAGTGAGTTCCAACATTAAATTTGTTCATCCATCATTCCTTCATACTATTTCATTTCATTTCAAGGTTTAATTACTTAAACAAGGTTTGACCAAGGCAAACCCCTATTCCCTAACACAAATTTTTTTTTCCCTCTTGATGTATGTTTGTAGATCTAGGTGATTTGGAGCTTGAAGATCCTTTGAAGACAAAGTTGCAAAAGTCGTCAAAGTTGTCAAGAAGTTCTCATCTTCATGGAAACTCACTTATAGACTAGAATTCCAACTTCTAGGACTTAAAGATCGAACAAGATGAAAGCTACAAAAGATCACTAGAGGCTACAAAAATATCATTCAAACCTTAATACTGGGACTAAATCACCCCTCGAGGCATATGAGTCCCAGTATAGCCCTTTTTGCCAGTTTTTTGTAGATCCTACTTAGTCACCTAAAGGTTCTAGATTTTTCCTAGATTCATGTAGCAAGACTAAATCGCCTAGCTTGGAATATTAGTCCCAATGCACTTCAAAAAGAAAAATTTAGAGTTGTAGATCTTGCTTGGAATCAATCAGTTTACTAGGTTCCTTTCTATCTATTTTTTGTTTGTTAATTTGATTTAAAGCTTTCAAGTTTCTAGGGTTTTGTGCATAGAATTTTCATTTCTCCTTTGAAGCTTCATATAATGGTGAACCCCCATTTAATCACACCCAAGGAAACAACCCCTAATCCTTCTCTCAATTGAGTCACTTGGTTGAGGGATCTTGGTTTCCTAATGAACTAAAGTGTGAACTAGGTCCCTAAGTTCCATCTCCCAAAAGTTTATTCAAGGGTTTGGTGAGTTGTAACATAACATTGTCCATTCATCATTCCTTTCACATTTTATTATTTCAACTCAAGGTTTAATTATCCAAATGAGGTTTGACAAAGGAAAACCACCATTCACCAAAAAAAAAAAAAATCCCTCTTGTGTTTGTGTTTCAAATCTTAGGTTGAAGAAGACCTGAAATCTCTTGAAGAGTAAAATTGGAAAATTTGTCAAAGTTGTCAAATCATGGAACTCACCTACAGATCCAATTCCCAACTTTTCAACAATGAAACCTAGATCAAATAGAAGCTACAAATTGACATCAGAAGCTCCCAAATTTTTTTTGAAAAACTTGAGCAGAGACCCATTCACCCATGGGCGAATGAGTCTCAGAGAGCCTCTCAAAACTATCTTTTGGTGACTATTACTCAATGTTCTACTCTTCTCAGATTTGCAGAATTTTTTTTGTTTCTATTAATATTGAGCATTAAACTTTTGTTGCAGTTTTGAATGAGCATAATTGAGTAGATTTTTTGTTTTTTGTTTTTCTCCCAAAAGTGTTGTTTAGGCTGATACTCCCATCCTCAAGCATAAGAAAATTAGTAGATTCCCCCCATTGAGTTGACTCCCCTAAGGGTTGTAAGTCAATTCTTTGTGTGGATCTCATTTCATAATGAAATGGTGAGAAATAGCTCCATCAACCCCCATTTTTCCCATTTCAAATTAACCCAAACCTATTTCTCATCATTTCATTTTGGTGAACTTGACTTTGTACAACAAAATTCTAAAAGTTGGAGTCTATTTCAGCTCTAGATCCAGGATTTGCAAATTACTTTGCATTACATTGCATTGATTTGCATCTTATTTAGGGTTGTTAGCTTGCATTGATTTGGATTTCATTTATGGTTTTAGGGTTGCATTTTTTCATGCTTTAAAATCTAAAATATTCAAAAATATCATTCATTTTGTAGAGTGTTTATATAACATTGCATGATCAATCACTTAAATAAAAAAAATGAATCAAAATTGCATCTCAAATTAGGTATTTTTCCTTTTCATTAACATCATTTCACACTTGCATTTAGATCTTATTTTCTAGAAATCTAAAACTGTAACTACTTGTTTGCAACCAGAATTTGAAAGCATAATCATCAACTCAGAAATCAGTAATTTAATTTTTCAAAAGCTTAAAGCAAGACCCATTCTCCCATGGTTAAATAAGTCCCCGATCAGGCTTGTTTCTAATTTTTTAGGCATTCAAAATCCTCATTTTGCATTCTCTATTTCTGTATTCAGGTTCATGTTTCAATTTCTAGAAATTTCTATTTTTTTCAATTATTTACAATAAGGTTAATTGGTCAAATTCAAGTGCATTTCAAAAAAAAAAGGACATAAAAGACATCATTTTCAAGTTTTTTCATGGTATAATCACAACATTATCTTATTTAAAATTTGAAATTTTTTTATCTCTTTGCATTTCAATTCATTTTTGCATCACGAACATGTGTATGGGAATTATATTGAAGTACTTAATGTCTTTGGTTGATGTCTCAATTTGTGTGTTTGGTAATGATCCCAATGCACTAGAGCCTAATCGTGGTCAACCAAATCCTAATGAATGTCCCTGTGAGGTGGACATCTTAGGTCAAGATGAAGATGGCATGAAACAATTCATACAAGACTCCTTACACAATCTTGAGAACAATACATCCTTTTACCCCTCCATACAACAACCAACACCACCTATAATTCCACCATTTGACATGTCCAAACTCTTACCTCCTAAAATTGAACCACAAAGCAAGCCTCAACTATCAATCACTAATGAACTTGTTAACAAGAGAAATAATGATACTCTTCTATCTTATACCAATTGAGTTACTAATACACCCATTAACTTAGAAGAGAGTTAGGGTTGAGGCTTTAAGATCTTAAGAAAAAAAGGACTTGAAATAAACAATGAGCATGCAATTCACAAATTACTAGACCAAATCCTAATTGAAGATACCAAAGTATTAGGATATCAAGATCCTCCTCCCCTCGTATCTTCAAAGGAAACAAGTGTCCTCCTTCATAATGATCAACCAATTTCTCACAAGGATGATAGGATCATCTTAGGTCCTCCTCCTTCAAACAGAAATCAATCAAGCAAGAAATCCAATCCTTATAAAGTCAAAGAATTTCCATTTTTCTACACTAAAATAGAAATTGAACTACAAATGGAACAACTTCTTCATCTAGGATTGATTTACTTGCCACCTATTAAAGAAAATAAAAAAGGTAAGAGTACAAACATGAATTATTGTGTATTTCATCGAAAACTTGGCCAACTTACTGATGAGTGTTATTACTTAAAGGGACACATTAGCAAATTTGGAACAATTCCACAATATTGTGATCGTATAATACCTTAATAATTATTTTCTTTAATCCTTGCCATGTGATAGTTGTAGGATCATAACATCCTCACTATTACACGTTTTACATTTATTGCAAATCATTTATGTAGTGCAAGGATCTCATTCTCATCACCCATCTCAGCTCATAATTTTCCTACACTTAGTGGGGGAAAAGAGTTAGATAGCCTTGTCCTAGTACGGATCTTGTTGTTGTCCATTTGGCTAGTTGCCCACCTTCTACATATACTGAAAAATATTGGGATGTGGACAACCTGTTATAGGTTGAATCGCATGTGATTTACTAGTATTTTCTTGTTCTTCTTTTCATGTTCCTTTTGTGTGATTTCATCCCCCATATCATTCTATTTGACATGTCTTTATGTTCATTCCTCTATTTGTACCTACATTCTTCTATATGCCATAAACATTTATCTTTTCTCTTGTCTTGTTTTTTCCTTTTGGGGTTGACACAAGGCATCAAGACATTTAAGTATCTTTTCTTTTCTTTTTTCACTCTTTAAGTGTCTTTATTCTAGTTCTATGAGTATTTGGGGAATGATGAAGTTTCTGAGCTCTATAATAATATTGTAGCAAACACATACGTTGACCCCAAATCTGTGTATCCATTATGTGTTTGGGATTTTATTTGGGGGAAGCCCCTTTTCATGATGTAGCTTCATTTGGAAACATATGTTTGACATAGGGCTTTCCAAATGAGCTCTCATGTCTTCTTTATTGTTTAGCATTGATCATTTTCCACTTTAATGTAATTGCTCACAACATGGTGTTTAGAAATTTCTTTAAAGTGAGGGCATACATTGGCATTATCATCTTTTACTATATCTAATGTTTCATAGTTTGGTCTTCTAATATCATGCAATGTGTCTTCTTCTTGGTGGTGCCATTGCATTTGATGTCCTTCAAGATTATGACCTTTCTGAGCAAATGGCATTCCTCTTAGTGGTAATGCTATAGATTGCATTCCCTAAATTGTGAATCTTTTATCCTTGACTTTTCCTCTCTTGGAGACATTAGGCATGATGTTCCCTAAGAGGAGACCTTACATGAACTAAGTGTAGTGATGGAAAATGTATCCCTTTACATTTTCTCACTTGTTTGGGCTCTCCTAGTTAATTGTGCCTTAATTGTGCCTTAATTTAGTGTTGTAGAATGTATTTATTTACACTTTCACACTCATTTAGGGCTCATTTAATTAATTGATCTTCATTTTCTTTGGGTAAAATCACAATACTGTGTCTCACTTTTTTCCTAAGATGGACATTTACATCAATGTTTTTAACTAAATCTTCATCTTCTGAGACCTATAGCAGCTAAACCATAAAGAATTTGATGATGTGAAATAGTGATTTGTGACAATTTGTGTGTATATTCTAATTTTTTTTTTTCAATTTTTTTGAAATAAATCATGAATCTTTCAACATCTCCTTTAATAATTAGTTTTAGATAGAAAACAACATTTTTAGAAAGTAACATTTGTGTCGTACAACATAACTTGTTTTCTATAAAGGATTAAATTCTAATTTTTGGAATATAGATTCTCAACATCAATATCTAGGGAAAAGATATCTTTTCATAATTTTTTGTTGCATTTTTTTTTTTTAAATTAATTTTTGAAGTCACTGTAACTATAATTTGGACATACGTGTGTGTTGTACAACCTAAATTTTTGTGCATATATCAAAATCCAATTTTTATTTTTTGGGTGAAATAAGGAAATCAATATCTAGGGAATGTGTATCTTTTGAAAAAAAATTACAATGGTTTACTATTTTTCCACCTCTGCACAACAAAGAGCTTGATGTTCAAAGAAAAACCAATGTTTAGTAAATATTGAAAATTAAATACATGATAAAATGAAAATATATCAAATCTATACTAGTTGGAAAGCTAGTTTCAAGGGTCACATTCTTGAAAAATATAATTTTTAAATGATGTTATTTAATCCCTCAAAAGGTAAAACAAAGGTGGTTTTTTGTTAGCATTTTGATCGTGGTGAAGGAGACTCCATTGTGGGTATGATTTAATACTATAGGGGTTCTATCCAAGGGGGTTTGATCTAAGGGGGTCTTATCTCTCCCTCTTTAATTAAAACCATTTAGATGGAGCCTCTCAAGACTTAAATCATTATTTTTTCTAAACATAGTGATTTTAGGAAAAAATAAGCACATCCCAAAAGTGAGACACAGTATTGTGGCAACACCCCCTTAATTATCATTTTAATTCATTTACTAAGCCTATTTAATTACATTTTTCGAAGAGGAACCTAGCATTCATTAATTCCTTAACATAACACTATTCATTGAGCAATGTGTATCCTAGGTTTAGGGACCTGGGACCCATTTGCCCATGGGAAAATGGGTCCTCCCTTGACCTTAGGACCTAATTTTTTTTTTGGTGGTATTTTAACATATTCAAATCTATGATTCAATGTCGACTTGTGATATTTCAATTTCAAGAAATTGAGGATACATATCTATAAATATAAGGTTATTTTACTATGTTTCACCTAGAATTTTTATGATACTTTCATGAACATTTTTCAAGATCTAAGAGAGAAATTCAAGAGTAATTAAAGACATTAAAGAGAAGAATTATCAGAGTTTTATTGCAGCATTCAAGATCCAATTGTCATGTCAAGGTCTTCTTGCACATCATGCATTTTTTTGGAGTTGATATGGTGATTTAGGTTTCATGATCTAATCAAGCATTCAAAGCATTAGTTCAAGCAATATTTCAATTTCAAGATCCACATCCATTGAAGTCATTTCATGCAAGTTGCAAATTTACATTCCAAGATTTATCCAAGGGTTTTTTGAGTGGTAACACTGCTTTGTTCCTTCTTCATTCCCTCTTTCATATTTCATTTCATTTCAAGGTTTGTTTACCAAAATGGGGTTTGACCAAGGCAAACCACCAATCACCAAAAACAAACAATTTTTCCCTTTCATGTTGTGTTTGCAGATCTAGGTGGAAGAAAGCTTGAAGATTTCTTGAAGAAAAAATTTGGACAAGTTGAAAAAATTGCAAAAGTTGTCATAAAAGTTTTCACCTCATGGAAACTCATCTACAAAATTTATTTTTGACATTTTGACATTACCACTTAGAAAAATTGAAAGATTCATATTTGTAGCAAAAGCTCTTGAAATTTGCGGAAAATATCTAACAGTGGACCCATTTGCCCCTAGGCAAATGAGTCTCGATCAGCCTTAAGAAAGTGACTTTTGGTGAAAGGCACACTCCTATTTTTCCTTCTTTGATTTGTAATTTTATTTTAGGTTTTATCAGTATTGAGATAAATCTTGTTGTTTCAAGTGTTGTATTATGTTTTGGTGTTATTTTACTATTTTTTAGTTTTTCTCCCCAAAGTGTTATTTGCCTTGACCCTCGTCCTTTAGTCATAAGGAAATTTGAAGATCCACTCATTCACTTCACTCACCTAGGGTTTGTAAGTCAATTCTTTGTGTGGATCTCATTTCCTAATGAAATAGAGGAAGATAGGTCCATCATAACCCTATTTCCTTTCATTTCTATTAGTGAACCTAGATTTTTCTTCGTTTCACTAAGCACAACCCCTTCGAACATATCTTATCCTATTTGCATTTTTTTTCATGAGTTCCTAGCATAATGCAATTTTCCAGCTTGTGAAGTTCAAAGTTACAACCTTTATCATGGTCACCAAGCATAACACACATTGCTTTCCAATAGGGCCATGTTTGTTCATAAGTGCTTGGCATAACACAACTTTCTAGCCTTATGAAGCTCAAAATTCATATTGTGTGGTGTCTTATCAAAGTTGTCAAGAGATATAACTTTGGTATGGTTAGTTCGATGGGAGCCTAATAAGACTCTCTCTTTGGTCACTTATGGGGGCTCACCTTGTGGAAACTAGATTTCCCTAGCTTGTGTGAGAGTGCATTGTTTTTTCAATAGTGTACAATTGGTTCCATTTGTTAACATTTTTGGAAATAAAGCTAAGGATTGATCCACATCGAGTTGGAAAAATAGTCGAGGTTTGATCCACCCTCTTTTTCTTTTTATTTTTCTTCCTTTGAGTCTTTGAAATTTTATGATTAAGTATCTTGTCATTGTTGTTGCATATTTAATAAAGGTATGTGTCTCTTTGTGCCTTTGTTGGTTTACTAAGAGATCTTAAATCTTAGGGGCTTGATCATCCTCGAACTTTTTCCTCTTATCTTTCCAACAATTGTACAATTAAACCTCTCTTTATTGTCTACTTTAGAGTGAGTTTGATGCAAGGTCATCCTCTCACTAAAGTGGGGGCTAAATGTAGTGTAGAAAAATGTACTCCTTTATATTTTTCACACTTTTTTTGCGTTCGATTAATTAAATTGGACTTACTTATGACCTAATAAGCCCTATTATACATATACAAACCTAATAAATTACATTTTGTAAAGGGGAAACCAGGGAATAAGTAATTCAAGCACATAACACTTTACCTTGAGCAATGTGTGTTCTAGGAATAAGGACCTATGAACCATTTTCCCATGGAAAAATGGGTCCACCCTATACCTTTGACCATGAATTTAAATTATATTTTTGGTGGTATTTTAGTGTCCCTAAATTTAAATTTTCATGTTGGCTTGCAATGTTTAATTTTTACGAAATTAAGGATACATACCTATAAATACAAGGTCTTTTTATCAATTCAAATCCTAGAAATTCAAGCGAGCAAAAAAAGTATAGAAAATTTTATGATAAAGGGTATTAAAGAGGAAATTTATCAGTTGAAACCTTAGAAATAAGGGTGTGAGGTGAAGGGGTCCTATTTCACTTAGTTTCACTCAAGGAAACCCTAGAGATCTCAATCTAGGGATGGAATGAAGGAAGGATATCTACTAAAGGTTATCCTAGGGTATGATTAAAGATTAAAGAGGGGTTCACCACCAAGATAAGGCTTGGAAAGACTAGTAACATGCAAAATCTAATGATGTGCAAAACTAAAGTAAATGACCTAAAAACAAATACAAATTAGAACAAATTGAGAAAGTATTGAGGTGCACTTGGAAACTATAGAGGCTTGGATTAAGATCTAAAATGCTGGAAATACTAATTTTGATGCACACTAGGACTCATGCACTAGTAGGGGCAATCCAGTCCTAGTTTAGGGTTTTGGGTCAAAACTAGAATTTGGAACTATTGAATTAGAATCTATAGAAAATGACTGAAAATGGGTGTATTGGGACTCATATGCCACAAGTGGCGATTTAGTCCCAACATTAGGGTTTCTCCAAAACTCTGTTATCTTCAGATGAATTCCTATAGCTTCCCTCCCACCAAATATCTAGGTCTGGATCACTAAATTTTTCTTTGTAGATGACTTTCCATAATTTTTAAAGTAAGGTGACAACTTTGAAAACTTTGCAATCTTGACAACTTTGCCCCAAACTTTCTCTTTAATGGATCTCCAACTTGGATCTGTAAATCACACATCAAAGAGGGGAAAATTTTGTTTTGTTAGTGGATAGGGGTTTTCCTTGGTCAAACCCCATTTTGGTAATCAAACCTTGAAATGAAATGAAATAGAAAGGAGGAATGATGAATGAAAAAATATGTTATGTTGCAACTCACCAAGCCCTTGAATAAGATTTTGCAAAAATGTATGAGATGGCTAGCATGAATGTGGATCTTGACTCTTGATTGTATGTTGTAGATCTTGATTTGAATGCTTGTTTGAATTATAAGAACCTACATCACAAATGTTAGCTCAAAAACAAAGATGATGCATGATGACTTTGACATGATGCTTGAATCTTGAATAATGATCCAAAATGCTTGATAATCATCTCTTGAATTCTCTTGAACTCTCTTGTAAGTGCTCTCACTTGAATGCTCATAAGATCACCTAAATTGCTAGGAGAAAATGAGTGAAGTAGCCTTTTATTTATACTTGTTTATGCCAAATTTCCAAAAGTTACAACACTAAAAGCTGATATCAGATCTAGGAGAATAAAATCCTACCAAGAATTTGAATTTAATTTAGGTCTAAGCTAAGTGGGACTCATACACTAGTTGTGGCATATGAGTCTCATTAGGCTAAGCTTGGGACACATTTTTCAAGAAATGCTTAGTTTCTAATGAAATCCATATTAAGGCCCCAAAACTTAGGTGGGACCCATATGCCCAAGGTGGTGCATGAGTCCCAAATCACTAAATCTAGACCATACAATCCAAAATCATTAATTTTTTATTGGTCACTTGATATATGTCAGGATTATCCTAAGAAAGATGCATTAATTAAGGCTTGTGGATGCAAAATAAGGCCATTTAAATCATAAAGAAGCCCAATTAATTAATAAAACCCTATATTAGTGTGAAATTGTAAGAAAACACTTTACAACACCCTAAATAAGGAACAATTAAGTCCATTTAGTTCACAAGGGCCCAAAAAAGTGTGAAAATGTAAAGGGGTACATTTTTCTACAATAGATTTTTCCCCCACTTTATTGAGAGGAGAAACTTGCTTCAAACTCACACTACAATAGACAAAATTGCATCAAGAGGTGTCCAAATGTACCAATGCTAGTAAGATAGGACAAAAATTACCAAGAGGGTTGCACAAGCCCTAGGATCAAAATCCTATGGCAAACCAACATAGGCACAAGAGAACACACATGAAAATAATTTATGAAGCAACAACAAGGTACAAGCATACACTGCCAAGGACAGGGAGAAAGAAGAAATAAAGGGATGGATCAAGCCTCGACTATTTTTCCCGCACATTGTGGATCAGATCTAATGTATTTGTCCAAAAATGCATGCCCACTCTAAGGAAACAAAACTTTAGGTTGTTCACCAGGTGAGTATGCAAAAGAGTGAGACACATATGCACATGGTCAATATGTGCTCACAAGCAAGTGCATATTGGAAAGTCACGCATAATTTTGGCTTCCATATGTACAACCATACCAAATCTATACCTCATAATAACTTTGATAAGGAACCACACAACAATGAACTTTGAGCTCCATGAGGCAAGCAAAGCTTAGTATGCTTGAAACTCATGAACAGACAAGATGGTGCCATAGGCAAGCAAAGTGTGTTATGCAAGGTGGCCATATAACCAAAAATTTAAATATAAAATAGTATAAGGTATGTTCAAGGAATTTTTTCTTAATTCATGTAAGGTCTTAATTTAGGGAACATCATTCCTAATGTCTCCAAGAGAGGACATATCAAAGAATAGAATATTCACAACTTAGGGGATGCAGTGCATCACATCAAGCCACTAAGAGGAATATAATATGTTAAGAAGGATCACGCTCTTGAAGGAAGTCACACTCTATGTCACCAAAAAGTGAAAAATACTTTGCATGAAGTAAGAAGACTACAAAATGAAACATGAAATGCAAAATAATAATGCCAATGTATACTGCCACTTTAAAAAAATTGTTAAACACCATGCTGTGAGAAATTACTTTAAAGTAGCAAATGATGAATGCTAACAATAAAGAGGACATGAAAGCTTATTTGGAAATCCTTATACCAAGTCATATGTTTCCAAATAAAGCTATGCTATGAAAAAAAGGAAGGGGTTACCCCTAAAATGAAATCCCAAACACATAAGGGATCCATGGATTTGGGCTCAATATGTTGTTGCTACAATGTTTCTAGAGAGCTCAAAACTGTCATCATTCCCCAAATACTAATGGAATAGGAAGAATGAAACAAAGAGAGCAAAAACAAAGAAAAATTATTTTGGGTCAACATGAAAGAGATTATATGTCTCGACACCTTGTGTCATCCCAAAAAAGAAAACACAAGACACAAAAAAAATAAAAGATTTAAGACATAGAGAAGAATATAGATACAAATAGAGGAATGCCATTTAAAGAGAGAGATACATCAAACAAAATTATATAGGGAGATCACATTATGCACATGCAATCGCACACATAACAAAAGAAAATAAAGACAAGACTAGTAATGCACATTCAATTCAACCTATTAGCAGGTCATCCACATCCCAAAAATGTTCATTATATACAGAAGGTGGACAACTAGATAAAGGGACAAAAACAAATGTGCTAGTAGGACAAGGCTATCTTATTCTTTCCCCCACTGTGTGCAAGACAAGAATGAGTTGAGGTAGGTGATGGGAAAGACCTCTTTGCATTTTGAAATGATTTGCAATGAATGTAAACCATGTAATGGTGAGAATATGATGATTCTCCAACTATTACATGGAAATGGGAAAAAGGATGTGGTTTAAGGGATTATTTCTATGATATAAAACTTCTTAAATATTTCTTTTAAAGTATGATAGTCATTAGTACTATGCCCAAGAATTCTATGGTATCGACAATGTGGAACATTTGCATCTTTAGGATATAGTTTTGGATTTAGTCTCATGGGAGGTAATTTTATGTCATTGGTTTATAAGTATTTGTAAAGTTCTTCCAGTGGTAGATGGTGGAGAAGAGAATTTTAGTTTCTTTAGTTTGTAAGGCCTTTGTCACTTGCTAGATTCACCAACTTCAAATGTTACATGTCGAGGAGGGGGAACTAAGATGATCCTATCATCCTTATCGTCGTTACAAGGAATTGTTTGTTATTTAGGAAGGAGAATACTTATGTTGGGGGGAGGATCTTGATATCCTAACCCTTTAGTATCTTCAATTGGTATTTTTTATAAGATTGATGAATTTCATGTTTTTTTATTGTATCACATCCTTGTTTTCTTAAGATCGTGAATCCTTTTCCATATGTCTCTTGTAGGTTGGTAGGAGTGTTTGTTACCTTGTTAACAAATAATGGTTGAATGTTTGCTCAGTGACTAGAGGAACTAGGCTCACCTATTGTAGTGAACTTAGGTTCATCTTGTGTTTCAATTTTAAGATGTGAAATACCAAACATTTCAAGTGATGGGATGGTAGGAGGTGTTGGTTGTTTCATGGATGGATAAATGATTGAATTTTGGTCTCAAGTTTGTTAAGGAAATAATTTTAAAAAAAATTCATGCTATCATCATTTCTCCAATGATGTCAAGATCATGAGGAGGACATGCATTAGGAGTTGAGTGAGCATGAGTAAGTTTAATTTCATTAGGGCCATTTCCAAAATCATGACTTGACACATCCACTAATGACTTCAACGACATTCAAAGCTTACCAAAGCACACATCCATGATGAAATGCAATAAAATAACCTAGAATTAAATGTATAAATTTAACTTTGAAATTATGCAATTGGAAAAATGAACTAAATCAAGCTAGATGCAATGAAATGAATGAAACATAAACTCTAGAAACTAAAACATGAATGTAATAACAACAAAAAGAAACATAAAAATAGAGAATGTAATGCTAGAAAATGTAATTTAAAATCTGAAAGGGGACAATCTCCTAGAGGGGTGTATGAGTCTCAATCAAGGTTTTCAGGGATTCAAATAGTGAATAACAGTCACCACAAAATACCCAAAATAAGGAAAAACCACATGTAATGGGACTAAATCACCTAGAAGGGCATATGAGTCCTAGATGAGGTTTTTTGCATAAAATTCAAAAAATTCCACATGAAAGTTATGTTTTATGGTTTGAATGGTGTCTATGCTAAATGCAATTATAGTTTTCAAATGAAATTTGATGATGCAAGATGTAAAAATGCAACCTATATGCACTTTCACTAATGTAATATTAAGAAACCCTAGAATACAAATTAACCAATACAAAACCTAATGGAAAGTTAATGCAAGCTAGATCTAGGACTATGATGTAATCCAAATAAAAAATAAGGTTTTCTAAATGTAAGCTCACAAGAATGAAACCTAAGAAATAGGGGTGTGAGGTGAAAGGTTTCTATATTTTGGGAGATGGTAATAATGTTAGGGACCACCTATTTCACTTAGTTTCACTCAAGGAAACCCTAGAGATCTCAATCTTGGGATGGAATGAAGGAAAGAGATATACTAAAGGTTGTTCTAGGGTATAATTACAGATTAAAGAGGGGTTCACCACCAACCTAAGACTTGGAAAGACTAGTAACATGTAAAATGTAATTAAAAAATCTAATGATGTGCAAAACTTAAGTAAATGACCTAAAAATGAATGCAAATTAGAACAAGAAACTGAGAAAGTACCGAGGAGCACCTAGAAACTAAAGACGATTGGATTAAGATCTAAAATGTTGGGAATATTTATTTTTATGCACATTGGGACTCATACACTAGTAGGGGCAATTTATTCCTAGTTCAACGTTTCAGGTTGAAATTGGAATCTAGAACTGTTGAATCGGGATCTACCAAAAATGCTAGAAAATGGGTGCATTGAGAATCATATGCTACAAGTGGCAATTTAGTCCTAGTATCAAGGTTGTTTAAAAAATTTGATATCCTCACATGAATTCTTGTAACTTCCCTCCTACCAAATCTCTAGGTCTATATCACTGAATTCTACTATGTAGATGACTTTCTATGATCTTGCAAGTAAGGTGACAACTTCAAAGACAACTTTGCAATCTCAACAAATTTTCCCCAAACTTTCTCTTCAATGGATCTCCAACCTAGATATGAAAATCACACATCAAAGAGAGGGAAAAATTTTGTTTTGTTAGTGGATAGGGGTTTTCCTTGGTCAAACCCCATTTTGGTAATCAAACATTGAAATGAAATGAAATAGAAAGAAGGAATGATGAATGAACAAATATGTTATGCTACAACTCACCAAATTCTTCAATAAGATGTTGCAAACATGTATGAGATGGCTAGCATGAATGTGGATCTTGAATCTTGATTGTATGTTGTAGATCTTGACTTGAATGCTTGCTTGAATCATAAGAACCTACATCACAAATGTTAGCTCAAAAACAAACATGATGCATGATGACTTTGCCATGATGCTTGAATCTTGAATAATGATCCAAAATCCTTGATAATCATCTCTTTAATGCTCTTGAATGCTCTTGTAAGTTCTCTCACTTAAATCCTCATAAGATCATTTAAATTGCTAGGAGAAAAGAGTAAAATAACCTTGTATTTATACTTGTTTATGCCAAATTTCTCAGAATTACAGTCTACAAGTCGACATCAAATCTAGGAGAATAAAATCCCACCAAGAATTTGGATTTCATTTATGTCTAAGCTAAGCAGGACTCATATTCCAGTTATGGTGTATGAGTCCCATTAGGCTAATGTTGGGACACATTTTTCAAGAAATTATTTGTTTCATGTGAAATCCAGATTAAGACCTTGAAACTTAGGTGGGACCCATACGTATAAGGTGGTGTATGAGTCATAGATCATTAAATTTGGGCCATACAATCCAAAATCATTAATTTCTAATTAATCACTTGATCTATGTCAAGATTATCCTCAGAAAGATGCATTAATTAAGGCTTGTGGATGAAAAATAAGGCCATTTAAAGCATAAAGAGGCCCAATTAATTAATAAAACCAAAGATTAGTGTAAATGTGTAAGAAAACACTTTACAACACCCTAAATAAGACACAATTAAGTACATTTAGTTCACAAGGCTCCAAACAAGTGTGAAAATGTAAAGAGATACATTTTTCTACACTACATCAGTAATTTATTGTAGCAATCAAGATCTCAAGCATCATGTCAAATTATTTTCCAATCATGCATGTTTTTGGAGTTAACATTGTGATGTAGGTTTCAAAGATCAAGTCAAAGCATTCAAGTCACATTTCAAACTAGAAGATCCACATCCATTGAATCCATTTCATGCAATATCAAGCTCAACATTTCAGATTTTCAAAGGTTTATTCAAGGGCTTGGTGAGTTGCAAAATAGCATTGTTCATTCATCATTCCTTTCACATTTCATTATTTCAATTCAAGGTTTAATTATCCAAACGGGGTTTGACCAAGGAAAACCACCATTCAAAAGAAAAAAACCATTTTTCCCTCTTGCATTTTTGTTTTATATCTTAGGTTGAAGAGGACTTAAAATATCTTAAAGAGAAAAATTGGAAAAGTTGTCGAAGTTATCATCAAATCATAGAAACTTGCCTACAAATCCAATTTTTAAGTTTTCAATAATGAAACCTAGATCAAATTGAAGCTACCAATTGACATCAAAGGATCCCAAAAGATTGTTGAAAACCCTAAGTAGAGACCCATTCACCCATAAAGGAATGAGTCCTAGTTAGCCTCCTGAAACTTCCTTTTGGTGGTAGGTACACAGTGTTCTACTCTTCTCAGATCTGTAGATTTTTTTTGTTTTTGTTAATATTGAGCTCTAAATTGATGTTTCAAGTTTGAATAAGCATAATTGAGTAGATTTGCTATTTTTAGTTTATCTCGCAAAAGTGTTGTTTAGGTTGATACCTCCATCCTCAAGCGTAAGGAAATTAGTAGATTCCCCCCATTGAGTTGAATCACCTAAGGGTTGTAAGTCAATTCTTTGTGGGGATCTCATTTCCTAATCAAATACAAAGAAATAGGTAGATGTCATACCCCCATTTTCCCTATTTCAAATTAACCCAAACCTATTTTTTCAACATTTCATTAGGATTGCCTTCCCATCACTTAGTTCAATACAATATAAAGGGAAAAAACCCTTTTATTTGAAGATATCAAGGAAAACATTATTTTACACCCAAACCTTGGTCACCCGTTCTTTCGACATGCTTAAAGGAGGACCCCTCCTACTAAATAGTTAATTTAAGGAGAGAAATTCAAGCCACTAATAAGAACCATCAAATTTTGGAGTAGGAAGAGCATTATCCAGAGGTGTTCTAGAAAAAATACTTTGTGAAAAACTTTGAGAAAGATATTGAATTATTTTGGTAATGAAGCCATCCATATGCATCATCAAATCTTGAACACCAACAATAGCTATTAGATTAATGAAATTTGAGATCATTTAAAGGATAAAAATAATAGTTATAAGTATGAAAAGTGAAAATACCCCATAATAAATATAAAATCCTACTCAAAAGAACACTATAAAATTAGAAAGACGCAATAAAAGCCAAGAACTAAACCCTCACAAAATCTCTTTGAAACCATACTTTAATTTTTGAATTTTAATGTTTGAATATTATCAGCAAGTTGTGAAAACAACAATTTATAAATACCTATCATAAAATAGACAATTTTAAAAAATAATTTTAAATGTACAACACAATTCTAAATATCATTTATTTATATTTATATCACAAATGGTTAGTAAGTCAATTTGAAATATTTTATTAATAAAATTTTCTTATAATCTTTAAATTTTTTTATTTTTTATTTTTTAGACTGCAGGAATCGGGTAGCACGACCCCCTATAAACTGCAGTGCGCCTAGTAAACTTTTTAACGTGACCGGCAGCACTGGCACGACACGCCCTCCGGTACCACAGGACAGGGGGAGACTAGAACTCGTGACCAGCATAGTCGCAACGGAATTACTTAGCCAATCGAGCTAGGGCCCCTGCCCTTATAATCTTTAAATATTATTGTTAAAAAAGACTTGTAATATATTTTGATTTACACTACATTTATTCATTATTTTTAAAATTAAAAAGAAACAATAAATCATCATTAAAGTTTGTTAAAATATTATTAAATCAAGATAACAATTTCACTAATAAATTAAGTCCCCATGTACCCACAACATGACATATGTTATTGTAAAATAAATATTTATTCGTGGTGCATCTTTAAGAGGCGTATTTAGTGACATTAAATATTTATTTGGGTCCACTTGTAAAGTTGTAAAATTGGTTAGATATTTTATGTGTGGGTTGCACATAGGAAAAAATTTAATATTTGGGAAACTTAATACCAAAAGTAAATGTGGGTTGAATGGTTTTGTGTACTCATGGTTTTGAAAGATATGGCTTTATCCTACCACTTAGTTGTTTTGTGCAAGATTGATTCTATATTTAAAAGCAAGCACATGTTAAGTGGTTGAGATTGGTTGTTTGGTTGGATGGCTAGTTAGCTTGTTTGGTTTAGTTGTAATTGTATTGAGCTCTTTTTTAAAGAGTGCATATGCGAAGTATGCCATGGGATGTGTGGATACATGCTTAGACACATGCTTGGACACATGGATGATGCATTGGAGAAGACTAATGTTTCAGAAGTACTCATGAATAATTTGTAAGTGTATTGTAGTATTTTTATTGTTGAATAATACATTGAGTGTGGATGTTTTTAAAGGCTTGGATTTTTCCTCTTTAGGTTTTTTCTAGGGTATCTTGTGTTATCTTGTAGTACATCTTTGATCTTTGCACATGGTTATTTTGTAAGCTTGTAGCATTCTTTTCTCTCATGAAGTTGTGTAGAAAATGCTTTGATCAACTCGTGTGATTTTCCTAACAACTGAATAAGTTATATTTTTAATTGATTTCACAAAATTTATAGTTTGAATGAACTCAATTTATTAATTAATTTGTATAAAATAGTTTTTCATTTGATATATAAAATGTGTTTGATTTTATAAAATTACTATTATATATGCTTATTTTCTCATTATATATATTAATGTTACAAAATCAAACAATTTAGGTTATAATTCATGGGGGAATTTTGAGGTTAGGTTTGAGTAACTTTACTTTAGTTGAACTTTGAATCTACTATCTTTTGTAGTTCAAAAGCAATATATAATTTTGAAGTAATTTTTATAGAGTTAAATTCAAAGTTAAAAGATCAAGCAATACTTGGTACACAATATTAAATCAAAATTTCAATAGATTTGTAATCTATGTACTATGTAAATTTTTTGGTGAGACCAATTGATTAAATCTTTGGGTTTCTTTTTTATAGGTAAAGTTGTGTTAGGAACCCAAGAGCTATGAAAAATGAGTGTTAAGATTGAATTGTTGGTAACAAAAGGTATTCACTAGATCCATCCATAGAAATTTAATCACACACACACACACA
Source organism: Sequoia sempervirens (assembly GCA_007258455.2). NCBI lineage: Eukaryota > Viridiplantae > Streptophyta > Pinopsida > Cupressales > Cupressaceae > Sequoia > Sequoia sempervirens. The sequence goes on along the minus strand of VDFB02000003.1, from coordinate 264,984,681 downwards.
CACACACACACACACACACACACACACACACACACACACACACACACACACACACACACACACACACACACACACAACTACTTTCCTTGTGCATGAATAGTTGTTGAGATATTCAACCAATCTTGTGGCTAAAAATGCCACCCAATCTTCCTACACACCACATTATACTAAAATGGTATTTGTGTTAATGAGATAATTTGTGTTCCATACAACAAAGCCAACCATAAGAGACCAACCAAAATCAAAATTAGCTTCAAATAGAAGATAGTCTCTTCATAAACTCCAACCACTAGAGAGTGACCATTGGCGACCCAAAATATATACATGTCTATACAAAGATGAGGGGGAAAATTACATTGGTATTGTTTTCCATCAAATCCGTCTAGTAAGGTTTTAAACTAGGACATAAGGGGTAAGGAAAATCACACAAGTCATGCCTTGCCCCCAAAAGCATTCTTACACTTATTACATGCATATCAACCAACTCAAATGGAGAAATCTCTACCAAATTATCTAAATCTTCATCATCACAATATTATGAAAAACTTAATATAGCATTAGAGCAGAGGTTCACATTAAGTACTTTGGGAATTTCAAAATTAATTTCTAATTATGTCCTAGGTATCTAAAGACACTTTCCAAGAGTGTTAGATACATAATTAATACATAGGATTGAAAGGTAAATGACACCTTAATTCTAACAATAATGGTTATGAAATGAGTGAAGAAAGGAGCTAAGCGAGATTTTGTGTGGTCATCCTATACCCTTCTTTATCACAACCAACAAAAATTACTAATAGTCTTTAATTCATTTGTATAAAACTCAAAAAAATGATGATATAATATACCTATTGATCACTTAATCTCACTTGATATGAAAACTAATAATAATTAAACTTTTATTATTGAGAGGATAAAACTTAACCCTTCACAAATTGTAATAATACACCATATAAATTTTAATTTTAAATAAAAGTTTAAACTGTGATGGTAGGTAGAACTAAATATATTCTTGAGACACATTATTCCTTCACTAATAAATCTATCAACTAAAAATGCTCTTGTCAAATAAATATTGCAAAACACCTAATTGATCATCCGGTCAAAATAAACAAATAAAGAATGAAAAATTATTAGTTTAGAAAAAAATACGGCTTGAAGACATTACTTTATATAAATCGTAAATGACTACATAATATTTTTTATTGTTTTCACTTAAAAGAAAAATAAAATTTGAATTGAAAGGGACAAGAGAATAAAATCCAGACAAAATAATTTATAATGAATAAAAGCTACCTACACAAGAAAAGAATAAACAAGCCTAACCACAAATGTAACTCTCTTTTATAATTGCTTTATTGAATTTGGGGTGGCTTTAAATAGATGTGAAAACCCTAAGATACAACAACATCCACCGTACGAATTTATTGGGATCCTAAGAAAATAATTGGATTCAAAGTTAAAACCTCTTGGATTTTAACGACTAAAGTAAATATCGTACGCGATAATAATTGGATTCAAACTGCATATTACTTTGGTTATTTCCCGTCACCTCTTGGGAGAATAAAGTGAAAGCTCGCCTGAAAATACGTGACGATTAAATTTAAAGCAGTGGGCACAGAGCTTTACGAAGGGAAGATGGAAAGTGCTGGTCAGAGATAAAGACATCCATTTACTACTTATATTAAATGATATTAATATATTTTAAAGTATTATTCTAGACGGTATTCTGCAGAGTGTATGAGTTTTGTCAGAGCTTCAGTCTTAGACTTGTGTCGTTTTGTTTTTTTTTATTTAATTTAAATTAAATATTTCCAACTTCTCTTATTTATGGGCACCTTTATAAATTCAATCTGTGGTTGTTCTTGTCGAAATCAAGCTTCTTTACGCCTCAGTGTTTTGAGCACACTTAAAGATGAGTTTTACTTTCATAATATATTATTTTATGCTTTTTATTTTGTTTGATCAATATTTTATACTAACATCAATAGATTATTTGCAAATTTTAATATCTTTTATAAAATTAAATATATTCATAAGTTGGAATAAATTATTGTATTGTATAAATTCATTATAAGATTGTCATTTCAGTTAAATTATTTTACATTTCTTGTAAAATTAAATATATTTATAAGTTAGAATAAATTATTGTATTGTATAAGTTTATCATGGGACTGTCATCTCAGTCAAATTATTTACTATTAATTATTGTTAAAAATTTCATAAGACCACTGAATAAATTTGAGAGACTAAAATGTTCTTAATATCTTTCAACAGTATCTACTAAAATATTTTAAGAATTAAAAAAATTAATTATCAATTCCTCTCCCCTAATACTATTCTTATTTGAACATCAAAATTATAAGAAAATATAGTATCTAAATTCATTCCAAACTCTTATGACCATGCTGCATCCAACATTAGATTCCTTGCGCACTCCTCCACATGCGCTTTTTTAAACGTGGGTTTACCTCTAGAGGTTTACAGGTTAACGCACTTTTTGACTCAAAATTTTAAATAGGGAAGTTTCGAACTGCCCAGTGAAAAATCACGTTTGCCTTGACATTGGTGTCTTTGTTCCCAAGCTTCATGGATCTATGGGCGCATGTCTCCAGAGGAATGGATAGAACGTTATACAAAGCAGCCGAATCAGGTAATGTACAAGTTATTAATGAGCCTGGGGGCTTTCAACGCGTTACGAATGAGGTAACGCCAGGGGGAAACACGGTGCTGCATATTGCCGCCTATCATGGCTCTCTGCGTTTCGTACAAGAGTTGGTGCGACTCTCAAATGCCAATCCACAGGATGGAATGACGTTTTTAAAAGCTAAAAATATGTTGGGAAACACAGCGTTGCACGAAGCGGCATTGGGAGGGAACGAGCAAGTCGTGAATGCTTTACTGCAATCTTGCCCAGATTTGGTGAATGAGATCAATGTAGAAGGTGAAACGGCTCTGTTTAAAGCTTGTGAGGGAGGCCATGCCAATATCGTTGAAGAGTTGTCTTCTCAGACTTCAAGAGAGTACGACAAGAGATTTGATGGCCAAACACCTTTACATCTTGCAGTCTCTAAATTAAATACAGGTATGCTGTTCTTCAGTTTTTGGTTGATCTAATTTTCAAAATTACAGAAGTTTTCTTGAAAACAGAAAAATTTTAAACTTACAAACTTAGGACCTACAATCCTGAGATTATAAAAGCATAATTAAATAAGGCAATTTAAAAGTTGAATTGGTAATATGCAGTTGCTACTTATTTAGTCCTTTTTTTCTACAGCTTATTTTCAATTCCTAAATAGTAACTGCACTCTATTAAAATAAGAAAAGATTTCAAATTATCTTTTTTTCATAATATAATGTTTGCATGGAACACTCCAACTGCTTACATTTAAGTAGAAAACGCATTTAAACAACAATGTGAAGACATAGGATTATAGCTTAAAACTATGATAAAGCTATACCTTATATTTATATTTCCTGCTTAATTTTTGAACTTTGATTTATATGGGGTTTTAATTGAAAAATAACTCTACATTAAATACTTCGAAATAAATACAACCCTCATTACATCACCTTGATACGGATACTGTTAAACACAAGTACAAACTCTTCTCTGAATTTCGTTTCTATTTTTCTGGTTGTGCAGATTTAATTGAGGTGCTTTTAGAGCACAAAAGTGAACTTGCCACAGAAGTAGACACTTTCAACCGAACTGCTTTGCATATGGCTGCGTTATGTCAACTTCCAGTCGCGATACGTTCAGCTCTTTCAAAGAAATACAAGAAAATTAGCCAAATTGGAGAGATGCTTATAAAAAGTGATGGGCTTTCTTGCTACAAAGTGGACCAGAACAAGCAGTCTGCACTTCACATTGCGGTCAAAGAGGGGAATGCAGATTTAGTGAAAGTGATATTAAATTACAGCAGCGACTGTCAAGAAATGGTAGACAACGATGGTAGAAATGCTTTGCATCTCGCCGTGAACAATGCTGTTGAAATATTTGATAAAGCTGGAGGAGATGGCCTGAAAGCTATAATATCCTCGGTAACATCAAAAAGACTGATAAATTGCATTGATGAGAACGGGCAAACAGCATTAGATATTGCACTAAAGAAGGGAAATGAAGACCCACAACTTTATAGGGGTGTAAGTGATTTGATTCTCAATGAATTAAAACTGTTCGTTTTTTTAGGTTATTTTTAAAGACTAATCTGATTGATAGTTAAAATGATTTTTTATCAATAAATATAAGATAATTATTTATATTTTTGTGATGATTGAGACATAGCATAGCTGAAAATTTATTATTTAAATAGAAGGATGGAAATCATTACCTTGGATTGTTCATGCCTTACGAAGAGGACATAATTTCTTTTTAGTAGAAAAAATAATTAGAAAACAATATTTTTAAAAGAGGTAGACTATTATAGTTGTTAAAATTGCAGTAACAAGTTGCAAATAATAAATGTATTTTAAAGTGAAGGTGTCTCTTCATTTGTCCAACATTTTCCAATAATAAAAATATGTTAAATGATAATGTTACATAGGATATTTTATTATTTATTTTCTACACTTAAATGTTTATTATTGTTCAAAAATTAAATCTAAGACGAACTGATCTTATTTGCAGATTATAAGATATTTAGATGAATGTGGTGCTGTTAAGAAGATATTTGATACGGGCTCAACAACCATCCTATCAAGAAAGGCCAAAAGTTGGAACCCAGATGTCATAGCTGTAATTGCAGTCCTAATTGCAACAATTGCTTTTGCAGCTGCTTTCACTCTACCAGGAGGTATTGACACCCAAGGACAGAACCTACCAGCCCCTGTATTGATTAATACTATTCTCTTCAAGCTATTTGTGATATTTGACACAGTGGCCCTCTGTTATTCTATTGTGTCTGCAATCCTCCTTAATTTTGCATTTTATGCCAGCAAAGTAGAAGATCCGATCATAACTGATCTCAGTTTGGATGCGTTATGGGTAGCTCTGTTATCACTATCATTAACATTTGGTGCAGCAATACATTTAGTTGTGGCGTCTAAGTGTTTGTGGTTGTCTGTGTTCGTGTGGGTTATGGTGTGCCTTCTTCCCATATGCATAAGGGCAATGTCACTATCTGGAAAAGTATTCTTATTCACTCCACGTGACCAACATATCATTTTATTGCTGCGAGGTTTCCGTAAGGCAGTCAATGCGTTTAATCCCTTTACTGCGGTGGGTAATGCAGTATTCTTTGGTCTAATTCACCCTCTCCTGTGTTGGGTTTCGAAGAAGCTCCATTGAATCAAATGTATTTCGAGTATTGTAGAATGGGGGATTAAATAGTAGATATCTTCAAAAGCAGTAGAAGGGTATTGTGAGACTTGCTTCAAGTTTTCTTTGGAAGTAATTGGTATGGGGAGAATGATAGTATAAATGTCTATTAGTTTATTTGTGATGTTTAGTTATTTAAATGTAATAAATGATGTATTTGAGATATAAGTGAATGCAATTATATTGTGTTAGTGTTCATTTACAATTTCAATCTTTATATAATATATCTCTCGCATCCTTTTTTATTATAATAGTTGAGACTTTTTAATAATTGTTTAATATGTGAATTTTGTTATTATGGGAGAGAATGATAGTATTATTGTCAGATATTGAATTTATTTTGTTTATTTGTATTATTTAGCTTATTAGGCCTTTTTGTCTTCATATACATAATACATGGTGTAATTGAGATATAGGAGAATGTAATTATGTTGTTTCAATGTTCACCTACAATTTCAACCTATATATAATAGGATTTTTGCCTCTTCTTCTATTATGATAGTTGGGGCTTACATGTATTTCTTCAATATGTGACAATTAGATCAATATTGTCAATTTATTACCCTTCTCTCATATTCCTTATCTAGTATTAAAGTTAGCTTGATTGAGAGGATGTAATGTGCTTGATTGAGAGGATGTAATGTGCAAGTAGGATAAAGAGGAAAGGATAAGACAAATTGTTCTAGATTGATTGAAAGGATGGAATGTACAAGCAAGATAGGGTTATCTTACTTGTGGGACATCCCCCATTTTTTAAAAAATTATGTGTATTTTAGAAAAATGCACAATTTATGTCTATTGGGTTACATTTAAGGGGTTTTGATAAAAGGGAGCCATATCAAACCCCTTGAATAGAACCTTTATAGGCTTAGATCAAACCCTTAACAAAGTATCCTCCATGCCTATAATTTTTTTTAAAAAAATCACTTCATTGTTTAATAGATTTAGACCAACATTTCTTCAAGATGAGATATCACAATTTAATATCAATATTAACATTCCACTGAAATGGTTATGACGACAATGGGCAGGAGCCAATGGAAAAAAATTTCAAATGGCGACGGCGTGTAGGTCTCGGGTGTGGCTCCGTCGCGGGCTGCAAGGGATTCTTCTTCTTTGTTGGGCATTCCTTGCGCTTCTCCTCCCCTGTGTGGAGAGTCTTTGGACGGGGACCTTCATTCGTTGTCTGAAAACACTTTGCAAAGCTCGTGTGCGGCTAAGCTCGCTGGGGTTCCTAGTCCTAACATTATCTTTGTTCCTTCCTTGTGTTCTTTGTAGGTGAACGGTGATTGTTTGAATGTTGCGCTTCTGGGTGTGGATGCAGTCGTTCCCTCTATGCCTATTCTCCCTTTGAAGTCACATTCCCCTACTTCTGGTGTTCTTGCTAGAGTCCCTAGCTTTAGGGCTACTTTGGGAGGCCATTAGAAGTCATTCTCTGAGGTGGCTTCTAAGGATAGTTCTCATTCTATACTTGCTTTGACTAGGGTTTGTCCTCTGCCCTATTCCCATGCGTCCCATGTTGTTTGTGGGCCTAAAGTTGCTCAAAATTAGGATTTCTATTTGAGGCAAGGTGTTGTTTGCAAGTTTAATGGCTTGTGGCCCTCCCTTCCTAATCTCCATGAGTGGGTCTCTAAGTCTTGGAAACCTGTTGTTGCTAGGAAAATTGAGCTCTATCCCAGTGCTAGGGGATTTTTCTATTCTACTTTTGGCTCCCCTGCTGAGAGGGACTATGTGTTGGATAGGGGGTGGATGTGGGGTATTCATTCATTTTCCATCAGACCTTGGTCTCACTCTTTTAATCCTCTAATTGAGCCGTTGAATATTAGACCTATTTGGGTCCGTCTGCCGAATCTCCCTCTCCAGTTTTACGAACATTCTTATTTTGAAGCTATAGGTAACTCCATCGGTCACTTTTTGAAGGTGGACTCTACATCTGGAGATCTAGGGCATACTACGGTGGCTCATATTTTAGTTGATTTGGATATCTCCAAATCTCTCCATGGTGATGTGGTTTTGATGGTGATGGATCGACCTTGGTCACAACTATTGGACTATGAGGGCCTCCCCTTTCATTGCAGGAGGTGTTTCTCCACTAGTCATTTGGCCTCTAGTTGCCCTCTTGCTTGTCACAAGGGTGTTGCTACTTGGTGGAAGAATGCTCTTTCGAACCACCTCACAGTTGGTTCTCCCTCTTCGGATGATTCTTCCTTTGAGGAGGGCGACCCTCTCGCTCCTTTGGTGTTTGAGGCCTCCTGAGCCCCTCTTCCGACAATACCTTCCATGGAACCTTTTTTGCCTCAATTTGTTGTCACTATGTTGACAGATCCTGCTTGTCTCTCGTTGATTGGCTCTGTTGATCCTTTTGTTGCTCATGTTTCCTCTTCTACACAGTTGGCTCCCTCACTATGTGGTGGCTCCTTGCCTGGGGAGGTTGTGACGGACTTGCTCCTCTCGTCCCACTCGGTGGATTTCGATTCTGAGTCTTCCTGGTCTGTTGTGTTGAGGAAGAAGAAGGGACTTCCCAAATCTTTCACTTCTTCGTAGCCTCAAGTTTCAAGAGTCAGACTAGTCCCCTCAGGTTCTGGGGTTGTCTAGTCCTTGTTTGTTGTTTTATAGCTGTTGGTGAGCTGTTTCTGTTTCTTTCGTAGTTCATGTTATGTATGAACTATGCTTTCTTTTTGGCTCTGTGGCCTCTATGTGAAAGGTACAACACCCTGTAAATGCTTCTTATCTTATCAAAAACATTCAAAAATGGTTTTGGTATGGATGACTATCTCTTATGAGTCAATTAATATCGTATACAATTTAGGTGTATTAATATTATATAAGAAAGATCCATCACCCATTGAAGATTTAATAATTTTAGTATTCACTTTCATCTCAATATGAAATTTAAAATAAAAAATGCTTTCTTCAAAATGAAATGAAGAAAAATAGGTTTGGTTATCAAAATGTAAAGTATGGAAACTAAGGTAACCTATCTTCCCTCACCCATAAAAGAAACAAGATACCCTCAAAGAATTGACTAACAACCCATTTAGGTGAATCAATTCAGTGGGAGAATTTGATGGTTTCATTCCATGCTTGAAGGATAGGGGTCCAAGTCAAACAACACATTGGGGAGAAAAACTAAAAATAGTAAAATAGCTCCAAAATGCAACCTAACACTTGGATTTTGAAGATGAACTTCAATGCTAATAGAAATAGAAAAAAAAATATAGATCTGCGAAGGGGAGAATCTTGTGTACCTTTCACAAAATGTTGTTTTTGGAAGCCTGCTTGGGACTTATTCGCTCATGGACGAATGGGTCTCCAATGAGGGTTTTTCTACAACTTTCGGGAGCCTCTGGTCCAATCTTTGTACTTTGAGATGCTCTAAGTTTCAGTGTCAGAAAGTCTAAAACAACTTCGGGATCTAAGTTTCCATGAGAAGATGACAACTTTGACAACTTTTGCAACTTTGACAACTTCTTCAATTTTTCTCTCCAAAAGATCTTCAAGCCTTCTTCAATCTAAATCTACAATCACACACAAGAGATAAAAATGTTTGTTTAGGGTGAATAGGGGTTTGCCTTGGTCAAACCCTATTTTGGTAAACCTTGAATTGAAATGAAACATGAAAGAGGGAATGAAGAATGAACAAATCTATGTTACCACTCAACAAACCCTTCAATGAAATTTGATAATATAGATCTACAACCTGCATGAGATGGATGAAATGGATGTGGATCTTGATCTTGAATCTTTCTTGAAATAATGCTTTGAACACTTGAATGGATCATTAAACCTACATCACAATATTAGCTCCAAAAACACTTGAATGATGCAAGAAGAATTTGACATGATGATTGGATCTTGATTGCTACAATAAAATTTATATTTCTTCCCTTGAATTCTCTTTATTATAATCTTTAGATCTTGTAATTGAACACTTGAAACTCTAGGTGAAACATAGTGAAATGACCTTGTATGTATCCTTAATTTCTTGAAATTTAAATATCGCAAGCCAACATCTGAATATACACTTAGAGACATTAAAACCCTGCCAAAAACATAGTTTAAAATGTGGTTCAAAGGCCTAGGGAGGACCCATTCACCCATGGGAAAATGGGTCCTAGGTCCCTATTCCTATAACACACATTGCTCAAGGTAAAGTGTTATGTGTAAGCATTGATTATTATATAGTTTCCCCTTTGGAAAATATAATTTATTAGGCTTGTAAATGATTTATAGGGCCAATTAAGGTATAATTAAGCTCATTTGATTACCTAGGAAGGCCCAAAACTTAGTGTGAAGATGTAAATAAATACATTTTTACAACACTAAATTAAGGAAAAATTAAGTCCATTTTAACTAGGAGGGCCAAAACAAGTGAGAAAATGTAAAGGGATGCATTTTTCGTCACTACATTTAGCCCCCACTTTAGTGAGAGGATGAGTGCAAGAACAAACTCACACTAAAGTTGACAATCAAGAGAGGTCTAATCATACAATTTTTGGAAGGATAAGATAATAAAGGTCAAGGAGGATGATCAAGCCCCAATATCTAAGATCTCATGGAAAAACTAACAAAGGCACAGAGAGACACATGCCTATGTTAAACATATATGTATGTAACAATGACAAGATACTCAATCATATAATGCCAAAGACTAAAATAAAAAAAAATTAAAAGGGGTGGATCAAGCCTCGACTATTTTTCCAACTCGATGTGGATCAAGCCTCAGTTGTTTGTCCAAAAATGTTTACAAGTGAAACATGATGTTCACTATGCATGTTCACATGGGCTAGTGGAACCTTAGGCCATCCACTAGGTGAGCCCCTAAAGATGGGTTAAATGATAAAGTCGTGCAAGGTCTATAGGCTCTCATCGTACAATTAAAAAGTCATGTTAGGTCTACAGGCTCTCACCCAAAGCTATACCTTTGATAAATTTGATAAGGCACCACAAAATATGAACTTCGAGCTTCATAAGGTTAACAAGTTGCACTATGCTAAACACTTATGAAAAAAATAAAAATATACATGTTCAAAGGGGTTTAGCTAAGTTAATGTAAGGTCTTCTCTTAGGGAACATGCCTAATGTCTCCAAGAGAGGAAAAGTCTAGGATAAAAGATTTGTAACTTAGGGAATGCAACACATAGCATTACCAATAAGAGGAAAGTTGTATGCCAAGAAAGGTCACCCTATTGGAGGACATCAAACCTAATGAAACCACCAAGAATAAGACACATTATGTGAAGTTAGAAGATCACAATATGAAACATGACATATAGCCAAAAAAATTTAAAACTAATAATGCCAATATATGCCCCCACTTTAAAGAAATTTCTAACACCATACTGTGAGAAATTACTTTAAAGTAGCAAAATGATAAATGCTAAACAAGACAGGAGAGCTTATTTGGAAAGCCCTATTCCAAAAATATGTTTCCAAATGAAGCTACGTCATGAAAGAGAGGGGATTCCCCCAAAATGAAATCCCCAAATAATACATAAGGGCACAGATTCAGGGTCAGTGTATGCCTTTGCTATAATGATATTATAGAGCTCATAAATGTCATCATTCCCCAAATAACTCATGGATCAAGAAAGAATGACACATAGAGAGAAAAAACAAAGAAAATATTTGGGCCAACATGGAAGAGACCTTTGACACCTTGCATCATCCCCAAAAGGAAAACATAAGACAAAAGATAAAAGATAAAGGTTTACAACATATAGAAGAATGTAGGTACAAATAGAGGAATGAACATGAAGACACATCAAACAGAACAATACGAGGGATCACATTACACACATGCAATCACTTAAATAAAAAGAAAAAAAATCAAAAGACTAGTAGCGCACATGTGAGTCAACCTATAGCAGGTTGTCTGTTGATTTGGTGGAAAATATGATCTCTCCCAAATGTGAGTGCAAATGAGATGGATCACTTATTTTCCAAACCCAAAATCACTTCCAAAATGAAAAATATGATGCTAATAACTACCATAAATACAACCTAACTGTTATAGCAACTATAAGGAATCTTTTTAGGGAATAAAAAGTTGTGTACCTAGCCAAAAAGCTGGTTTTTGTGAGCTATGGAGGACTCATTCGTCTTCAGGGGTGAATGGGTCCTTTTAGGGTTTTTAAAAACTAATTTTAGGATCCTATACCTTGATGTCTACACTCTCAAAATCCTAGTTATCAAGTTCTAGAAGTTTGTAGTTAATTATGTAGCTTCAATTTTTCAATTTTGCACTTTGAATGACAGCTTTTGCAACTTCGCAACTTTGACAACTCTGCTCCAAATCTTGCTCAACTTGATCTTCAACCTACGAACCTGCAATCACACATTCAAGGGCAAGAAATTTTTTGATTTGTTAGTGAATGGGGGTTTTCCTCAGCCAAACCCCTTTGTAGGTAATTAAACCAAGTGATGAAATGAAGCATGGACATGAAATATGCAAACGATGATACCTTGGATTTTGTCTTGTGATGCAAATTTGCAAACAATCATGGAGTGGCCATGAAGAATGTAGATATTGGATGTAGGATGATGCTTGGATCTTCAATGCAACATTAACTTCTTAGCTCAACATACATGAATGCATTAAACCCTTGACATGATGATATTATTTTGAATTGCTGCAATAATCACTTGAAGTTTTTCTTGAAATGCCTTATGAATGCTCTTGAAATGATCTAATGCTTGATCAGTTGAATGCTTGAATACTTGATAAAATTTCTAGCTCTTGTTATCATGAATGCTTAGGTGAAACAATGTGAATTAACACCTTATTTATTCTAAATTAGGAGATTAACCCTGAAATTCAATGAACTAAGGCCAACACCAGATTTGGAAATAAAGATAATTAAATTCCTGCCAGAATGAAATTCAAAAATTAGGATCTCATTAAGGGAGGACCCATTCACCATCAAAGGTGAATGGGTCGTGGCTACTTAAGTTTCTAGGACTGAGTTTTGAGGAGCTAAAAGGAAGGCCAAAAACCCATTCCAAATCAATTGAGAAAGGGGGGTCCTATTAAGGGAGGATCCATTCGCCATCAAGGGCGAATGGGTCCTGGCTCAACTTACCAATACCAATTTTTTCCCAATGAAATAATTAGATATTTAATTTATAATTTTTGGGAGAGGTCCTTGAGAGGTGTGAAAATTAAGCCCTAGAAAGGTGGTTAATAACTCCACTTAACCACAATTAAGTAGGACCACCTAGATAAATGTGAAAATGCTTTATAACACTTTAGAACACTTGAACAAGGTACACATTATGCTTATTTTATTTATGAAGGGGACCATAAGGTTTAATTAATAAAATAAGTCCTAGAAAAGCATGAAAGTGTGTTACAACACTTCACAACACCTTTGCAAAGGACCAATTAAAGCATGATTTAGTTAAATAAAGGTCCTAAAATGATGTGAATGTGTACAAGACATTACAACACCACTCCAAGACACCATTAGTTTAGTTTTAATGTCAATTATTCAAGCAAGGAAGGAAAAGGAAAAGGAAACTTTTTCTATTACTCCATTTTTTGCCTACTTTAGAGAGAGAATGACCCCATGTCAAACACTAAAGTAGACATCCAAGACACTTAAGTATGCAACAATAAAAAAGATACATTATTATACCTTGTCAAAGGCCAAGAATAAAAAATAAAAACAAAGGATCAAGCACAACTGATTCAATGTGATGTGAGGTGGTGGTTGTTTGTCCATAACAAATGTTGCTCACTCTGGGGCCATAGAACTTTAGATCATTTGCGAGGTGAGTTTGTCTCAAAATATGTATCCTCACTCTAGGGTAGTGGAACCTTAGTCTGTCCACTAGGTGAGTTGTCCTAATGAGGTGGTTTAGTGAGAAAGTCATGCCAATGTATTGGCTTCCTATGCCAGTGTATTGACTTCCCACCATATAATGAGAAAGTCATGTCAGTGTATCAAATTCCCATCATAAAAACCATACCAAAGTTATCCTCCTAATAACTTTAATAAGGCACCACAATGAAAATTCTTTTTGTAAATGCTCTTGAATGTCATGTAAAAAAAATTGTAAAAGGGGATTTTGCTTTGTTCGTGTAACAGTCTTCCTCTTAGGGAGCATTGTGCCTAATGTCTCCAAGAGAGGACAAGTCAAAAGTGTCAAATAATCGCCCATGGGATGCCTCATTTGCATCATGTCATGATAGTAGATCATACACTCTTGGATGACATCGAATCCAATGACACCACCAAGAACAGAACACATCACAAGAAAAAGAAAAGAAAAATCACACCATGAAATTTTACCAAAAGATGTCATCTATGTATGCCCACACTTTAAAGTGGTTGCTACACCATCACAGTGAGAAATTTCTTTAAAGTAACCAACATTTTTTACCCTAAGACATGAAATTTTTCCTCAAAAAACCCTATGCCAAGTCATATGTTTTTGAAGCAAGTTGCATCATAATATAGGAAGGGAGGGTTTCCCCCAAAAACACATAAGGGATCTATGGATTTGGGGTCAATATGTCTATGCTACAATGTTTTCATAGAGCATGAACTGTCATCATTCCCAAATACACATAGAATTGGAAGAATGACACAAAGAGAGATAAAACAAAGAAAGAGCCTTTTGGGTCAACATGGAAGAAACATGAATGTCTTGATGCCTTGCATCATCCCCAAAAGGAGAACACAAGACAAATGAAAGGATAAAAAAAAATATTTTGGGTCAACATGGAAGAGACATAAATGTCTCGATGCCTTGCATCATCCCCAAAAGGAAAACATAAGACAAATGAAAAATGATTATGACATAGAGAATAATGAAGGTACATATACAAGAATGCACAAAAGAGACATAAACATCAAATGAAACATCACGAGGGATCAAATTATGCACATGCAGTTGATCACATAAAGAAAAATGAAAAAGGTAAAAGACTAGTAAGGCACAGGCGAGTCAACCTAAAGCAAGCCATTTGCCTCCCAATCTCGATCAGTATAAATGGAAGGCAGGAAAATAACCAAAGGGATAAGAGCAAGTGCCAAACTAGGACACACACCAAGTTCAACACTCTTATTAGTAGATTGGTCATCTATGCTAATGGAAGAAGAAAACAATGCATTTAACTCATCATGCACTTGTTCATCAATCTTTGTAATGTCAATGCCATCATCTAAGTTAATCACAGTAGGAGGTCAAATAACAACCTCCATGCAATGTTCTTGTTTATGTTGCGGTGAGGGTTGAGAGTCATCATGCATTGCTTCTGGTACCTAGGTTTGGATTTTTATTTTCTATGTTATTGTTGTTTTCTTGTGTTTGTAATCTATGAACAATAGCATGACGTCAACGTCTATGCTCCCTAGCACTTCAATTTAGTTTTAGTTTATTATCAGTTTTTTTTGTGTAAGAGAAATTTTTTCAATCAAAGGTTCATTCTCTTCCTTGGGAGGAGTAGAAGAAACAATAGGAGGTTGCTCAACCGCTTTCTCTTTGACTTTGTAAACTTGTTTGACTCTAGGAGGGACAACAGGATTGTTTTTGCTATCTCGTGGTCTCTTGTATGAAATTGCAAGAGGTTGTTCTATAGGTTGTTCTTATATGGTCAGTAGTGTTTTTGGTTCAATCATTGTCTCGTCAAGGATGCTTGGTTCAATCATAGGTTGAGGCATATTGCAAAAGGATAGTTCTGCTATTTTTTTTGCCTTGAATTTTTTATATGATTTGAAAAAGAAATCTTCACGAGGCTTGATAGGTTCCATAGGCTCAGGCCAGAAGTAATCTAGTGAAAAATTCTCTTTTGTTGAGGTAGGATGGAATCCACTCTAATGCATAGTGAAGATGCCATTGCTAAATGAAACTTTAGACATTTATGCACAACTAAAGGGACAACATTCATGGAGCAAAGCCATGGATAGCCTAGCTTGACATGAAATTGGTCTGATTGTGGAATGATGGAGAATGAGATGGTTAATGTTTTTAGTCCCACTTTTAAAGGGAGATCTATCGAGCCTATCGTAGGGCAAGCAAATCCATTAGGTGTCTTGATCCATGCTTTTGGATTTTCATATGCATCTTGATATAGCTCATGCACATATAAGAATTCTTCTGTGATCACATTCTCTCCACAAATGAGATCAATCAATATCCCATTAGTGGGAATATTATTGATTCAACCAACTATGTAAAGAGGACCATCAGGTGCACGTTTAGCTATGTCATTTTGTGAGAAACCAATGTCAAATGTTGTTTAGTCAAGCCCTTACGCTCGGGTCAAGTTTTGATAAATTATGCTATCACTTTTGTGGTATGTTGTTCAATGTTTTTCATATTGTCATCATTTGTGTCAACATTCATCACATCAGTCTTCATTTTAGTAGATTATTTGACAAATGAAATATTGTGCTTAGGCATGGGATTTGTAAATATTTGTAAATTTTGATTAGGAGGAGCTAAAAACTTATTTCCTTGATCATTCGTACCTCTGATTAGTAAATGATTAGAAACAATAAGGTCTTACACAAGATGTTTAAGATGCTTATAGTATTTTGTACTATGCCCATTTGTTTGATGGAAATGACAATAAGCATTTTTTCAAAATCTTGTAGAAAATGGTAAAGTAGGGTCACATTCTCTAACAAGATGTAAGGTAAGCATGTTCTTGTCAATGAGTTGCAACATGATATTGTGAGGGGTATCAGGTAAAGGAGTGAACTCTCTCTCCCTATCCCCAAAAGGAGTTGTCGTTTTATAGAAGCCACTTGATTATTGTTTTTTTTTACTTGTTTGAGGGGGATTTAATTGTAAAAAGACCTTATTTTGTTTCGTAAATGGTTGATAGTTGTTTTGAGTTGTGGATTCGTCTTTTAGGATGACTAGGGGGATTTTTCACATCACAGCCGCCAGTCAAGTTTTGATGGTCATGAAGGGTTGTACATAACTATGTGAAGGATGGAAACCTTAAAATTTCAAGCTTTCTTTGGAGTTTATCTTGTAAGTTGGCGATGAACATTATTTGAAGGTCGACATCAGGAATCTTAATGTTCACTTGTGAATAAAGTGTTTGATATCTTCCTATGAAATTAGTCACTTTTTCATCCTCTTTTTGCTTGCATGTCATTAAATCAACAAGGGTCATCTTGGGACCCATGTGAATATGGATGTGGTTGTAAAAGGAATCAATGAGTTCATTGAATGAACCAATTGAATTGTTTGGTAAAGATGAAAACCACTCTAAAGTAGTGTCTTTCAAGGATCTAGGGAATAACTTAGCCAACAATTTATCTTCAAAGATGAAATCACTACACAAGGCTATGAAGGAAGAAACATGGCTTACAGGGTCTCCTTTCCCACCATATTTATCAAAGCAAGGGACCTCTATACCTTGTGGAATTTGTGCTCTTAATATGTCGAGGGAGAACAGGGTGGACTTGATGTATTGCAAAGGTTGACCATTATTGTTCTATTGTAAGGTTTCCACTTGTTGTTGAAGGGATGTCATGGTTTGCAAAAGTGAATTAATGAGAGGGTCATTTTGGTTATAAGGTTGAGGGGAATAAGGTGGTGTAGTCTATGTATGTAGAGGGCTAGTGAATTGTAGGTTATTGAAGGTGGTTTTTTGAGGTAAATCATTGTATTGGAAGGCACAAAGGTGGAAAGAATTCCTACGAGAATGTACCTATGGAAGTGTATATGGTGCTAGTAGGTATGAATATTGTGGTTGGTTGAATGGTAGTTGTGGGTTGAAAGGTTGTTGCGGTTTGGAATGTTGTTGTAGGTTGGAATGTTATTGTAGGTTGGAATGTTGTTGTAGGTTGGAATGTTGTAGGTTGTGTACTAGTGTATGTAGGGATGGGCATTGCTATCATGGAGCACGAGATTGGAATTCCACCTTGACTTTGAGTATACCCCAAATCTTGAGTGGAAGTGGTAATGGTAGGGACGGTGTTGGGAATGTTAAGGAAATTGGTTGTGGGAAGTGAAGTCATGAGAAATGAGGTATGAAAACTATGAGCCATTGAGGGTTGATTCTCAGCACTATACTCGAGAAAAGGGATTAGAGCACCCAAGATCCATGTGACAGAGTGAGATTATCGAGGATGACATGAGCCTCAAACTATGTATTATAATAGTATTGCAGACCATAGGACACACAAAAGTTGTAAAAGCTCATGCAAAGTTTTACAAACCTAGTGTGCAAAACCTAGAATGGAAAAGGGACAATGCAATAACCTAGAATGAAATGCAATTTTTAGAATTTAAGCAATGTAATTTACTGATTAAACAATGCAATAAGCTAAAACATGAAATGTTTTGATGCAATTTTTAACTTTTAACAATACACTAAAATGAATCAATGTAATCTAAATGCAATGAAATTGATGAAACAACAAATTGGGAAATTAAAACTACAAGATAAATGCACCAAATAGAAGCTAAGAAATGAGATTTTAATGTCCTAAAATTGTAGATCTATAGCTAACATGGACTCATTCACTAGTAAGGGTGAATGGGTCCTAGTTAGGTCTTTATAGGATCTTTTTGTGGATTTCAAACTAAATTTTAAGGTATTTTCAGTTTCTAGAAGCTTCAAGTCAGACTTGATTAGGGACATATTCACTAGTAAGGGCGAATGGATCCTCGTAAGGTCTTCTAAAACTATTTTTTAATGGTTTGCAAGCTTTCAAATATATCTTTCAGTTCTAGGAACTGTAGATAGTGAAATGCAGCTTCAATTTTTCTAGAAATTGAATGCAAAAATGCAATAGAAAGATGAAATGCAATACCTAGTTTAAAATGCAATTTTTTTTTCAAATGCAATTGAATGATATCTAAATGAGATGCAAAATGACTAATTTTTTTTTGTAATTTTCAGACTTAAGAAGTGCAAAACAAGGAAAATCTAAACCTTATATGATATGCAAGATTTAAATGCAAAAGAAGAAACCCTAATTCAATGCAAATATAAATGCATTGAATGTAATATTTTAACTTAATATGCAATGAAAGACTCTAAAATTCAGAAAATTGCAATGTTGAATAAGTCGGGTTCACCAAAAATGAAATGGTGGAAAATAGGATCTCTCCCAAATGTGAGTGCAAATGAGATGGATCACTTATTTTTGAAGCACAAAATCACTTCAAATATGCAAAATAAGATGCTAATAACAACTAGAAATGTAACCTAATTGTTATATCAACTATGAGGAATGTTTTTTAGGGCATAAAAAGTTATGTACCTAGCCAGAAAGTTGTTATTTTTGAGCTATGGAGGACTCATTCGCCTTCAAGGGTGAATGGGTCCTTTTAGGGGTTCATAAAACTAATTTTAGGATCATTTACCTTAATTTTTTCACTCTCATAATCCTTGTTATCAATTTTTGGAAGCCCGTAGTTAATTTTGTAGCTTCAATTCTTTGATTTTGCACTTTGAATGATAACTATTGCAACTTTGCAACTTTGACAACTTTGCTCAAAATCTTGCTTAACTTGATCTTCAACCTATACACCTGCAATCACACATTCAAGGGCAAGAAAACTTGTTGATTTGTTAGTGAATGGGGGTTTGCCTTAGTGAAACCACTTTGTAGGTAATTAAAGCAAGTCTTGAAATGAAGCATGAACATGAAATATGCAAATGATAATACCTTGTATTTTGTCTTGTGATGCAAATTTACAAACAAACATGGAGTGGTCATGAAGAATGTAGATCTTGGATGCAAGATGATGCATGGATCCTCAATGCAACATCAACTTCTTAGCTCAACACACATGAATGCATTAAACCCTTGATATGATGATATGATTTTGAATTGATGCAATAATCACTTGAAATCTGCCTTGAAATGCCTTATGAATGCTCATGAAATTCTCTAATGCTTGATCATTTGAATTTTTGATAAAATTGCTAGCTCTTGTTATCATGAATGCTTAGGTGAAACAATGTGAATTAATCCCTTATTTATACTAAATTATGAGATTAACCCCCAAAATTTAAAAGAACTAAAAGGCCAAGCAAAAGATCACCAGAAGAAAGATAATTAAAAATTCCACTAGAATGAGAAATTAAAAATTAGGGTCTTGTTAAAGGGACCCATTCCTGGAGTGGAATGGGCCATGGCTAAGTTTCCAGGACTGAGCTTCGAGGAGCTGAAAGAAGGCCAAAAACCCATTCCAAATCAATTGAGGAAGGGGGGTCCTATTAAGGGAGGACCCATTCACCATCAAGGGCAAATGGGTTCTAGCTCAACTTACCACAACCAAATTTTTCCAAATGAAATAATTTGATATTTAATTTATAATTTTTGGGAGAGGTTCTCGGAAGGTGTCAAAATTATGGCCTAGAAAGGGGGTTGATAACTCCACTTAATCACAATGAATCAGGACCACCTAGATAAATGTGAAAGTACTTTAAAGTACTTAACACTTAAACAAGGTACACATTATGCTTATTTTATTTAGGAAGGGGCCCATAAGGTTTAAATAAGAAAATAAGTCCTAGAAAAGCATGAAAGTGTGTTACAACACTTCACAACACCTTTGCAAAGGACCAATTAAAGCATGATTTAGTTAAATAAAGGTCCTAAAATTATGTGAATGTGTACAAGACATTACAACACCACTCCAAGACACCATTAGTTTAGTTTTATTGTCAATTATTCAAGCAAGCAAGGAAAAGGCAACTTTTTCTTTTACTACATTCGCAACCCAATCTTGTTCATCAAATGCGGAAGGTAGAAAACTAGCCAAAGGGACAAAATCAAGTGCCAGCTAGGACAAGGCTATCTAACCCTTATTCCCACTAAGTGCAAGAAAAGGATGAGCTAAGGTAAGTGATGGAAATGAGCTCCTTGCAATATAAAAAATGATTTGCAATAAATATAAACCATGTAATAGTGAGTATGTTATGATCCTACAACTATTACATGGCAAGGAGAAAAGTTCATGCTTTAAGGGACTATCTCTATCATATCAAATTTATCAAGGATCCTCCTTAAAGCACGACACTCATTAGTACCATTCCCAAGAATTCTATGATATTGTCAATGAGACATGTTTGTGTTTTTATTTTTTGGATTTGTATTTTTTTTTATGGGTGGTAATGTTAAGATTTATTTATTAAGAAGTATGTGTAAGTGTCTTTTAGTTAGAGACATGGGACATGGGACATGGAAATTTTAGCTTCTTGATTTTGTAAGGCCTTTTTTGTGTGCTTGTTGAAGGAGGATGACCTAATATGATCCTATCATCCTTGTGAGACATTACTTCATCAATATGAGGGAGAGAATTTGTCTCCATAGAAGATATGAAGGGAGAAGGATCTTGATATTCTAATCCTTTAGTATCTTCAATAGGAAGTTTCCCTAAAATTTTATGAATTTCATGCTCATTATTTATGCCACATCCTTGCTTAGTTAAGATCTTAAAGCCTTGGCCATGAGTCTCTTATAGGTTGATAGGTGTGTTGGTCACTTTCTTGACATAAGATGGGTGATTATGCAATTCATTAGAGATACTAGGTTCACTCATGTTTGTAGGTTTAGACTTGGCTTGTAGTTCAATTTCAGGATGTTGAAGAGCAAACATCTCAAGTGGTGGAATAGTACCTGGGGTGTTGACCTTATTGCATGGAAGGATAAAAGGATGCATTATTTTTAAGATTGTTAAGGCAATTGTTTATACTTACCATCTTCCAACAGATGTCAACTTCATGAGGAAACTCATTAGGAGTTAATTGAACTCGATTAGGTTCTATTGCATTAGGATTATTGCAAAAAACACAACTTGAGACATATACCAAAGAGATTATAGGGGTGCTAGCAAGAAGTTGAGTCCACTTTTTGGCCATTTAGTGGAAGTGTTTTCCCTGATTTTTCAAAATTCAACACATTTGACCTTAAAATTTGAAGCACTTAGAGATGGAATCTTGAAAAAAGTCACAAATCATAAAATGTAGTACTCAAAGTCTAGTTTCCAAATACGTAATTTAATTTTAAAATATCCAGATGATACAAATTGATTTTCAATGGGAATTTCTAAAAACCACTGTTTAAAAGTCATTTTTTTACCATACCATGCACGTGTACGTCATCCATATTTTTATTCAAATAATCATATTTTTCAAATCTTTGGGAAAATATTTGTAACTCAACAAACCATTACCTTCCATATTTTTTTGTAAAATTTTTTAATGTATTATAGTCAAGTAAAAATCACCATGTACCACGATAAGATGACTCACTCATGATTTTTTATTTTTTTAAATGAAAGAATTGTCCTGGCGCATGTTTTCGTAATCTATCATTCAAGGAAAACATTATGTTGATAAAAAGTTATTAAAATACTAAAAAACCCTAATAATTCAAGTTTATGGACCTATTTAATTAGAAATTAAATGAAAAATAACAAAAAATCATCCAATTGTAAAAATAATTACATATTTGGAATCTACACCTGCCTACCTATAATGGTTTTAATTGCTTGAAAACTCCCCATAAAAAGCTCGACGTATGCCCAAAGTCAAACTTGGGCATTAGACTCAACTTGTAGGTCAAACTAGGTCCAGGGCCTAGGTTCAGATCCCCAAACCTTTTCTTGAACTTGTCAACAAAGCAAAAACCCGACCTACATTTCAAATTTTAAAAAATGGGATCCCATTTAGTAAACGGGATCCCATTTGTAATTTACCCGTTGAAAATAGAATAGGATCTCGATTAATAAACAAGATCATGTTTACTAGTGGATCCA
>VDFB02000003.1:264949443-264962518 GCA_007258455.2 Sequoia sempervirens | reverse complement strand
CTTTTGAATAATTGACATTAAAACTAAAATAGTGGTGTCTTGGAGTGGTGTTGTAATGTCTTGTATATATTGATATCATTTTAGGACCTTTATTTAACTAAATCATGCTTTAATTGGTCCTTTGCAAAGGTGATGTGAAACTTGTTGTAACACAATTTCATGCTTTTCTAGGACTTATTTTCTTAATTAAACCTCATGGACCCCTTCCTAGAAATAAAATAAGCATAATGTTTATCTTGTTCAAGTGTTCTAAAGTGTTATAAAGCACTTTCAAATTTATCTAGGTTGTCCTAATTCATTGTGGTTAAGTGGAGTTATTAACCTTTCTAGGCCTTAATTTTGACACATCTCGAGGACCTCTCCCAACAATTATAAATTAAATATCAAATTATTTCATTGGGAAAAAATTGGTCTTGGTAAGTTGAGCTAGGACCCATTCACCCTTGATGGTGAATAGGTACTCCCTTCATAGACCCCTTTCAATTGATTTGCCTGCCTTTACCTCTTTTTAGCCTCGCTTGATCCTAAAATCTTAGCCAGGACCCATTCACCTTTGGTGGCGAATGGGCCCTCCCTTAATGAGACCCTAATTTTTGAATTTCATTCTAGTGGGAATTTAATTATCTTTATTTCCAAATCTGGTGTCAGCCTTAGTTCATTGAATTTCAGGGTTAATCTCCTAATTTAGTATAAATAAGGGGTTAATTCACATTGTTTCACCTAAGCATTCATGATAACAAGAGCTAGAAAGTTTATCAAGTATTCAAGCATTCAACTGATCAAGCATTAAAGCATTTCAAGAGAATTCATAAAGAATTTCAAGGCAGATTTCAAGTGATTATTACACAAATTCAAAATCGCATCATCATGTCAAAGTGGTTTAATGCAGATTTTATGTGTGTTGAGCTAAGAAGTTAAAGTTGCATTAAGGATTTATTACAAGCACCATCCTACATTCAAGATCTACAATCTTCATGGCCACTCCATGATTGTTTGCGGATTTGCATCACAAGAAAAAATCCAAGGTGACATCATTTGCATATTTCATGTTCATATTTCATTTCATCACTTGGTTTAATTACCTACAAGGAGTTTGACTGAGGAAAACCCCCATTCACTAGAAAATCAACAATTTTTCTTTCCCTCGAGTGTGTGATTGCAGATTTATAGGTTGAAGACTGTTTATGATCACAGTTGCAAAGTTACAAAAGTTGTCATTCAAAGTGCAAAATCGAAGAATTGAAGCTACAAAATTAACTACAGACTTCTAGAACTTGATAACTCATATTTTGAGAGTGTAGACATCAAGGTATAAGATCCTAAAATTAGTTTTTTGAAACCCTAAAAGGACCCATTCTCCCCTGAAGATTCAAATGAGTCCTCCATAGCTTAAAAAAAATAACTTTTTGGCCATGTACACAACTTTTTATGCCCTATAAAAACTCCTCATAGTTGCTATAATAGTTAGGTTGTATTTATGGTCATTATTAGCATCTTATTTTGCATATTGGAAGTGATTTTGGGCTTGGAAAATAAGTGATCCATCTCATTTGCACTCACATTTGGGAGAGATCATATTTTCCACCAAATCAGTGGACAACCTACTATAGGTTGACTTGCATGTTCCCTACTAGTCTTTTGCTTTGTTTTCTTTTTATTTAATTGATTGAATGCGTATAATGTGATCCCTCGTATTGTTCTGTTTGATGTGTCTGAACATGTTCATTCCTCTATTTCTACCTACATTCTTCTATATGTTGTAAAACTTTATCTTTTATCTTTTTTCTTATGTTTTCCTTTTGGGGATGATGCAAGGTGTCAAAGGTCTCTTCCATGTCAACCCAAAATATTTTCTTTGTTTTCACTCTCTATGTGTCATTCTTTCTTGATCCATGAGTTATTTGGGGAATTTTGACGTTTTTGAGCTCTATAATATCATTATAGCAAAGGCATACATTGACCCAAAATCTATGGATCCCTTATGTGTTAAATATTTTGGGATTTCATGTTGGGGGAATCTCCTCTCTTTCATTGCGTAGCTTCACTTGGAAACATATGTTTGGAATAGGGATTTCCAAATAAGCTCTCATGTCTTGTTTAACATTTATCAATTTGCTACTTTAAAGTAATTGCTCACAATATGGTGTTAGCAATTTCTTTAAAGTGGGGGCATACATTGGCATTATCATTTTAATTTTTTTTTGGCTATATGTCATGTTTCATAGTGTGATCTTCTAACTTCATGTAATGTGTCTTCTTCTTGGTGGTGTCATTAGGTTTGATGTCCTCCAATATGGTGACCTTTCTTGGCATACAACTTTCCTCTTAATGGTAATGCTATGTGTTGCATTCCCTAAGTTACAAATCTTTTATCCTAGACTTATCCTCTCTTGGAGACATTAGGCATGATGTTCCCTAAGAGGAGACCTTACATGATCTAAGAAAAATCCCTTTGAACATGTATATTTTTATTTTGTTCATAAGTGTTTAGCATAGTGCAACTTGTTAACCTTATGAAGCTTGAAGTTCATATTTTGTGGTGCCTTATCAAATTTATCAGAGGTATAGCTTTGGGTGAGAGCATGTAGACCTAGCATGAATTTTTCATTGTATCGGTGAGACCCATATAGACTTGGCATGACTCTCCCTTAGCCACTCTTTAGGGGCTCTAGCTAGTCGATGGATGGCCTAAGGTTCCCACTAGCTGTAAACGTGTTGTTGTTGTTTGCACATAGTGAACATCGTGTTTCACTTATGAAATTTTGGACAAACAATTGAGGCCCAGTCCACATGAGTTGGACAAATGAAGGAAGCGTCCACCCTTGCATACATTTGGCACTTTATTTTGAGTCTTTGGCATTGTATGATTGAGTATCTTGCCATTGTTGCATACATATATATGTTTAACATAGGCATCTGTCTTGTTGTGCCTTTGTTGGTTTTGCCATGAGATCTTAGATCTTGGGAGCTTGATCATCCCTTGACCTTTGTCATCTTGTCTTTCCAACGATTGTACAATTAGACCTCTCTTGATTGTGACTACGTTAATGACAGGTTTGTTCTTGTGATCATCCTCTCTCACTAAAATTGGGGGGCTAAATGTGTAGTGATGAAAATGCATCCTTTACATTTTCTCACTTGTTTGGCCTCTAGTTAAATGGCGCCTTATTTTTACCAAATTTAGTGTTGTAAAATGTATTTATTTACATCTTCACACTAAGTTTTGGGCCCTCCTAATTATTTGAGCTTAATTATGCCTTAATTGGCCCTATAAATCATTTACAAGCCTAATAAATTTCATTTTCTAAAGGGGAAACTTGATAATAATTAATGCTTACACATAACACTTTACCTTGAGCAATGTGTGTTCTAGAAATAGGGACCTAGGGCCCATTTTCCCATGGGCGAATGGGTCCTCCCTAGGCCTTTGAAACACATTTTAAACTATGTTTTTGGCAGGGTTTTAATGTCTCTAAGTGTATATTCAAATGTTGGCTTGTGATATGTAAATTTCAAGAAATTAAGGATACATACCTATAAATACAATGTCATTTCACTATGTTTCACCTAGAGTTTCAAGTGTTCAATTACAAGAGCTAAAGATTATAATCAAGAGAATTCAAGGGCAGAAAGATCAATTTTATTGTAGCAATCAAGATCCAATCATCATGTCAAATTATTCTTGCATCATGCATGTTTTTGGAGCTAACATTGTGATGTAGGTTTAATGATCCATTCAAGTGTTCAAAGCATTATTTCAAGAAAGATTCAAGATCAAGATCCACATCCATTTCATCCATCTCATGCAAGTTGTAGATCTATATTATCAAATTTCATTGAAGAGGGTTTGTTGAGTGGTAACATGATTTGTTCATTCGTCATTCCCTCTTTCATGTTTCATTTCAATTCAAGATTCTAAAATATGGTTTGACCAAGGGGAAAACCCTATTAAGCCCCTAAACAAACATTTTTTTTTATCTATGTGGCTTGATTGGCAGATTTGAATTAAAGGCTTGAGAAGGGAGATCTTTTGGAGGAAAAATTGAAGTTGTCAAAGTTGCTAAAGTTGTCAAAGTTGTCATCTTCTCATGGAAACTCAAATCCCGAAGGTTTTTTAGACTTTCTGAAATTGAAACTTAGAGAATCTCAAAGTGCAGAGATAGGACCAAAGGCTCCTGAAAGTTATGGAAAAATTCTCACTAGAGACCCATTCGCCCATGGGCGAATGAGTCTAACTTGACTTCAAAACAACACCAAGATTCTCCCCTTCTTAGATTTTCATTTCTATTTTTTTGTTTCTAATAGTACTGAGTTTTATCTTCAATCCAAGTGTTAGGTTGCATTTTGGAGTTAGTTTACTATTTATAGTTTTTCTCCCCAAAGTGTTGTTTGATCTTGACCCCATCCTCAAGCATAAAAAGAAACCAACAAATTCTCCCATTTGATTGATTCACCTAAAAGGGTTTTTAGTCAATTCCTTGTGGGGATCTCATTTCTTGAATGATTGTGGGAAGATAGGTTACCTTAGTTTCCATACTTTGCATTTTGATAACCAAACCTATTTTCTTCAATTCATTTTGAAGAAAAGCATTTTTATTTTAGGAGAATTTCATGTATTGAGATGAGAAATTGAATACTAAAAATTATTAAATCTTCAATGGGTTGATGGATGTTTGTTATACAATATTAATACACCTAAATTACATATAGGATGTTAATTGACTCCTAAGAGATACTCATCCATGCCAAAACCATTTTGGGATGTTAATATTGAGATCAAATTGTGATATATTATCTTGAAAAAATGTTGTTCCAAATATATTATTTACAATGAAGTGATTTTGTTAAAAAAATTGATAGGTATGGAGGAGACTTTGTTAAGGGTTTGATCTAAGCCTCAAGTGGCTCCCTTTTATTGAAACCCCTTAAATGTAACCCAATAGACTTAAATTGTGCATTTTTCTAAAATACACATAATTTAAAAAAAATGGGGGATGTCCCACAAGTCGGTAACCCTATCTTACTTGTACATTGCATCCTTTCAATCAATCTAGAACAATTTGTCTTAGCCTTTCCTTCTCTTTATCCTACTTGCACATTACATCCTCTCCATCAAACTAGCTTTAATACTAAATAAGGAATATGAGAGAAGGGTAATAAATTGACAATATTTATCTTCTAGTCACATATTTCAAAGAAGTACACATAAGCCTCAACTATCATAATAAATACAAATAAGCCTCAACTATCATAATAGAAGAAGAGGCAAAAGATCTATTAAATAGAGGTTGAAATTGTAGATGAACAATGACACAACATAATTGCATACTCCTATATCTCACCTACACCATTTATTATATATATGAAGACAAAAAGAACTAAGTTAAATAATACAAATAAACAAAATAAATTTAATGTTTGACAATAATACTATCCTTCTCCCTTATAATAACAAAATTCACAAATTAAACAATTATACGAAAATCTCAACTATTATAATAGAAGAGGATGCAAAAAATATATTATATAAAGATTGAAATTGTAAATGAACACTAACACAATATAATTGCATTCACTTATATCTCAAATACATCATTTATTACATATAAATGAAATACATCATTTATTACATATAAATGAAATCTGAAGACCTAATGAACCAAATAACCTTAAATAACCAAACATCACAAATAAACTATTAGACATTTATACTATCATTCTCCCCATACCAATTACTTCCAAAGAAAACTTGAAGCAAATCTCAAAATACCCTTCTACTGCTTTTGAAGATATCTACTATTTAATCCCCCATTCTACAATACTCGAAATACATTTGATTGAATGGAGCTTCTTCCAAACCCAACACAAGGGTGGGTGAATTAGACCAAAGAATACTACATTGCCCACCGCAGCAAAGGGATTAAACGCATAGAATGCCATACGGAAATCTCGCAGCAATAAAAGGATACGTTGGTCACGTGGAGTGAATAAGAATACTTTTCCAGATAGTGACATTGCCCTTATGCATATGGGAAGAAGGCACACCATAACCCACACGAACACAGACAACCACAAACACTTAGATGCCACAACTAAATGTATTGCTGCACCAAATGTTAATGATAGTGATAACAGAGCTACCCATAACACATCCAAACTGAGATCAGTTATGATCGGATCTTCTCCTTTGCTGCCATAAAATGCAAAATTAAGGAGGATTGCAGAAACAATAGAATAACAGAGGGCCACTGTGTCAAATATCACAAATAGCTTGAAGAGGTAAGTGTTAATCAATACAGGGGCTGGTGGGTTCTGTCCTTGGGTGTCAATACCTCCTGGTAGAGTGAAAGCAGCTGCAAAAGCAATTGTTGCAATTAGGACTGCAATTACAGATATGACATCTGGGTTCCAACTTTTGGCCTTTCTTGATAGGATGGTTGTTGAGCCCGTATCAAATATCTTCTTAACAGCACCACATTCATCTAAATATCTTATAATCTGCAAATAAGATCAGTTCGTCTTAGATATAATTTTTGAACAATAATAAACATTTAAGTGTAGAAAATAAATAATAAAATATCCTATCTAACATTATCATTTAACATATTTTTATTATTGGAAAATGTTGGACAAATGAAGAGACACCTTCACTTTAAAATACATTTATTATTTGCAACTTGTTACTGCAATTTTAACAACTATAATAGTGTACCTCTTTTAAAAATATTGTTTTCTAATTATTTTTTCTACTAAAAAAAAATTATGTCCTCTTCGTAAGGCATGAACAATCCAAGGTAATGATTTCCATCCTTCTATTTAAATAATAAATTTTCAGCTATGCTATGTCTCAATCATTGCCAAATGATAATGTCTCAATCATCACAAAAATATAAATAACTATCTTATATTTATTGATAAAAAATCATTTTAACTATCAATCAGATTAGTCTTTAAAAATAACCTTAAAAAACTAACAGTTTTAATTCATTGAGAATCAAATCACTTACACCCCTATAAGTTGTGGGTCTTCATTTCCCTTCTTTAGTGCAATATCTAATGCTGTTTGCCCATTCTTATCAATGCAATTTATCAGTCTTTCTGATGTTACTGAGGATATTATAGCTTTCAGGCCATCTCCTCCAGCTTTATCAAATATTTCAACAGCATTGTTCACGGCGAGATGCAAAGCATTTCTACCATCGTTGTCTACCATTTCTAGACAGTCGCTGCTGTAATTTAATATCACTTTCACTAAATCTGCATTCCCCTCTTTGACCGCAATGTGAAGTGCAGACTGCTTGTTCTGGTCCACTTTGTAACAAGAAAGCTCATCACTTTTTATAAGCATCTCTCCAATTAGGCGAATTTTATCGTGTTTCTTTGAAAGAGGTGAAAGTATCGTAACTGGAAGTTGACATAACACAGCCATATGCAACGGAGTTCGGTTGAAAATGTCTACTTCTGTTGCAAGTTCAGGTTTTTGGCGTAAAAGCTCCTCAATTAGATCTGCACAGCCAGAAAAATAGAAACGAAATTCAGACATGAGTTTGTACTTGTCTTTAACAGTTATATAATGAGCGTTGAATTTGTTTCAAAGTATTTAAGGTTGACTTATTTTTCAATTAAAACCCATATAAATCAAAGTTCAAAAATTAATCAGCAAAAATTAAATTAGAGGTATAGCTTTATCATAGTTTTAAGCTATAAGACTAATTATATGTAGATATTGAAGAGCAGTGAAAATTTAAATATATTAGGTAAAATATATTCCTAATATTCTCTTCTATTTAAAATTGAATGCCTTTCCTTCATGTTATTCTATTACAAGTTAATAGAAAAACAGTCGATATACTTTTATATATTCACATTTGCTTTGTCTTCTCATCCCCAACAAGTAAACTGCTACAGTTATTTAAAAAAGACATTCAGACGTCAGCGATTACGTAATGGCTTCTTATATTAAAATGTATGACCATTGTTTCCGGAGTTTTTTTGCTAAATACAAGCTGGTTGTTCCTTCAATTGATGATATTTTTTACTAAGTGATAAAATGTGATGAGATGTTAATCAGATAATCCAATTACTATATTTTTCCTTTTAAAATTTACACATATTTGATTAATAACTTTTTAATTAAAAACATAGTTTACACTTTCATTAATAAGTTTTTATTTAGAGAAAGAATACATCAACAAGGTTTAAATGGGTTAAACTTTCTTAATTACCATTAGAATTTTGGGAATAGGAGTCCTTGAAGGACATTGCTAACTCTTTCAGACAACTTTTGACAATGGATGTGGTCACAAATCCAAGAAACATTATTGTTCATCAAATTTTGCATTTTTTGGAGGTGGATAAAGAGCCTCATTTTTAATCATCTTATCTTCCAAACTAAGTGATAAGGTGTAACAAATAGTTTATGATGATTCCCTTGTGGTTTACCAAAGTTGATCATGCAATGGCAAGATGCTTGAGCAATAGGAGAAAGGAGAATATCTTTTAAAAAAAAATTCATGTGATGCCTTGTCATCCTCTTCAACCCTCATTGAGTAACGGTGAGAAGGGCCCTCTTTAGCTATAATTCATGATATAAACATGATCTTTCCAAAAGGAACACTGAAGGAGGGATGTAAGGAGAGGGAATTTGATGAAATTAGAGGTTTGGGGAAGACCCAAGATATCAGTCCATTCATGTCTTTGAATGAAAAATGGAGGTCACTCAAACCACATAAAAAAACATATAATGTTGGAATCGGGAGAGAGGCTCTCTTGCTGCCCTTCATATATTTCTGACAAGGAAGATTTAGCTATTAAGAAAATTTACTTCAAAGAGCCACTACAAGAGATTGTTTAATGCTCCCTAAAACATTTCAGCTTTAAACTGTCTTATTTAATTGTCCTTTCTATAGTTTTAGGATTGTAGGTCCTAAGCTTGTAAGTTTACAAAAGTTTCTAATACAAGAAAACTTCTGTAATTTTGAAGATTGGATCAACCAAAACATAAAGAACAACATGCCTTTACTTAATTTAGAGACTGCAAGATGTAAAGGTGTTTGGCCATCAAATCTCTTTATGTACTCATTAGGAGTTCGAGGACAAAACAATTTGATGATCTTGACATGTCCTCCCTCAGAAGCTTTAAAAATAGCTGTTTCACCTGCTGTGTTGATCTCATTCACCAAATATGGGCACTTCTCCAGTAAAAACTCTACGACTTTCTCCTTTCCTCCCAATGCCGCTTCGTGCAACGCTGTCTTTCCCTCCATATTTTTAGCTTTTAAAAATGCCATCCCATCCTCTGGATTGGCAAGCGAGAGTTCAAGCAACTTTTGAACGAATTTCAGAGAACCATGATAGGCGGCAATGTGCAACACTGTGTTTTCCCCTGGCGTTACCTCATTCGTAACGCGTTGAAACGCCCCAAACTCATTAATAACTTGTACGTTATCTGATTTGGCTGCTTCGTATAACGTTCTGTTCATTCCTTTGGAGACACAACAACTTGGATCCATGGAGCTTGGGAACAAAGACACCAATCTCAAGGCAAAAGTGATTTTTCAATTGGCAGATCGACACTTCCCTATTTAAAATTTTGAGTCGAAAAGTGCGTTAACCTGTAAACATCTAGAAGTAGACCCACGTTGTTTAAAAAAGCGCATGCGGAGTGCGCAAGGAATCTAATGTTGGATGCAGCATGTTTTGCATGGATTTAGATGGTTAAGTTTAACGTACAATTAAAAATAGTATTAGGGAAGAGGAATTAATAATTGACCTTTTTTAGGCTGTTTTTATATGGAAGGGATTTTAAAAATAATTCAGTAGATACCGTTGAAAGAAATTAGGAGCATTTTAAAGTCGTTGTCTTATATCTTAATCTTTTAAGATCTCAAATTTATAAAAGCTAGTGGTGTTAATGAATTTTTTTAGTAATAATTAATGTTAAATAATTTAGCTGGAATGACACTCTCATGATAAACAATGCAATAATTTATTCCAATTTATAATTATATTTAATTTATAAGAAAATATTAAAGTCTGCAATTAATCTATTGATATAAGTATAAAATACTAATACACTGAAAATATTGATCAATCAAAATAAAAAACATAAAATATATATTATGAAAGTAAAACCTACATCTATCCAAAATGCTCAGTAATAAAAATTCTTGATTTTGACAAAAACAATCACAGATTGATTTATAAAAGTACTAATAAATAAGAAAATTTGAAAATATTTAATTTAAATTAAATAAAAAACAAAACAACACAAGTCTAAGACTGAAACTCTAACAAAACTCATACACTCTGCAGAATACCCTGTAGAATAATACTTTAAAATATATTAATACTATTTAATATAAGTAAATAATGGATGTCTTTATCTCTCACCATCTTCCCTTCTATAAAACTCTGTGTCCACTGCTTTAAATTTAATCCTCACATATTTTAAGGCAAGCTTTCACTTTATTCTCCCTTAAACAAGAGTTGACGGGGAATAACCAAAGCAGTTGCAGTTTGAATCCAATTATTGTCATGTACGATATTTACTTTAGTCATTGAGGCTTTAACTTTGAATCCAATTATTTTCTTACGATCCCATTAAATTCGTACAGTGGTTGTTGTCATAACTTAGTGTCTTCACATTTATTTAAAGCCAATCCTTTTTTTTTTTTTGTAATATTGAACAAGGTATTTACAAAGAGAAATTATGTGTGGATAGTGTTTGTTCATTGTGAATCCAAATTTTATTCTTTTGTTCATTCACTCTTTGCCCGACTTATTCTCAAGTAACTTTTGCATTTTAACCACTAAATTTTTTTAAAAGTTCAATATCATTTTGCAAAAGCTGTAATACATGTTCACATATGAATGTGTAGTTGACCAACGCTGTAATTAACTCCACATACAATTGTATTTACAATACAAGACAAGTTGCTCTTAAATACCCACTTTTACAAATTTTTATAATCTTTTATGTTTACAATTACCTCCATTTGCAAAGGGTGCAAAACTCAATACAAATTATATTCACACATCCATATGCACAATTATTGGTGCTTGATTTGTCATAATGAGAAGCTCTTATCAACTTTATGGGATGTCAAATACACAATCTCCCACACTTCCTTTCATATGTACATGTATTAATTCCATTTAGTATAGGTGCTTGCACAAACAATAAATTGTCTAAGGCTCCCCTAATAAACATCAAACCAAATATAATACATAATTCAATCATTTCCATATATTAATCATACATAAATGACAACTACAAATTCAAATGACCGAATCATTCCCCAAAAAATTCAAATTTAAAACACAACAACCAAAATCAATGCACTCAATTATTAGGTTTGAATGATTTTATAAGAGGGAAAGTAGCCAACATCAATCTCACTTAATCCTGTCTTCTAATATCCTCTACACATTTCTCAAATATCCACACATCTTTAGGTTGGTACGCCCTTATTTGAAAGTTCTATTTATGGAGTGTCTATTTAAAAGTTCTATTCATGAAGTGTCTATTTAAAAATTCTAAAATGAGGGTCTCTTTTTCTAATGAGTTAATTCTTAAAAACCCCCTTTATAAATTCAAGAAATTGTCTTTATTTATGCCTTTTTTGGTTAATTCATAGAAGCCACATTTATATTCAACTCTATATATATTTGTGACATTTTTCTTACAAATAAAGTGAACACATCATCTTACATTTTCATTATGTGTATTCAGACATATATATGGTTATTTTTATTTGTATGTGGCCACATTTTCTTCGTGGTTTTCCAATTCTAACAAATGTTTGAAATTTAGGTTTATCTTTCTTTACATGCTTCATTTAAAAACTATTGTTTACATGTTGATGTCAATGTATGTATTTGTGTATTTTTGAGTGTTAACTGAACACCATAAGATTAAAATTGATATTTTTATACTCTCCAAATTCATGTTTATATTACTCGTGTTTGGTTTATATTAATCTATTTATATAATCTTTTTATAAAGGGTACATATTACATTTTAGTCATATGCTTTTTCATACATATTTATGCCTTTTTGACAAGTATAACATGTTATATATTAATTAACAATGGTACCATTATTGCTATTGTTTGCTTCATGTGCAAGTTCATTGAAAATCATGGCACACGAAAAATATATCAACTTGAACCTGCACACAATTAGAGTGACTCATGGAGTGAAGTTCACATCTCCATAATCTGTTGAGGAAGATACAATAATCCCCAACCAACAAGATAGTCTTTCCAAATGTGCAAACCATAAAACACGTGATTTAGGTTCAAAAATAGTTGTTCACAATAGTCAAATAGGTTTGTAACCACCTGTTCACATTGGTCAACCAATTAGCATGCACTTTGGGTCCTCAAATCTTTTTACAACTCATTGGTCTCTTTCTGAAATACAAAGTACAATAGTAAATGTCAAAGATAACCATATTCCCATTAACGTTGTAGCAATCAAGTGTGGAATCTTGCCTAGTATTTTGAGGGCATGATTGAATTGAGTTACCAACACCAAAAGGAAGGGTCCACAAACCATTTTATCTAAAGAGGAAGAAATTGAATTCATCCAATGTTGTAAGGATGTGGTTGATATTGTTCATGGCCTTCGATTTTCTTAACTGAAAGCTACTATGGCCGAAATGATTGAATCAAAGCCTAACCTCTTCACAAATACAATGCCAGAGAGGTCATGGTGGGTTGGTTTTTGACAAAAGCATCCTAATTTGACAATTAGAACTACATAAAGGGTGGAAATGGATAGAGAAATTATGCTACGACCCTCCATTGTCTCATCCTTCTATTATTTCTTGGATTAAGTTGTACACCAAGCACCATTATGGGCTTATTAGAATATGAAATTGATATGAAACAAGTGTATAGGCTAGAAAAAATTGTGGCATGTGAGTAATTGTAAGGATGGGGTTGAGATGTGGACCGCACTTAATCTCCAAAAGGAGAGTGGATCACCATTTTAGCTTGTGATAGTGCATTGAGAAGCAATATACCTGGTTTCTACCTATTTAAGTCAAAATGACATGTGAAAAAATAT
>VDFB02000003.1:264910688-264949343 GCA_007258455.2 Sequoia sempervirens | reverse complement strand
GTTGAGAGACTAGCATGCCTATCTGTAAGTTCCTTCCATCTATTTTCATTTCATTTCCATTTTGGATGCTCTTTCTTTTTCTCTTTTACTTTGCATATTTGTAAGTGAACTACTAAAAATTGATTGTTCTCTCATTGCAGAAAATGTTGATTTATGAGCCATCAACGAGAACCTCAGCCAAAAAAGTAATGCAACATCCTTATTTTGAGGATCTTGAGAAATCCCAATTCCGATTTGAAGCCATTATAAAATATTGTGTGAAGCTTAATGAGGGAATCTCAAGTTACTTAATTGAAGTTAACCTCATAATGAGTACCTATGATGTAGACATTTAAAGAGAATCTTGAATGTATGAGTGACATTGTAAAAAATTTATGAGAATGAAGTTCCTAAGGCATTGTAATAAGATTTAATTGTAATGAGATTTACTCAAATATTGTAACTTTGGAGTTCATGTTTGGTGTAGTAGCACCTTGTTCTATAAATGCCGTCAATAGGAAAATTCACAAAATTTGAATTTTGAAATGTAAACAATGTGAAAAAGGTCATGTGAAGGTCATATGTAATGTATTCAAAGTCTCAAAGAGGTCATTAGGTGATTAGAGAAGTGATATTGCACAAAATATGTCATTTGGTGTAAAAATGCAAAACTTGCATTAGTTGCATAATTGAAAAATTAGTAAATAAAGGATGATGTTTTCTGTATTTGCAACACTTTTCCTTTATTGTTTCAATCTTGTGCAGATTGTAGAGCACATTATACTTTGATTGTTGATTAGTTTTCAAATGTAAAATGTATGTAAAAGGTCATGTGATACAGTCAATATGATGGTTTGTGGATTGATGCAATAGGGGGAGGCCTACAACACACAAAGTCACAATTCCAATCTGCAAACACAACTATTAGGCCATAAAGTCCTCACAATTTCATCATTTCTTCAAAATCATTCTTTTCCATTGTAGCACTAGGAATCAACTCAATCGGGTAACTTATCTCAATGACACCTCATCAGTCCATGACATGAACCTCTTCAGGGACCCATTTGAACAAACTTTGACATACTCAAAATCCACCTATGATCACTTCAAACCAGAGCACTCAAATTTCACCATTTCACTGTTTTAGGCTTCTAATTAGCCTCTTTTCCAAAGCAACTATACTTGAAAGTTATCCAAACCCTAAAAAACCTTGGGGAAGCAATTTAAATGTGTCAAAACCTCCAAAACCACAATCAGACCTCTAACATACCACCGTACAAAGGGTAATCCATAAAACCCTACTTTTTAGCCAAAACCCTAGGGGTTTATTGAAAAAGTCACTTCCCAATCTATCGAAAATAGAAAACCTCTTCAAACAAGTTTGAATTGGTCTATGCAAGCTTAATCAAATATGAAATAATGTTTCCTTCTCACAAAACTCACTTTGGCCAACCAAAACCTCCACTTTTCATGAGGAAAACTCATATTTTCACATTAGGGCATCACACCCAACACAATATCAAACCTCCCCTTCACAAAAAATATTGAAACCACCTATTCCCAACTAAAGAAATCCCATTCCACCAATCACAGTAGTCATAGGGGGTGGAATGGGAAAAAAATACATTTATGTGACTTTGAACACCCCAAAAATAGGGTTAACAGGGCAGATTAAGAAATTTGAGATAAAACTCCACAAATTTAAAATAAGACTCTCAAAAATTCTACAAATGCAAGTTAACACATGCTATAAGAGATTTCCACAGTTTTCAAATCAAAACACCCCTGCACGAGATTGTACAAGTCTGTCAAGAATGAAAAAATACAGAAAATCTAATCAAAAAAATGCTAATCAACTTTTATTGCTTCAAATCTTCAAGATACCCCTCTCATCGAGTGTTTACAATATATTTATAATGTTTCTACTTCAAACTAAAATTTCCCAATGGATCTAACTACCTTTTGAACTCCTTAATTGTTTGATCCCTTAAGATTCCAAAGTGCAAAATGGTTGTAAACTTGAGCATGTTGTTACTCGGATACCGTGATGCTTAGAAACTTCTCATCTGATCCTATAGGATCACGTTGGGTGCTCTATAGAAACCTCTCTTGGTTTTGGGTATCTTGGAGTGGTTTTCCCGTGGCAGTGGATTTTCACTTGATGGAAAAAGTGTCAAATGCAAGCATTGCAAAGTTGCAAAGTGGTGTAACTTTCGTTCTGCAACTTGTGTGACCAAATGGACTATTCCAATGCGTTTGAATAGGTATTTTTATGCTAGGAATGGTCCTCTTTCACACAAAAACACAAAAATCACTCTGAACTACGTTCAACCAGATTGATTCCTTAAGAGTCCAAAGTGCGAAATGGCTGCAAAATTCAACATGTTGTCACTCAGATACCAGGATGCCTAGAAATTTTTCATCTAATCCTATAGGATCATGTTGGGTACCTCTACAAAAACCTCTCTTGGTTTTGGCTATCTTGGAGTGGTTTTCCCGTGGCGACAGATTTTTACTCAATGGAAAATGTGTCAAATGCAAGCTATGCAAAGTTGCAAAGTGGTGCAACTTTTGTTTTGCAACTTGTGTGACCAAAAAAATTGTTCCAACATGTCCAGATATGTATTTTTATGCTATGCATGGTCCTCTTTTGCACCCAAACACGCG
The DNA here is from genome assembly GCA_007258455.2 of Sequoia sempervirens. Classification (NCBI taxonomy): domain Eukaryota; kingdom Viridiplantae; phylum Streptophyta; class Pinopsida; order Cupressales; family Cupressaceae; genus Sequoia; species Sequoia sempervirens. The sequence continues at coordinate 264,946,697 of VDFB02000003.1, read as the reverse complement.
GAATCGCTCTGAGCTACATTCAACCAGATCAATTCCTTAAGAGTCCAAAGTGCAAAATGGCTACAAACTTCAACATGTTGTTACTCAGATACCGTGATGCTTAGAAACTTCTCATCTAATCCTACAAGATTTATTTGGGCAAATGTACAAAAAAATATCTCAATTTTGGCTATCTCGGAGTGGTTTTTCCATAGCAATGGATTTTCACTTGATGAAAAAAGTGTCAAATGCAAGCATTGCAAAGTTGCAAAGTGGTGCAACTTTTATTCTACAACTCGTGTGACCAAACAGACTATTCCAACATGTCCAAATAGGTATGTTTATGCTAGGAATGGTCTTCTTTTCCACCCAAACACGCAAAATCACTCTATGCTATGTTCAACCAGAACAATTCCTTAAGAGTCCAAGGTGCAAAAATGGCTATAAACTTCAGCATGTTACTCAGATACTGTGGTTTTTAGAAACTTCTCGTCTAATCCTCCAGGAGTGTGTTAGGACCCTGTACAAAAACCTCTCTCAGTTTTGGCTATCTAGGAGTGGTTTTTCTGTGGTGGCGGATTTGCACTTGATGGAAAAAGTGTCAAATGCAAGCAGTGCAAAGTTGCAAAGTGGTGCAACTTTTGTTCTGCAACTCGTGTGACCAAACGGACTGTTTGAACACATTTGAATAGGGATATTTATGCTAGGCATGGTCTTCTTTCGCACCCAAACATGCGGAATCGCTTTGAGCTACATTCAACCGGATCGATCACTTAAGAGTCAAAAGTGCAAAATGGCTACAAACTTCAACATGTTGTTACTCGGATAACGTGATGCTTAAAAAATTCTCGTCTGATCTTATAGGATCGTATTTGGACCCTCTACAAAAACCTCTCTCATTTTTGGCTATCTTAGAGTGGTTTTCCCATGGTGGCAAATTTTCACTTGATGGAAAAAGTGTCAAATGCAAGTAGTGCAAAGTTGCAAAGTGGTGCAACTTTCGTTCTCCAACTCGTGTGACTAAATAGACTATTTCAATGCATATGAATAGGTATTTTTATGCTAGGTATGATCCTCTTTCACACCCAAACATGCGGAATCGCTCCGAGCTACATTCAACCGGATCAATTCCATAAGAGTCCAAAGTACAAAATGGTTGGAAACTTTAGCATGCTATTACTCGAATACTGTGATGCTTAGAAACTTCTCATCTAATCCTACAGGATCACATTGGGCCCCTCTAAAAAATATCTCTCGGTTTTAGCTATCTTGAAGTAGTTTTTCCGTGGCAGCAGATTTTCACTTGATGGAAAAAGTGTCAAATGCAAGCAGTGCAAAGTTTCAAAGTGGTGCAACTTTCATTTTGCAACTCGTGTGACCAAATGGACTTTTCCAACGCATTCAAATAGGTATTTTTATACTATCCTTGGTCCTCTTTCACATCCAAACATGCGGAATCACTTCGAGCTACATTCAACCAAACCGATCCCTTAAGGGTCCACAGTGCAAAAGGGAAGCAAACTTCAACATGTTATTACTTGAATACCATGATGCTTAAGAACTTCTTTCTTGATCCCACAAGATCACATTGGGCCCCTCTACAAAAACCTCTCTTGGTTTTGGCTATCTCAGAATGGTTTTCCTGTGGCGGAAAATTTTCACTTGATGGAAAAAGTGTCAAATGCAAGCAGTGCAATGTTGCAAAGTGTTGCAAATTTTGTTTTGCAAGTCGTGTGACCAAAGAGACTATTCTAATGCATATAAATAGGTATTTTTATGCTAGGCATGGTCCTCTTTCACACCCAAACACGTGGAATCGCTCCAAGCTACGTTCAACTGGACCGATCCCTTAAGGGTCCAAAGTGCAAAAAGGAAGAAAACTTTGATGGGCTATTAATTGAAAACTGTGATGTTTTCAAACTCTCCATCTAAGCCTACAGGATCACGTTAGGCCCCTCTACAATAACCTCTCTCGGTTTTTTTTATCTCGGAGTCATTTTCCTATGGTTTCCAATTTTCACTTGAAGGAAAAAGTGTCAAATTGAATCAACGTAAAGTTGCAAAGTGGTGCAACTTTTATTTTGCAATTTGTGTGACCAAAATAACTAATCTAACACATCCTGATAGGTAGGTTTATGCCAGGAATGGTCCTCTTTCACGCCCAAACATGTGGAATTGATTCGAGCTACATTCAATCGGCTTGATCCCTTATGATGGCATGCAAAACAATGGAAAATAGAAACATACACACAACAGTTGAGAAGTCTAAGTTTTCCACACAAAAAGCATATGATCATTGGTGCAGAGCACCTTGTTCCTCCATTTGATGAAGAAGGTCTAGTTCAGTGGTTTTAGTTATTATAATATCAAATAAGGCCATGATAGGCCATTTTGTAATCTTGCTTTTAGTTTTGAGTTAGTGTGGGGTCATTTTAGTCAATTATGTAAGTACAAACAAGAAAAAAACATTGGTAAAGGCATTGGAAGAGATTACTAATGTTGCCTCTGTTCAAAATTCAAAAGTCGAGCCTTAAAAACAAGGCTAGACGAGGTGAAAAGAAGAATTTCTTGAGAATAAGTTAGAACAGGTTAGAAATAGGGTGAGATTGTGGAGTTTGATGTGTTCAAATGGTCTACAAGGACAAGGGAGGTCAAAAGTATGTTATGGCATGATGCCCTAATTGGGAATAGAGGGGTTTTGAATGAAAAAGAGAGGTTTGAGGGGGTACAAGTGGGTAAATTCAAGGGGCAATGTTTGTATGATAATGTGTCAAGAAGTTAACTACTTCATCTACTCTGAATATTATGTTTTGCAAGTGTTGTGAAGATTATGTATCCTTTTCTTAATTGAGTTGTTCCAATCAAATGATTAAATATATTGGAATATTTTTATGAATCATTTCATGGAATACCAATTGAAAACATGTTTTTTGCTTTTAGATTTTAAAGTTGTTTAGCATCAATCAATTAATATTCAAGACAAACCATGAAGGACAACAATGACCAATGCTAGGGCTAACCAATTAATAAGTATACATGTGAATAAGTCAAGCATGTACATGTGAATAAGGGAAGCACAAGTACTCAAAAACACATAAGCCTTGAAGTATGCACATGAATACATAGTATACAAAAATTAATACAAAGTATATGCATGAATACAAGGTATACACATGAAAACACATAAGTTGCAAAATATACATTGGAACACATGTAAGTTGTAAAGTATACACTTGAATAAACGTAACTCATATCTGTTGAACCACCAATTTAGAATGCAAATATGGACACCATCGATAAAAAAGATTTGTACTAACCAAATAGCCATGTAGGAATACATCAGTATATGTTGATATATGTATGAAATATAGGTACAAAATAGCCATATAGGCTTATGAGAATGCCATATAGGCATACAATGTCAAATATATCCAATACAAAATATGTACAAAACTGTCATGTAGGCATACAACAAAGGGCTCTGGAAAAAAGTGATTGCTCTCCATGCTCTAGAAATAAATTCTTTCCCTTTGCTTGTCAATTGGATGGCGATAGGTTTATCATTCGTTTGTGCTACACTCAAGGAGTGCTCCTGTTGCTCCTTTGAGTGTTTAGTTCATGGTGAATTTTTAACTGTTACAATAAGAAGTAAAAACATTAATATATAGAAATTACATTATAAAAAATGATATATTTAACAAAATAATCACTTACCACCATCTCATGATTTCTCTCCACGAGGGAAATATTCACACGTCCATGCTTAGGCATGCTCAAGCCCTGTATAAACCATCCAAATAGAAATTAAACTACAAATCAATAATGGTTTGATTTTTGAATAACTAACATCTATAACAACAAATGTAAATGTAAATTTACTAATTTGCCTCATACCTCCCCTATCAGAGCCATCAAGGATTGTATAGTAGATGAAACATCAATCTCCATTACCCTCGTTACATTCAGAGGTGTTTTGGTTTGCAACAACTGAAAATAAAACAACAAATTATTCAATCACAAAAACTACAATACCAATCCACGTCATGACTTATAATGTATGAGATAATGAATAAAAGTTGGAGTAATTATTAAACTATATATTTTTTATTCTCATGCTTACTATTTTCCCTATCCATATCTTGTTTGAAAGGATGTTTTTTTAGGATTTTACCCATAGAAGCAAGCTGGTGAACCGTTTGATCAAATGATTTCATAGACATGTATGATAATTGTGGTGGCATAGAGAAGGCAGTGAACTATTTGAAAAAATGCCTCAAATAAATGGGGCCTCGTGGTGATGGAATGTCATTACAAACAAATGCACGTCATGGCATTCCATCACCATAAGACCACATTTCTTTCAAGAATTTTTTCAAAAAGTTCATTACCTTCTCTATGCTATTATTGCTTACTATTATGCTTTGATAGATATTTTTCCAAGCATCCATAGTTTGTTGGAAAGCACCTATTTTAGGCTTTTAGCCATAGCTACAAGGAAGTGAGGAGTTTGATAAAATGCTTTGGTGCACATGTATGGAAAATTTGGTATCATAGAAAAGGTGGTGAGTTGTTTGAAGAAATGCCTCAAAGAAATGCAGTCTCATGGTGAAGTAATTGTATCACTGCTTATGTTGACTTTCTAAACAACTATATTGTAGTTGAAATTTTGTCATCTATCAACATCTAGTTATTATTTATGGAATGTGAAGCAATTATTTGAGTTTGAATGATGTGCAATGCAATGTAATCAACGATATGAATATAAACTACACAAATCTATTAAGTACAATTCATTTGCTAAAATATTTATTCTATTACCTGCGTGTAGGTTTGAGTAAATCCACTAGCACTAGGAGGTGTTCCCTAGAAACCTCCAATATTAGCCTATTCAACATCCAAAATCACATATTAAAATACCATTCATTAAAAAATGATATTAACATGTAATAAATTTATAATTGTCTACTGGTTACATACCCCAACGATAGGTGTACTGCAACGATAGGTGTACTACAAAAATAAGTAGGTAGAGGACTGGTGTATCCAGTCTCAACACTGTGACCCTGCAATTTTATTAAAATCATAAAACTAAATTAGTTAATCTTGTATTTCAAAATTGAAATTTAATAAATTAAATTTAATGAACATGCTAACTTTTACCTAACTATCAATGACATATGCCTCATGCAAAATGTCAGCTGCCCTCTCCATCTTGATAGCTACAGATGGATCCTGCGTAGCAGCCTCCTGAGTGTCAGTGGGGTCATAATATGAACAAGTCACCCTGCAAGATTGACACACATGGCTTCAAAGGCCACCACTTGAAGACTCCCCTAGATGGAATTGTAGAATATGGCTAATATGATGGATGACACTCTGGGTCAAAGTGTTGATCACCTGCAATGTCTCTACATTGGCACTCTCCTTCGCGACAGAAGGCATAACAATGTGCTCATGAGGCGGCCTAGCGAGAACTCATCTCCCTTTCCATGTAGGATATGGATGTGCATCGGGTCTATCCTGAGCCGACCCCCCACCTCTCCCCTGGAAGTCCCTCATATCAAAATAATTTGGGATTTTGTTCAATATGAACTCACTGTATAGTTTCCTGAGGAAATACTGTGGGACTTCACAATTGTTGCACGATGGGTAATCAAAGACCATGTACAACCTATCATAAAAATAGTTCATAATTTGTTAGTGGTGGCACCAATGAATAGGAAACCTCTTCGCATTGAGGGTAAGATTTTGATTTGTGCGTGGGTTAGTGAATAATGAGTACAAATCACCTTTTGTAATTTTTAAATCTTTCACATCTTTATATGATTGTTTATCCGCATAATAAGCCCTAGCTGCCTGCCTCCTATCTTGCCATCCAGTTATTTTTTTGCTAATTGAATCTACATTTTTTAACATATCTTTCAATGAACTTGCTAGGGTCATTCTTTCTGCAGTTGAACCATTTGGATCAGTCAACCTACTAATTAAATCCTCAATTTTCTTTTTGTTGTTCTCAATTTCACTCGTCAAATTTTGTTAAGTTCAAGGAGGGTGTTGAGTAATTGGTGGAGGAGGTTGTTGTTGTGGTTGATTTTGTTCTTGAGGATTTGGCTGATCTTCTTGCTAAGGATTTTGAGGGTTTGCAAGTTGATTTACATCTCCTACAAATTCAAAAAATTATATATCAAATACAACCTAAAACTAACAAAAAGAAACAAAAAGAAAACAATCCTTACCTCTCACACCTCCTCCTCATGGCACCATCCTTGCAAAGAAATAGCAACCCTTGGTGAAGATTTTTGCACAATGCCTCCTCCTACAACAGGAGCGCAAAAAATGGGGGTTTTGGTCGTGGGAACAACACAAAAATAGTTGAAATGCAAAATGAATGACTTTCACTTTTTTCTTTCTTTTAACATGTCATAATGCGATCACATTATAACACGCTCACATTATGGGCTCGGCACACCAAACCATAATGTGCTCGCATTATAATATCATCACATTATGAATTTTAAAAACTTGTTTTTAAAAGTGGACAAAAATTGGCTACCCATCTCCATGCACCCGCCCCTAAAGCAGTGTCTTTCAAGGACCTAGGGAATAACTTAGCCAACAATTTATCTTCAAAGATGAAATCACTACACAAGGCTATGAAGGTGGAAACATGGATTATAGGGTCTCCTTTCCCACCATATTTCTCAAAGCGAGAGACCTCTATACCTTAATGTATTTTTGCTCTTAATATGTCGAGGGCGAATGGGGTGGAATTGATGTATTGCAAAGGTTGACCATTATTGTTCTATTGTAAAGTTGCCACTTGTTGAAGGGATGTCATGGTTTACAAAAGTGAATTAATGAGAGGGTCATTTTAGTTATAAGGTTGAGGGGAATAAGGTAGTGTAGTGTATGTATGTAGAGGGATAGTGAATTGAAGGTTATTAAAGGTGGTTTGTTGAGGTATTATTGTATTGGAAGGCACAAAGGTGGAAGGAATTCCTATGGGAATATTTATGGAAGTGTATACGGTGCTAGTAGGTATGACAATTGTGGTTGGTTGAATGGTAGTTGTGGGTTGAAAGTTTTTTGTAGGTTGGAATGTTATTGTAGGTTGGAATGTTTTTGTAGGTTGTGTACTAGTGTATGTGGGTATGTGCAGGATCATCATGGAAAAAATAGGCCCCTAAGTGGCGAAAAATTCAAAAAAATTAGAGTTAGGGAACTTGACATAAAAAATTGAATAAGTTATCTATATTATTTCTAAAATATGTAAGAATAGAATTTGTAGCAAATTGAATGTAGTTTCTAAACTACTAGGTTTATTTAAAATAAATACTATTTGGTGAAAATTTGAAATTTCAATGTAGTAGTACTTAAATTTCAGGGAAAAAATAAGAAGTAGGTGTCTATCTGACCACCCTAACCAAAATAAAATGATAATATTTTTTTATAAGATTTTAGATATAAGTAGAGGACTCATGTCCCGATGTGATGCATATTTTTTTGTAATTTTTTTCTAAGTAAATAATTAATTATGAATTTTTTATTACAATTTTTAAAAAATATAAAAAATCGTATGTCTAACCACCTTAACTTGGTCAAAACTTCATGATTTTTTTTTTAATCCTATAGTATGCAAATCATAGAATGTGATGCATGTTTCAGATTCAAAAAATGTGATACCGTTTAAAAGCTATAGATTTTTTTCAATCATCCTATCAATCAAGACTTTAGTCGTAATTCAAATATAAAATGATTTTTTTTTAATTAAATTCAAATTAAAACATAATTTATATTGGTGTAAATATGAGAATATCTTTTAAAAACCCTTTTTGTTTCATCAATTTTGGGTAAAAAAATGTCATCAGCCACATACCCATCATATCGCCACTTTTTGTCCCATCATGATCCTGCACGTACCCATGTAGGGATGGACATTGCTATCATGGAGTACAAGATTGGAATTCCAACTTGAATTTGAGTAGACCCCAAATTTTGAGTGGAATTGGTAATGGTAGGGATGGTGTTGGGAATGTTAAGGAAATTGGTTGTGGAAAGTGAAGTCATGGGAAATGAGGTATGAAAACTATGAGCCATGGAGGGTTGATTCTCAACACTATTAGAAAGAGAGTTAGAGCACCCAAGATCCATGACAAGTGAGAGATTATCGGATGACATGAGCCTCAAACTATGTATCATAATAGTATTACAAATAGGACTCCAAGTTGTAAAGCTCATACAAGTTTTACAAACCTAGTTTGCAAACCCTAGAATGGCAAAGGGACAATGCAATAACCTAGAATGAAATGTAATTTTCAGATTCTAAGCAATGCAAATTATTGATTAAACAATTCAATAAGTTGAAAATGAAATGTTTTGATGCAATTTTGAACTTTTATTAGCACTAAAATGAATCAATGTAAGCTAAATTCAATGAAATTGATGAAACAACAAATATGGAAACTGAAATAGCAAGATAAATGCACCAAAAAGAAGCTAAAAACTGAGATTTTAATGTCTTGAAATTTCATATTTGTAGCTAACAGAGACTCATTTTCCAGTAAGGGCGAATGGGTCCTAGTTAGGTCTTTCTAGGATCTTTTTGTGGATTTTAGAGTCAATTTTAATGTCTTTTTAGATGCCAGAAGCTTAAGGTTAGACTTGATCAGGGACCTATTCGCCAGTAAGGGTGAATGGGTCTTGGTAAGGTCTTTTTAAACTATTTTTTAATGGTTTGCAAGCTTTTAGATATATCTTTCAGTTCCAGGTTGTAGACAGTGAAATGAAACTTTAAAATTTCTAGAAGTTGAATGCAAAAATGCAATAGAAAGATGAAATGAAAGACCTAGTTTGAAATGCAATTTTTTATTATTTTCAAATGCAAATGAATGAAATCTAAATGAGATGCAAAATGACTATTTTTTTTTTGTAATTTTCACATTTAAGAAGTGTAAAACAAGGTAAATCAAAACCCTATATGATATGCAAGATTTAAATGCAAAAGAAAAAAACCTAATTCAATGCAAATCTAAATGCATTGAATGTAAGATTTTAACTTAATATGCAATGAAAGACTCCAAAATTCAGAAAATTGCAATGTTGAATAAGTCAAGTTCACCAAAAATGAAATGGTGGAAAATAGGATATCTCCCAAATGTGAGTGCAAATGAGATGGATCACTTATTTTTCAAGCCCAAAATCACTTCAAATATGCAAAATAGGATGCTAATAACAACTAGAAATGCGACCTAATTGTTATAGCAACCATGAGGAATGTTTTTAGGGAATAAAAAGTTATGTACCTAGCTAGAAGGTTGCTATTTTTGAGCTATGGAGGACTCATTCGCCTTCAAGGGAAAATGGGTCCTTTCAGGGTTTTAAAAAACTAATTTCAGGATCATGTACCTTTATGTCTACACTCTCAAAATCCTGGTTATCAAGTTTTGGAAGTCTGTAGTTAATTTTGTAGCTTCAATTCATAGATTTTTCACTTTGAATGATAACTTTTGCAACTTTACAACTTTGCTCCAAATCTTGCTCAACTTGATCTTCAACCTATAAACCTGCAATCACACATTCAAGGGCAAGAAAACTTGTTGATTTTTTAGTGAATTGGGGTTTTCCTTAGTCAAACTACTTTGTAGGTAATTAGACCAAGTGATGAAATAAATAAAATGAAGCATGAACATGAAATATGCAAATGATGATACCTTGGATTTTGTCTTGTGATGCAAGTCTACAAACAATCATGGAGTGGCCATGAAGAATGTAGATCTTGGATGTAGGATGATGCTTGGATCCTCAATGCAACATCAACTTCTTAGCTCAACACACATGAATGCATTAAACCCTTGACATGATGATATGATTTTGAATTGTTGCAATAATCACTTGAAATCTGCCTTGAAATGCCTTATGAATGCTCTTGAAATGCTCTAATGCTTGATCGCTTGAATGCTTGAATGCTTGATAAACTTGATAGCTCTTGTTATCATGAATGCTTAGGTGAAACAATGTGAATTAACCCCTTATTTATACTAAATTACGAGATTAACCCCAAAATTTAAAGAACTAAGGCTGACACCAAAGGTGAATGGGTCCTGGCTAAGTTTCCAGGGCCGAGCTTTGAGGAGATGAAAGAAGGCCAAAAACCCATTCCAGATCAACTAAAGAAGGGGGGGTCCTGTTAAGGGAGGACCCATTCGCCATCAAGGGCGAATGGGTTCTGGCTCAACTTACCAAGACCAAATTTTTCCCAATGAAATAATTTGATATTTAATTTATAATTTTTTGGAGAGCTCCTCGGGAGGTGTCAAAATTAAGGCCTAGAAAGGGGGTTAATAACTCCACTTAACCACAATGAATTAGGACCACCTAGATAAATGTGAAAGTGCTTTAAATAACTTAACACTTAAACAAGGTACACATTATGCTTATTTTATTTAGAAAGGGGCCCATAAGGTTTAAATAAGTAAATAAGTCCTAGAAAAGCATGAAAGTGTATTACAACACTTCATAAAACCTTTGCAAAGGATCAATTAAAGCATGATTTAGTGAAATATAGGTCCTAAAATGATGTGAATGTGTAAAAGACTTTACAACGCCACTCCAAGACACCATTAGTTTAGTTTTAATGTCAATTATTCAAGTAAGCAAGGAAAAGGTTGTTGGTATGTGGCGACTGATCATGCTATACTGTACACCAAACATGTATCCTCGCTAGGGTCTGTCATTGAAAAATTAAAAAAAATGACTTTGTACAACCCTAATTCTGGAAGCTTCTAAAAAGCTTGTTATAAGGGGTTGTGATGGGGGTCATAGTATGTAGAAAAATGTGATTATTCATGAGAATGTAATAGGTTTTTGCAATGGATAATAAAATCATTGGACGGCTGCATTTTTTTGGATGTAGCCCAGATTGGGTGAACCACGTTAAATTCTTTGTGTTGTCTTGTTTCTGCTATTATTTTCTGTGTTTTATTTCTCTGTTTTATTGATCAAATCTACATTTAACTATTAGATATCTACCTTCTAACCCTAACAAGTGGTATCAGAGTGGGTTGTGTTTGATTATCATCTTTAGGAAAGTCTCATGATTGAGTGGGAGTCTCACGGTTGAGTGGGAGCAATGGCAGACGAGGGTAAATTGAAAGTAGATAAATTCAATGGGCAGAACTATCAGTTATGGAAGATGAAAATGGAGAATTATCTCTATCAAAAGATTTATGGAGGCCATTGGAAGGAATAGCCAAGAAACCAACAACAATGAGTGATGAGGGATGGAAAATTTTGGATAGAAAGACACTGGGAGCCATTCATTTATGCCTGGCACAATCGGTGGCATTCAATATTACAACAGCAAAGACAACTCAAGAGTTGATGGAAACCCTGGTGAAGTTATATGAAAATCCTTCCACTTTGAATAAGGTATTTCTTATGAAGAGTTTATTTAATATGAAAATGGTAGAAGGTGGGTCAATTGTTGATCATTTAAATGAGTTTAATACGGTTACTAGTCAATTAACTTTTGTAAATGTAAACTTTGATGAAGAAGTTAGGTCTCTTTTGATTTTGTGTTCTTTTCCAGAAAGCTAAAATAGCTTGGTAATGGTTGTTAACAATTCTATTTTTGGTTCAAATACATTGAAATTTTATGATGTTGTTGGTGTTATTTTGAGCTTTTGAAATTTGTAGGAAAAGCTCAGGTAGAACATCCACATCAGGCAGTGTTTTGAATGTAGAAAGTAGGGGCAGAAAAAAGGAGAGAGGAAACAATTTTAGAATTCGTGGGAAGTCATGAGGAAAATAAAAGGACAAAAGGTCCCAATCTAGAGATAGGAGGGATTGCTGGTACTGTGGTAAGTCGAGTCATTTAAAGAAAGATTGTTGATCTCAAAAAAATAAAGGAGACAAAAAAGAAGGAAATAAAGAGGCAAATGTGGTAAGTAATAAATCTGATGAGGATGCTTTGATTCTTTCCCTTAATAATGTTGATGATTCTTGGGTGTTAGATTAAGGGGCTTCATTTCATGCTACGCCCCATAGAAGTTATTTTCTTGATTATGTCCAAGGGGATTTTGGGATGGTTTATTTGGGAGATAACAAACCCTGTCAGATTGTTGGAAAGGGAAGAATCAAAGATTAAGTTGCAGAATGAGAATCATTGGCTACTACATGAGTAAGGCACGTTCTAAAGTTAAAAAATAAATTTAATTTCAACAGGGCAACTAGATGATGAAGGTTTTGTTGTTACATTTAGTGATAAAAATTGGAGGATTACAAAAGGTGCCTTAGTGGTAGCAAAAGGTGTGAAAGTAGGCACCTTATATCTTTGTATAGGTCATACTATTCCTTCTACTTTAGCAGATTGCAGATAAAAATCAATGTTCAGGAATAGTTGCTATAGTTCAATAGGCAGAAAATCAAACAATTGCTATGGATTTTGAATCAGCATTGTGGCATAATAGACTTGGGAATATGAGTGCAAAAGATATGAAAGTACTTCATTCAAAGAATATTTTACCAGGACTAAAATGTGTTAATATGGATTTTTGTGAAAGTTGTGTGTATGGTAAACAAAAGAGAGTTAGTTTTCCCAAAGATGGGAAACAAAAGAAAGATGAGAAATTGGAGCTTGTACATACAGATGTATGGGGACTAGCTCAACTATCTTCTCTCGGTGGCTCTCAATACTATGTCACTTTTATTGATGATGCAACAAGGAAGGTATGGATTTATTTCCTTAGGTAGAAATCTAATGTATTTGAAACTTTTAAGAAATGGAGAAGCTTGGTTGAGAATGAGACAAGTAAAAAGTTAAAATCTCTCAGATCTAATAATGGTGGTGAGTATTGTAGCAAAGAGTTTGAAGACTATTGTTCCTCTAATGGTATTCGTAGGTAGAAAATGGTTCCGAGGACTCCACAAGAAAATGGAGTGGTTGAACGCATTAACAAAATAATAATGGAGCGTGCATGAACTATGAGATTGCATGTTGGGCTACCTTTAAACATGTGGAAAGAGTATAAACATTGTTGTTTATTTAATCAATACCCTCTAATCCTTTGGGTTGTGGTATTCCAGAGGAAGCATGGACAAGTAAGAAGGTGGGTTATTCTTTTCTCAAGACCTTTGGTTGTGAAGCATTTGCACATGTAGATTCTGAAAATAGAACCAAGCTTGATGCAAAATCAAAAAAATGCATATTTGTTGGATATAGAATTGATGAATTTGGTTATAGGATTTGGGATTTTTAAAATCAAAAAATTGTGAGAAGTAGGGATGTCATATTCAATGAGAAAGTGTTGTACAAAGATTAGTTGCAGCAGCATGAGAAGAAAGAAAATGATTATGTAGTGTTGGATGATACACTGAACAGTGATGTTATAGTGGTTCCTCATGCTCCGCAACAACAACAACAAATACCACAAAATCCAGTGAATGTTAGACAATCTTCAAGGATAAGTAGACCTCCAAAAAGATTTTCTCCCTCTTTGTATTCTATTTTATTAACTAATGCTAGTGAACCAGAATGTTATGATGAAGCTATGCAGGTGGATACCAAGGTTCAATGGGAACATGGAATGGAAGAAGAAATGGACTCCTTGCTGAAAAATCATACTTGGGAATTATGCAAGTTGCCTATAGGTAAAAAGGTTTTACCAAACAAATGGGTTTATATGCTGAAAGAGAAGGATGGAGGTAAAAAAAGGATTTAAAGCTAGATTAGTTGTAAAGGGATTTGCACAAAAAAAGGGTATTGATTTTGATGAAATCTTTTCTCCTGTTGTTAAAATGACTTCTATTTGTACTATTTTAAGTATTGTGGTTGTTGAAGATTTGCACTTAAAACAGCTTGATGTTAAAACAACATTTCTCCATGGTGATTTGGAAGAGGAAATATATATGGAACAACCACAAGGGTTTGAGGTCAAAGGTAAGGAGAAACTTGTGTGCAAACTTGGAAGAGGAAATATATATATGGAACAACCACAAGGGTTTGAGGTTAAAGGTAAGGAGAAACTTGTGTGCAAATTGAAGAAAAGTCTATATGGCTTGAAGCAAGCAGCTCGACAATGGTATATTAAATTTGATAGTTTTATGGCTAATCAAGGCTACAGTTGATGTAATTTAGACCATTGTGTTTATTTTAAGAGGTTATATGATGATAGCTACATTATCTTATGTTTATATGTTGTTAATATGCTTGCAGTGGGGTCTAACATGGATCACATAAGGGAGTTAAAAAAATAGTTAGCAAATTCATTTGCTATGAAGTATTTGGGGAAATCAAATCAAATCCTTGGTATGAAGATTACAAGAGATAGGAAAAATATAAAAAAAAATTAATCTCAGACTGATTATGTTGAGGGTTTGCAAATATTTCATATGGAAAATGCAAAAGTTGTCAGCACACCTTTGCCCCATCATGTTAAGTTGACTAAGGATATGTGTCCAAAGACACAAGAGGGGGAATAAAAATGGTCCAAGGTACCATATGCTTCAGTTGTAGGTAGTTTAATGTATGCCATGGTATGCACAAGACCAGATATTGCACATGTTGTAGGATTTGTTAGCAAGTATATGAGTTATTTCGGTGTTGAGCATTGGAATGCAGTCAAATGGATTCTCAGGTACTTGAGAGGTACATCCAATAAATGTTTATGTTTTGGGGCTCTAATACTAATTTAAAAGGCTATGTTGACTTAGATTTGGCAGGGGATATAGATACTAGGTGAAGTACCACAAGCTATGTATTTACAGTTGGTGGGATAGTAGCAAGTTGAATTTCTCAGTTGCAAAATGTGGTTGCTTTATCCACCACGGAGGTAGAGTATGTTGCTATAATAGAGGTGAAAAAGGAGATGAGAAAAGGAGATGATATGGTTGCAACTTTTCATGGAAGAGTTGGGAAAACAACAGGCTGAAAATTACTTGTTTACAGACAGCCAGAGTGCTATACATCTTGCAAATAATTTTTCCTTACACTCTAAAACAAAACACATACAGTTGAGATATCATTTCATTCGGTTAGTGTTGGAGGATGGACTCGTCAAGCTGGACAAGATATATACAGATACCAATCCAGTGGATATTTTTATGAAGGCGGTGAGAAGGGAGAAGCTGAGCTCCTCTTTAGCTTCGGTTGGCCTTCAAGGTTGAATTCAAGTATAATAGAGTAGCAGGGTCCTAGGTACTTATTTCTAGTGGGAGCTTCAAGTGCAATAGTGTCATCCAGGATCAGTCTCCAAGTGGGAGATTGTGTTGGTGTGGAGCCTGATCAATCTCCAAGTGGGAGATTTTTGGTATGTGGTGACTGATCATGCTATATTGTACACCCGACATGTATCCTCAAAACCATATGCTACAAAAAAAGAAAAAAAATGACTTTGTAAAACCCTAATTTTGGAAGCTTCTAAAAAACTTGTTATAAGGGGTTGGGATGGAGGTTATAGTATGTATAAAAAGGCGATTATTTGCGAGATTGTAATAGATTTTTGCACTAGATAATAAAATAATTGGATGGCTACGGTTTTGTGGATGTAGCCTGGATTGGGTGAACCATGTTAAATTCTCTATGTTGTCTTTTTTTTGTTATAATTTTTTGTGTGTTTTATTTCTATGTTTTATTGATCAAATCTACATTCAACTATTACAAATTTTCCTTCTAACCCTAACAAAGGAAACTTTTTCCATTACTACATCCACAACCCAATATTTTTCATCAGATGTTGAAGGTAGACAACTATCCAAATGGACAAAATCAAGTGCCATCTATGAAAAGGCTATCTAACCCTTATCCTCACTAAGTGCAGGAAAAGGATGAGCTAAGGTAAGTGATGGGAATGAGCTCCTCGCAATATAGTAAATGATTTGCAATAAATATAAACCATGTAATAGTGAGTATGCTATGATCCTACAACTATTACATGGCAAAGAGAAAAGTTCATGGTTTAAGGGACTATGTCTATCATATCAAATTTATCAAGGATCCTCCTTAAAGCATGACGCTCATTAGTACTATGCCCAAGAATTCTATGATATTGTCAATGATACATGTTTGTGTTTTTATTTTTTGGATTTGGATTTTCTCTTATGGGTGGTAATGTTAAGAGTTCTTTATTAAGAAGTATGTGTAAGTGTCTTTTAGTTAGAGACATGGGACAAGAAAATTTAAGCTTCTTTATTTTGTAAGGACTTTGTTGTGTGCTTGTTGAAGGAGGAGGAACTAATATGATCTTATCATCCTTGTGAGACATTACTTCATCATTATGAGGGAGGACATTTGTCTCCATAGAAGATATGAAGGGAGAAGGATCTTGATATCCTAATCCTTTAGTATCTTCAATAGGAAGTTTCCCTATAAGTTTATGAATTTCATGACCATTATTTATGTCACATCCTTTCTTAGTTAAGTTATTAAAACCTTGGCCATGAGTCTCTTATAGGTTGATAGGTGTGTTGGTCACTTTCATAACATAAGATGGGTGATTATGTAATTCATTAGAGATACTAGGTTCACTCATGTCTATAGGTTTAGACTTGGCTTGTAGTTCAATTTTAGGATGTAGAAGAGCAAACATCTCAAGTAGTGGAATAGTAGGGGGTGTTGGTTGTTGCATGGAAGGATAAAAGGATGCATTATTTTTAAGATTGTTAAGGCAATTGTTTATGAAATTTTTCATGCTATCATCTTCTCCAATGATGTCAACTTCACGAGGACACTCATTAGGAGTTAACTGAACTTGATTAGATTCTATTGCATTAGGATCATTGCAAAAAACACAACTTGAGACATCTACCAAAGAGATTATAGGGGTGCTAGCAAGAAATTGAGTCCACTTTTTGGCCATTTAGTGGAAGTGTTTTCCCTGCTTTTCAGAATTCAACACATTTGACCTTAGAATTTGAAGCACATAGAGATGGAACCTTGAAAAAATCCACTAATCATAAAATGTAGTACTCAGAGCCTAGTTTCCAAATATGTAATTTATTTTAATACCCATATGATACAAATTGATTTTCAATAGGCATTTCTAAAAACCACTGTTTAAAAGTCTTTTTTTTACCATACCATGCATGTGTACATCATCCATATTTTGCTAAATCCTTTTGAGAAAAGATTTGTAACTCATTGAAGGACGCTTTCCATATTTTTTGTAAATTTTTATTGAATATTTTTTTTGTTAATTTTTTATATATTTAGTGTTTTAAAAAATCACCATGTACATCACGCATAAGATGACCTAAACTTATGATTTTTTGATTTTTTTTAAATGAAAAGAATTTTTTGAAGTACGCTTTCATGCAATCCATTCATGAAAACATTATGTTGATAAAAAGTTATTAAAATACTAAAAATCCCTAATAATTCAAGTTTATGGACTTGTTTAATTAGAAATTAAATGAAAAATAAAAATAATAATCCAATTATAAAAAAAATTACATATTTGGAATCTACACTGTCTAATCTATAATGGGTTTTAATTTCATTGAAAACTCTGCAAAAAAAGCCTTCAAATGTATGCCCAAAGTCAAACTTGGGGCATTGCTAGGACCAACTTGCAGGTCAAACTAGGTCCAGGGCCTAGGTTCAGATCCCCAAACCTTTTCCCAAACCTATCAACAAAGAAAAAGCCTGACCTACATTTCAAATTTTAAAAAATGGGATTCCATTTAGTAAACAAGATCCCCTTTTTAATTTACCCACTAAAAATAGAACTTGATCTCGATTAATAAATAGGATCCTGTTTACTAGTGAATCCATTGAAAATGGAACGGGATCCTATTTAATAAATGGGATCTCAGTTTTTTTAACTCAGGATCCCATTTACTAAATGGTATCCCAAGTTATTTTTGACCGTTATTTTTAATTTTACTGTCAAAAAGGGGCATCTCGAGTCTAAGAATTATTGTGTATGGCTGACTGTGACATATTCCCTATTTTCTATCACCTTTTGTCTTGTTTAAGCTCTTCAAGTTGGGTTTTTTTTCAATTTTGAAAGGAGGCATCATTGGGATGATGTGACAAAGGAATTTTGTTCAATTGCTACTTGTTTTCAAAGGAGGAAGAGGAATTTTATTTAATTGCTACTTGTTTAAAGGAGGAAGAGAAATTTTGTTGAATTGCTATTTGTTTTCAAAGGAGGAAGATGAATTTTATTTATTTTCTATTTTTTTAAAGGAGGAAGAGAAATTTAGTTGAATTCCTATTTTTTTTCAAAGGAGGACGAAATTTTTTGTTTAATTGAGCTACTTGTTTGAAGGAGGAAGAGAAATTTTGTGCATTTGCTATTTGTTTTCAAAGGAGGAATCTAAGAATTTTATTTATTTGAATTTTTGTTTGGAGGAAGAGAAATTTTGTGCAATTGCTACTTGTTTGAAGGAGGAAGAGGAATTTTTTGAACAATTGCTACTATTTTGAAGGAGGAACAAACAAGAAGACTTTCAATTTTTTGACATTCATTTGTGTATACTTCAAAAAATTTCAATCATGGGATCAAAATGTCGAAATAAGAGGAAAGATAGGAAGGTATTGACCCCTGAAGAAATTCAAGCAAAGAGAGAGAAGGAGAAACAAAGACAAAGAGAAAGAAGAATAAGAATTTGATCAATGAATGATGGTGAAGCATCCAATTCCACAACTATTGAAGATAAAAGCATTGAGGAGACCAGGGATGTAGACAATGAAAACTTGCAATAGGTGAATGTGGAAACTAATATAGATATACAAACTATTGGTTGTTTTAACAAGTAACCAATCAGGTCTCAGCAAGTATCTATGAGCTTACAAGGCCCAATTTTTTAATATATGCTAGACAAGTGGCCAACTAACGAGATATGGTATCAATTGCTTTATCTTCTACACTTCAGGCTCTGTAAAACCCAGGAGGGTAATCCCACAATGTATATCATACTATTATTTTGAGACAATTCATGTGTACATTGTATAGTTAAGTAGACGTATTCTCATCCATAGCTAATAAGCTGAAATTCATCAAGAAGTTGGAAATTCCTTGAACAAACTACACACCTTAAGCTGAGAATACCAAGACAACATGAATACTATAAAGTCAAGATAGGTTGATGATTATTTTAAAATATTTTTCTCTGGTTGGATAACTGGGATTATGAAAATATTGAAATGATTTATGATCAACACCATTATCTATGGGCTAAGAGTCTGAGCAAATTGAAATATAAGGGAAATTTAATTCTGTACATTAAAGATCTATGCAATATTACCTAGCAATTCACAAATCAATAACCAAATTCTAAAGTCTACTTATCATATCCCTAGATCTACATAAGAATTCATGATTTGATTCAAGAGATTTAACTTCTTCTATGAACAAGAGCAAAAATCAAAACACATATCAAAGCATGAAATGATAACAATTAATGAAATGATCTCTAATCAATATTTTCATTAATAATTTGTATACACAATCAAAGTGGAGAGACTATAGACTTGGAAAATCTCCATTATCATTCTGATATGTCTAGAAACCATACATTTGATGAAATATGCTACCTAGACTCAAAACATTCGATAAAGACTAAACATATTGTCTCTGTGTTCTTAATTCTCACAATACAACTCTAGTATTCAAAAAAAGACCCACACAAATGGACCTGAATTCCATTTTATGGAATAAGGGAGAAAAACAAGCTTCAGGCCAAGTGTACACATATCACAATAGGATTGTACTGCAAGAAGACAGATTCCCCAATTCAGTTATATTTACATTTATCAAAGTGGAGGGAAATCATATAAGAAAAATTTCATTTACATTCATTACGAGGATCAACTTTTTCCTTCAAAAGCACATGTCAAAAAGAATAAACATCCTCATAGAAACAACTTGATTTCATTGAAAAAAATAAAAAACTAACATGGATTAAGAAATGAGTTAGCATTTCAGTCAGCATTCCATATCACTAACAATTTACAATCATTCTATGAAACATATTTTTTATACACTTGTAACTTCTATGGCCAAACCTGTACAATACTTGACCAAGTATATGTTTCACATTTCAAGTCATAAACCAAATTTTCCAACATATGCCCTCCCCCATTCTTCATATTCTTCCTCAGATGGCCAATTCAACTCCATAATTTCATCCATGTATTTTCTATAAGGGTCATACTTAGTTACCATTGCATTGGATTCTCTGTTGAAATCCTCTAGAAAACTAATAAGAAATGTCAACCTCTCCAAGGTGTCATTGAAGAGATTAATATTAACCTCCTTGCATATTTCATTTACCTAGGAATGAATAACCTCATCCAGTTCCTTTTTCCACTCATGCAATGACTTTAGTTCATAATTATTGACTTCAACATTTGGTAATGGTGACAAATCAATATGACTATATTGAGATAACAATTCTATTATTCTCTACTCAAGCAAAGTTGCATACCCTTGAAACTTTTTCTCACTCAATCTACATACAAAATCATAAACTGGTTGCACCAGTGGGTACTTATCTTCATGCTGACCAAATCCCACTAATACTAATGTCAATCTCTCAGATCTTGCATCCCATTTATTTAAGGTTGATATAGCCAACAACTTATCCTTTTTAGATAATCTCATTGCACATAGCATGAAAGCATAGTTTTCATACACACTATTGAGTCTAGCTTGAATCTTTTCATTTAGATGCTTTAATGCAATGCATACAAATTTTGAGGTATTCTCACACATTGCATCTTGGGCCTTCTCCAGCAGCTTCTTGTATGTTTCAATTTGCAAAAGCAATTTCTCTCTATCAAATGAGCTAGAACCTAATCCACTTGGATCTTCCACTGCAACTGATTACTGTTCCCAACTATACGATACTATTGCTAAGGCTTGGCTATGAAATGAATGTTGCATAGATGTCATTAGAGAATTTGAAGGTGGGTGGCTTGATCTAGGTTGATCCCTCTCTCTTTGTACCTCCTCTCTTTGTTTATATAGAGCCAATTCAGTTTCTAATGTGGCTACTTTCTGTTGGATTTTATCATAATCACTCAAGATTTCTTTGTATTTAGTCCTGAGGTTATCTCTTTTTAAGGTGATACCTTCAACAGTTGATTGAGTAAACCTGGCCACATTCACAACCATGTCTACATATTCCAAAGCTGAAGTATCAACAACTCTTTTTACAAGCAATTTTCCACTAAGATATGATGTTTCTGCCAAAACTGGTTTCCTAGATCCTGAAGACAATGACCATATCGCTAATGCATCCCAATCTTCACTAAAATATGAACCTTTAAGTTCCATTTCTATTTCTTCTTCATTTTGTACAAGAGGCTTTTTAGCCCTTATCAAGGAATCTAGTGTAATAGCATCAACAATATTCCATCCTGGTAACAACAACACACCACTCTTCTTTACCAGTTCTCTACCCTACTGGGCATTAATATTTTTGAACTCATCTTTCATAATGCTTCTTGCATTCTCCTCAATGACACTTTCAGGTGATTCAGGGTGTAGGCTCCTTTTAATGGTCACCCTCTCTGCATAATCTGCAATCTTGGATTTCCACTAGAAATCTTGAAATGCAAAGGTTTCAATGAATGATTCATCCTCCATAAATTCTTTGATGGACTCTACCCTCAATTCATCTGCAGTAGTCAATCCACAAATGTCAAGCTTACCCATTTTAAGGATACTCTATCCTGAAATTGAAGTAATTGCTCTTTTGGGAGGAGGCATTCCTATTTGCATTTCCTCAGGGGTGACAAAAATATCATCCTCATATGTGTCTGAATAATCAACCATTCCTTTTGATTCTGTCCTTTGCTTCTTTTGAGGTGGTTGCTAAGGAGGATTAGAACTCTTAGGAGGTGAATCAAGATCAATTATAGGCAAAGAGGCCCATGTAGGAGGAATTGGCACTATACTCTTAGGAAAGTCTACCTTTGGCCCTTCAGATTTGACAGGGGTTGTTGAGATTTTTTCCTCGCTTGCCACTTTCTTCCTCCTAGAATAAATTCTCAACTATTTGGGTGGTTGATATGATGGTCTTTCTTCTAATGTCATCTCAACACTTTCTTCGACCACCATTGCCTTTCCTTTATCTGGAACTTCCCACCGTTCCCTCAAGACACCAACAACATCCTCAAAATTATCCATAACATACATAACTTTATTGAAATCACCATGTATATTTGGTAGGGGATCATACTAGGGATAATTCTTCATCTTAGCTTCTACCATTTTTCTATAAGCCAAGTATTTTTCTTTCCTTTCACATTGTTCCCCAGTGTTAAAGACATTCCTAAGAACATCCTCAGGATAATCAAAAGCATGCATATAGGTGCCCATTTTCTTGTTTTTTCTTAGCTTACTAATGAAGCCTTCAAGGTCATGATTCCTTGGGCTCATGGTCATCAGTCTATAAGGAGCCAATAAATTATCTAATTTATTCCATGTCCCCTTTGTCATAATGTAATTTGCAAATACAGTCCATTCTTGGAAGAATGACCCCTTCCTTGCTGAATCAAGTAAATGTGCTTCTTGTGAGGCTCCTAATTGCCTCATAATCTCAAGAAATCCTATCCTCAAAGGAACCTCTATAGGTAATACATATGGACCCAAACCACTACCATATACTCTAAAAATTGTCTTATCAGGATACAAGATGAAATCTCCCCAATTATGATTGAAATTCAAGTCAGGCCTCACCTCCCTAGGTCTTAAGAATTCATGGATTTCTTTGGGGATTCTAGGTGGCTCATGTACTAAATCCTTCCTTATCTTGGATACAAAAGCATTTATGAATATCAAAAAATTATACCTCTTATCATCTTTATCCAATATTCTAGTCCAACATTGGACAGGCAGATCAACTCCCTCTCTCTTTCTTTCCAGGGTGATTTTCTTCTCAAAGGCTCATTATCCCTTATACAAGAACACATGCATTAACAATGAGCACCACCAGAATTTCACCCATTGTTTCCCCTCTTTCAATTCAACTAATCCTTTATGAATATGTTCAGCCAAATGGGTTCCATAATCATAAACAATACTATACAGTGGATGTTGCAATTGTGTGGCCATATAACTATATTCCTTCTACAATGTGTCAGGTGGATCAAAACCAATAATTTGATATAGAGAGTACATAGTATTTTTGAAATAGCTAGAAAAATAGTTCATTGGGAAAGGTTTGAGCTCTCTATCATCTATCTTAACCTTTCTTTTGTGTTTCCCTTCACTCGTTATTACGGTATGTGTAGGCAATATATTTGTTCTGATGAACACTTTAGTATTGTTGTATTGTGTTCTAAAAGTATCCATGTTTAACGGAACCATATCTCCACTCCATGGATGCAAGTCAAAGACTTGTTCAATTTCTTCCCTAGTTATTTTTACCATAACCACCCCATCAAATCTGACTGCCCTAGAAATTGGGTCATATTTTGATGCAATATATTTTAGGAGATCCACATCCATGTATACACTGGGAACAACCAGTTTCCCCACACCCAACCTCCACAGGTTATTGAAAGGAGAAGCAAGGTTTCTATTCCCAAACTAGTGTTGAAAAATCTGCCATCCTGTGTAAGGTACTTTGGCATCCTTGATGAAGCAAGCCTTGTCTATCAATCCTTCCATCATCATTGTCCCACGAAACAAAACCCTTCCCTCTAGTTTCTTATTTGTAGATTGGGGTAGTAGGTCGATAACATCCTGAGACAAGGATCTAGGTTGGGCAGAAGAAGAAGAAGAAGAAGCACCTTATGTTTTGGGAGTCATGGGTTTGTGCACAAAATAATTCTAATAGAGGATTTTTAACGACTCAACCTCCTAATTGTAGCTTATAACTCAGGACAATAGTTAATTCTGGGCAATTTATAGGGCTATGAATTTTAAAGACAAAGATTAACCCTAATTTTAAAGCAATTGAAGCAGAACAAATAAACACATTCATTTTAAAGCAGACAAAAGCAAACCCTAATTCAAAAAATTGAAAAAGGCATGAAATTGTGTTTATGGTACTTACTGCTTTCAACCATGTCAAACCCTAATGCCAGCTAGAACACTCTCTACAATTCGCTTATCAACTATTCGTATTGCCTAGGACACATCTATGAATCTCAAGTGAGCAATAAACAAATTTTGATAGGGACTAAATAGCCCTACGGACCACTTCCACCATTAATGCTCACTCGCGTGAAGTAAAAGAATTGCAATGGGAATACTTTGTAGTTTTGAATATGCCATTGATTTGCAGCTGAGTTGGGCCTCTTGAATGACTCTGATTGAGTCAAGATTGTTTGAATTTTCCTTGCCACTTCAACTCAGATGAATGGCCAATAGGAATTCACTGACAGGACCTTCCCCATGTACCTGTGGGCTCCACTTGCTTGCAGTTGCAAAGTGTACGTGGTAGCTTCTCATGGGTCTCGCCATTCTTAAAGAATTTCCATCTTATTCCCATGAGCTGGTAGGGAACGGTGGTGATCACTTTTCATCGCTCGATTGGCACTGTTGATCTCAAATTTTTGGGCATTGAGATGGGACATAATAGGTGGGCCCACTTACATGTGGTGACATCTCACTAGCCTCACAACATTTAACTTGCATTCGTTTGAGATGGACGGGCCAGCGGGGAATGATCTAGATGAAATCCCACAATCTGGTAACTATGCAACCTGCACATGAATGAAATTTATTCATAAAAAGGGGCCTTGAATAGGCTGACAAGAAAACACCCTCATGAATTAATGACTTAGACTTAAGTCATTCATAAATCAAAATTTAATATTTGACATGAGGGAAAATTAAAATGACCGACAATCTCAAGGCTTTGGGGCCGGTAATGGATGTATGTTGATGGATTAATAGACAACTAATAAGATTGACAATCAGGAAAACTAGTCAATGCAGACTTAGAACGTTCAAGGATGAAACTCAAATCAATTGAAGGCGAGATTAACTAAATAGAAACCTTGAACCCTATTGATGGGGACATTTGACATGCAAATAACAAGCACAAAAGACTCAAAATGTCAAGCATTTTGAGGGCTCTATCACAAACTACTCCTGGTATGTCTTCAAATATCCCTTCCAATGCTATGGAGAATGTTTTAATATGAACAAGTTTAGGTATGTCTTCAAATCCACCTTTGAGCCTCATAGAAATGGTGTTTATTAGGGATTTAGAAGAGGTTGGATATCACAATGTTGACATTGATAATATTCGTAGAGTTCAAGATTTGAGTCAAATTGTTGTTGAAAATGAAAATGAAAATACTTTTATTGAAAATGAAAATGAAAACCGTTTTGTTGTTGAAAATGAAAATGAAAACTTTTTTTTTTTTAAATGAAAATGAAAATCCTTTAATTGAAAATGAAATGAAAATGAAAATGAAGATGAAGATGAAAATGAAAATGAAAATGAAGATGCGAATGAAAATGAAAATGAAAATGAAAATGAAGATGAAAATGAAAACAGTTTTGATTTTTTTTTTTTAAATTGAAAGTGATGTTTTGGATAATCTTCCTGGTAATATTTCTTAGAGACAAATAAGAACACATGCTAATAGATTATACAATCAATTTTTTTATCATAAAAAACTTTCAGTTCAATGTCAACTAATGATGCAATTAATAAGCATGCGAAAAATGAGAAAAATAATGAAAAAGTTAGGCATTTTTGTTAATCAAAGAAGAAAAGATCAATCAGTAAAACATACTATGTCTACTATTGTTAGTGTCATTTAGTCTATTAGAAAAAATAGTAGATCTAAAGATAATAATGCAACAAGAAGAGCTATGACAACTGCTATAGTTAATAAAGCAACTTTGAATAAAATAATGGTAAGCAATATTAGTGAAATTTTAAAAATACATCCTAAAACATTGCTAAGAGTGGCAAAAAGAAGAGAAAGTATAGAAAATGATCCTATCAACCAATGTTGGAGTTTCAGTGGTCAACTCCCAAGGTCTGATATGAAATTGAATGTTGAAATTAAATCTTTGATTGAAAAATATTGGCATGATAATACTAGGGTATCATCTAATGCTAGAGATGTTTTAAAATTAAGGGTGGAGTCCAAAGTTCGCGTTCCTCATCCAAAACACCTATTAGATACAACACAAACTGAATTATATAGAAATTTTTGTGGTGATTTAGTGTTACCTGGTAATATTAAAGTAATTCAAAGGTCTTTTGAAAAATGTAAACCATGGTATGTAAAAATTAATAAGCAATGAATATCTTATTGTTCTAAAACACATGTTCAATTTTGTTATTTTTATGATGTTTTTCGATATATACATTGTACTTTGCATACTAACATGATTATGTAGGAATTTGGTATTAACATGCCACCTTAAATAAGAAGGGAGTTTATATCCAGTTTATTTTGTGAAAGATCCAATAAAAAATTATTTTATTTAAGTTCTTGTATTTCTGGACAATGCACTAGTTGTGGAAATATTTCATTCTTAATATTTTGCATGCATGAAAGTCTTGATAATGATTTTGGAAAAAAATTAGTTGATGTTAAAATATTTAAATTTTTTAATTATTCTCTAAAAGATGAAAAAATTGGAAAGCATTGTGATCTAGTTACAAAAAATTTAGTGTACATGCATTCATATTAGAATTTAAGAATAAGATTGTACCAAAATATGTGATGCACTCTCAACATGCTCAATGGCTTGATGGCCAATTTCACACATGTAGAAACACATTTCCAACTGGTTCTATACTTTTAGTGGTTGATTTTGTAGAAAATTATACTCTAGCTCCACAAGAAGAAATTCAATCACAGTATTATAATTCAGTGCAAGTAGCTATGTTTATCCTGCCAAGCTGCCACTGTGCTTCTCCTTAATCAAATTATCTCTCATAGAGCATTTGGGAATACAAAGTTGAGCCCCCTTAAAGATTAAACCTTCTTGAATCAATAAATCAAAATGGTATTAATGAAATGTGCCATTGAATTGACTACAAGAAGCATAAATTTCTTTGAAATCATCATCCTCTACACACATACATTTCAAAGCATTAATCCCCACACTCTGTAACTGAACTTCTTGGACCAACAATTCTCTCCTACTTAATTCATTCATCACCTTGTTTGACTTCCCCTTCTTATGTTTGATGGTAGAGGTGAAACTTTGTAGGTACTCCACCCACTTCACATGTCTATGGCTGAGTTTTTCTTGGCTATTAAGGAAATGCAAAGCATGATTGTTAGAAAAAAAAAATGAACTCTTTAGGAAGGAGATAGTGTCTCCACTTCTTCAATGATTGCACCATAGCATACAAATCCAAGTCATAAGAGGAATAATTTTTCTTTCCCTCATTGAGCTTCTCACTGAAGAAATAAACATGCCTTCCCTCTTGGCTCAATATTGCCCCAATTACATAGCACTTGCATCACATTCAATAGTGAAAACTTTGTTAAAGTCAGGAAATGCTAAAATAGGTTCTTGTGCTACCCTTTGTTTCAGATATTAGAAAAAAAAATTTCCCTCATCAGACCATACAAATTTCTTTATTTTGTCCCCTTTTATTGTGTTAATGATTGGAGAGCATATATGAATAAAATTCTTCACAAATTTTCTATAAAAACTAGATAGGCCATGGAAAATTTCTTACCTCACTTACTGATATTGGAGTAGGCCAATTGATAATTGCTTCCACCTTGCTAGGATCCATATTCAAAGAGCCTTTTTAGATCACAAATCCAATATAGACCAATTATTCCTTCATGAATTCACACTACTTCAAATTTATCATTGAATTTTCTTCATTCAATCTTTTCAAAACCAAATATAGATGCTACAAGTGTTCCTCTTTAGTCTTACTAAAAACAAATATCATCCAAATATTCAACCATAAACTTACCTATGAAGGGTTTCAGAACTTCATTCATTAATCTCATAAAGGACTTGGTGCATTTGAAAGCCCAAAAGGCATGACAAGTTATTCATATGACCCCTCATTTGTTTTGAAGGAAGTTTTCCACTCACCCCCCTCTCTAATTTTGATTTGGTGGTGGCCACTTTTGAGGTCTATCTTAGAAAAATAACATTCCCCTCCTAAACAATCCATCAAGTCTTCCATTCTTGGTATGGAGAACCTATACCTTACAGTAATATTGTTAATGGCCCTTGATTTAGTGCACATTCTCCAATCTCCTCCCTTCTTTGGTGCCAATATAGTGGGGACAACACATGGGCTAAGACTCTCTCTTATTAGGCCCTTTTCAAGCAACTCTTGTATTTTCTTCCTAATTTCTTCATTCTATTTTGGAGTCATTTTATATGCAACTTTGTTAGGTAGGTTTTCCCCTGGTATGAAATCTATATGGTGACTCACATATCTGATTGTTGGTAAAGAACTAGGAATTCATCTACCACAATGTCTTTATACTTTTTCAACAATTCTTGAACCTCTTTAGGAACATCATCAACCTTTGCTGCTGCAGTCATTTCAATATTTGGTATGATTACAATGGCATAACCTTCTCCTCCCTCTTCATTCATGGCTTTCAAAAACTCTTTTTCACCAACCAGCATTACACTAGACCCAACTTGTGTATCTAGACCTTCATCTTGCAATGGAGTAAGATTGAATGAGATCCCATCCTTTTCTATCATATAAGTGTTCTTTTTCCCATCATGTTTAGCGTTTCTGTCATATTGCCAGGGTCTCCCTATAAGCATATGAAAAACATCCATTGGGATGATGTCACACAATTTCTTGTCTTTGTACCCTCTTATGTTAAATTCCACCCAAGTTTGTTCATTTACTAGGACCTATTGTCCCTTATTCAACCAGGAGACCTTGTAAGGAGTGGAATGTGGGATTCTTTTCATTTTCAACTTTTCTACCATCTCAAGAGAAACTAAATTATCTATGCTACCCAAATCAACAACAACTTTGCAAACCTTACCTTGAGATTTACAGGTGGTTCTAAAGAGGGATTTTCTTTGTGGAGGCTCTTTCACCATAGGAACTTTGATCAATGTTCTTCTTACCATCATATATTTACCAACTTCTAGAGAAACATGTTGTGATGGAGAGTTTACACTCTCATTGTCTTCTTCTTGCACCAACTAAGTTCTCCTTTCTCCTCCATGTCAAGTTGAAGGTTTCTTATCTAGAAATTTCCATGCTTGATGGCCAAACTTGTCGCATTGATATTATCTTCCTAAGAACCCACTTGATCCTCTACCTTGACCTCCAAATCTATGTCTACTATTTGACCTCCTTCCTCTAAAACTACCTCTTGTATCAACATTTTTCTCTTAATGACTACTTGTCTCTCCTTGTGGTTTTTGGGACTGTCCTCTTCCTCCAAATGTTCTTCTACCCCTGAAGCTTCTTCATATCCTCTAACTTGCTTCTCTTTCCTTCGCTTTAACTTTTCTTTTTCCTTAAATGCCAATTGAAAGCATTCTTCAACCATTCTAGGGATGGTAAGACTTAACTCATCTTGTATGTCGAACCTTAACCCATTTAGGTACCTTGCTACTTTCTCCACCTCATCTTCCACATGACTTTCCCTTATACTTAGCTTGTGAAACTCCTTGATATAAGCCATGACATCCATCTCCTTTTTTTTTTGGAGCCTTCTAAATGTTTGAATTGCATAATCACTAGGTAGAAATTGGCTCTTGATTTTAGACACCATTCTGTCCCAAGAAGAAATTTTTGACTTGCCCTTTTGTAACCTCTCTTCTTGCACATAATTCCACCAATTTAAGGTAGGGCCTTTCAATTTTGTTTTGAAAAATTTCACCCTTTGGTCTTCTGCTACCTCTTCATACTCAAAATATTTATCAAGTGCATCAATCCAACCTAGCACCTCTTCATTATCCAACTTCCCACCATACATGGGTAATTCCATCTTCACCTTAGGAGTGTCCCCTTTGACAGCCTTCAACAAATTTTCCATTCTAAATTCATTAGGATCCGACTCATCCTCTTGGAATCCTTCTTGAGGGTTTTCATTCTCACCCTCTTCCTCTTGTTCACTCATACCACTGGTGACCACACCTCAGCTTTGATTTGATTCAAGTGTTGTAAGTCTAGCTAGGATAGCTTCTTGAGACTCCTGTACCCACCTTAACTCCTTGGCATGCTTTTCCTTCATCTCCCTCATTTCTCTAGTAGTTGGATTTCCTTTAGGAGGCATCTTTGCTTCTTTCAAACTTCAATCTTTTCCACTTATAGATGAAAACCTATGCTCTGATACCAATTTGGTATAGAGTAGGGTGGATGGTATCAACAAAATCTCAATCAAACAAAATTTTTAATTCAAGAGCCTTAACTTGGTGGTATTCACTCAAATCTTCCTATTCTCCTAGTAGTACATGAGAAAAACTCAGAGCAGACTTGAAACCTAGAATTTGATCATCATTCCAGATACCCTTTTTGACATTTGAAAGCATATCAAATTTGCAAGTAGGGTTACTTTGAAACAAAACCCTCAAATTTGGACTGCTACGCCACAATTAGGCCTAATTAGGCTTGAATTACAAGGCAACAACAAGGTTTTCAATATCCCAATTTCCACTCTTCAATCCAAGGAATCCAACATGTCATATGGGGTCTATAAAAACCATTTCCAACAATTGGAACAAACTCCAAATCACCTCTCTACAAAACCCTAAGTCTACCTATCACCTAAGCCTAATACATGATGATATTAGGCTAGGGCTACATCAAACTTGGCCCTAACTCCATCCCCTACTCCTGAAAACACTAAAAAAATTAAGAACATCCTACCTACATCCATTCCACTGATTATCAGGCTTTTTCACCAATGGAATGGGCCAAAAATCATTTTTTCTTCACTCAAACCCTCCTAGCTAGGGTTTCAAACTATTTTAAACAAAATGGCTCTAACTCCTTTCAAACTTAATGAAAACTGATGAGATCAATTGTAGAAGATAGAAGACTCAGTCCATCATCAATCCCAATCCAATTTAGAATATTTCTAGGGCATACGAAATCATACAATCCTATGTAGCAGCAAGAAAAATAATGGAAACACACAAAACATAGTATATCTTTATTGCTTGATCACCAAAACATCACTGAAAGTTTTCCTTGACCAAAAAAAGGAATATTTAAAAATTTACAACCAAAAACAACTATTTCCTAACTGCTATTTGAATCCCCAACGGTTCAAATTCCCTTACACACCAAAAATGCAAAGTTTCTTATGCAACTTTTGCAACTTTTTGCAAAACTTGACATTTTTCCCAAAATTGACCCCACATGACCAAAACTGACACACAACATCAACCATGGTCTTAATAGACCTTATTACAAAAAAAATTGACTCAACATCACAAAAACTAACAATTGACCCCTATTTACAAAAAGACCCAGGTGCCCCTACACCATCCACCCTCTTGCATCCCTTTAAGACATTCTCTTAACTCCCCTTAATCCACCCTCTTTCATCCCTTTAAGTCATTCTATTAACTCCCCTTAATCCACCCTCTTGCATCCCCTTAAGTCATTCTCATAACTCCCCTTAAGGCATTCTCTTAGGACCCCTTAAGCTACATCCTCTTAGGTCCCCTTAATCCATCCTATGGAAAACATCACTTGAATTTGTAAGGAATTTATAAGATCCAATTTTCTAACTTTTACTATATATTGTTCTTTTCTCGCATGAATTATTTAGTAAAATGACTCATAAAAACTATAGTTACTTTACTTACATTAATTATTTTTGCAGGTTCTCATCAAGTTGGTCTACCATGTGATTGTCACTATAATTTTTTTTTATCAAGAGACTGTAAATATCAATTTGTGGTTTTGACCTAAAAGCCAATAAGATTTAATTGTATCTACATGCACATATATGTTTCATCATGTTATATAGTTGTATTAGACATCAATATACATTATATATGTTTGTTCGATGTATGGACTTCAATGAACTTATTAGTCACTTTTTAAATACCTTGTTCCAATTTTGTCTTATATTTACCACATTTTATATAATTGTTCAACTGTATAGATTATACATTTTATGCATACAAGGAGATTGATTTTTGTTCAGTAATTCAAATATTTATGAATATGATCTACACTATTTTTGTTCAGTAATTCAAATATTTATGTTCAATAATTAGAAAATAGTTAAAATTACCTACCCTTAATTTATTATGAATATGATCTAAACTATTTAAGGAATGATTTAATTTGTCACCTAACCATGTTATAAATTTTGAAAATTTAAGAGTTAATCATTTTAAGACATGTCTAAACTTAATTCAACAATGGCATGCAATATATATGAAATTTGATTCTAGATAAGAATTTATATAGTGCATATTACTTGAAAATTAGATAAAATATATATACATACATGAGTGCATATAATTATCAAAATTAACATAACATGATCATAATTGAGTGCATATATAATCATCATATTAAAGTCAATTGATATAAATAAACACAAACACGATCATATTATTTGATACAATGTATGTGAAATGGTCCATGAAATAACATGTTCAAAATGTATATGTCAAGTCCAACACATATATTTAAATAAAACTAGAGATCTCTATAGTCCATAAAATTTAAAACCATCTAATTATCAAGGCAATCAGTCAAATCAAGTTTCCTATTGTAGAAGAGTACAAGAAACTTGAAATTAGATTTTAATTTATTTAGAAATTTTGATATAATTTAACATATAAACTGGAAAATATAAACTTGATAAAAATAAATTAATTAAATATCTAGTAAATACAGTAAAAATAATTTTTAGTATGCATAAATTACCATATGATCATGTGAATCTACTGGCACATTTTGTTCAATGGGTAACATAACTGTCAATTGAGAAGGTCCAAATGCTTGAACTACTATTTCCTATATATTTGAAAGGTCCTAAAATTTTTATAGGATATTTAGTAAAGTTTACAACCTCGAATGATATGAACTCATGATCACACACCTAAGATTTCCCATGCATAAAACCTGATGATGTCTCAGGTGTTCCTGCCATGGGTATCGCTTGAAATCCCTGCATATAGATAGAACAATGTATAGATCATTCACACGTGTATAAATTCAAATTAAATTATATCTATGATGTGTATTTAATTTAAACTTAACAAACTTTTGAAAGCATGTACCTGAGCTGATGATGACTTAGTAGCGCTCACCACAACTTGTGGTTGGTTGGTACTAGGTATTGCATGACCTACCTACATCTAGATACAATATATCATTTCACACATGTGTACAAATTCAAATTAAATTAGGTATGCCCACATAAATTAATATATATTGGTTTGTACTTGACCAAAAGTTGAGCCCAATTCTATAGCACTTGAAATATAGATACAATCATATCGATATCAAGGCATCATGTGATCATGCATCTACGCCGAACACTTCTTGAATATATATATATATATAAAATTTAATGTTATTATTTACATGAATTTTTCACATTTCAAATAAATTATTTAAATGTGTCTAAGTTCAAAAGATGTACATACCTATGTAGGATGATCCTTAGAATATAGTAAATCCATATATGACTCCATCCTAGATGCATGTGGGTCACCTGAAGTGGATGTATAATTATTCCCATACCCTGAGCCTCCATTCTCTCTATTTCCCACTTCAGCTGCCATGTGTGTAGTTTGATGAGTGAGATGTCTTGAAAGAGAACTCAATGCTTCTAATGTTGACAACATCGTCTACTACTGAAAAGCGACAGGAACATCAAGAGAAGGAGGAGCAACAATAGGAGCAATCATACAACATCACTGAGGATCGACACGTGCTCCTAATCTATGTTGGGGCATGCCATGCCCAACTCCCTGAAATGACCTCATATCAAAATAGTTGGGTTTTAAACCAAACTTAAACTTAGCCCATAATTTTTTGAGAGGTAAAGGGGAACCTCACAATTTCCATGTGGTGGAGTATCAAACACCACCCACCATCTATCCAAAAAGCTTCAGCTATCTGTAGGTGCCTACATCATTTAATTAAAATTCATTTTTTGGTGGGTGTAATTGGTTCATTTGTTTGGGGGCTAAAAAAGTTGGCAAATGGCTTGTTTGATAATTTTCAAGTCATGGATCTCTTTATAAGACAATCCATCTACATAGAATTGTCTCCTCTCTTCTCTCCATTGATGGAACCTATCTAGGTCCACATCAATCGATCAAACAAAATTGACAACTTACATTGAAGATGCAAACCGTGTGAGATGGGGGATGTTAGGCTCATTTTTTATCAAATCCATATTTCCCTAAATCACATTAAGGTTTTCTCTAATGCTCTCTCTTAATTGAGCCTGATCTACTATAAGGCATAGGTAGTTAGGAGGTGGAGAGGGTGGAGGTGTGGGGTTTTTTTGTGGTGGCAGATCTAGATGTATGGGATCTTCAAATTGTTCATTAGGTATAAAATCCTCTATGTTAAATTCAGGCTCCATGTTCAATCAAATGGCAGCTGCATGTTAAACAATTAAAAATATATATATCAAAAAACTAATTAAATAATGTACACAATTTGAAAGTTTTATATCACATTGAACGTGCACAAATTCAAAATACACTTCATTTGAAGAAACATTCAATTTAAAACATTAAAAAATATATAGCACGAAAATTATAAATTGTCCATTCCTTTTCATTGTCTAGTATAGACCATGAACCATGAAATTTTATTACAATAAATATTATTTTGAGAATTAGAGCCAACAAGCATATTCATATAAATTTATTTTATAATAGAGAGTTTAATTTTATTTAATCATGTATATTGAATTGGTTTTGTGTTGACTTCTAGTAACCACATGGTTTCATTTTCCTTGCAAGGCTAAAATTGAGTGGTGTGTGGTTGTTAATTTCAAATTATTGTATCCTTATATCTTGGACTAATGAATTTCATTCCTTAGTGATGATTTTTAGATGAATCTATGTATGACCTAACGTATGCATTGATTGTCAGTGAAAGATGCCTCCTAGGCATCATGTCACTCGTCAAAGTGGGAATGAGGGGAAGGCTAAGAACCCGCCTATGAATCCTATTGGTGGTCCTCAAGTTATTGATCTCCTTCAAGATATAATAGTAAGGGGCCCTCATCAAGAGGCATCCCATTCAATTTGTTCCCATCATTCTTGGGAGAATAGAGAGGAGAAGCCTCAAGGTGGAGAGAGAGAGAGAGAGCACTCCAGGAGCCCTCATAGTTCTAAATTAGATGGAGAGGTAGGTTGAGAGCCACCCATAGAGGGGATAGGTAGGTAGTGCATGTGGATGGTGTGCTACCAGGGAAATTTCATGTATATTCAATTGGTTTTTTGTTGACTTGTAGTAACCATATGGTTTCATTTTCATTGCAAGGTTAAAATTGAGTGGTAAATTGTACTTTCCAAGTTTGTTTTTGATGAAATTTGATACTTGGTTTTGAGTTCCTTAGAGGTATGTATAGGGACTTTTTATGCACCCAAGCGTGAAGATTATGAACATAGGTGAATATTGCCAAAGAAATTGAACAAGGACTTGGAAAAATGAGCACACTGAGTATTTGAAGATTTGTTAGAGGTGGAGAATAAGAATTAGGAGTGATAAAAGGTATTACTAATGCAATCTCAAGGGATCACTAATAAATATTATTAAGAAATTATTTGAAACAAACATTATTATTTTCTTGGCATTATAAATAGACCTATCTAAGGATTATATGTGATTTCAGGGCTAGTAAAAGGACAACAAATCTAAACATTATAAATCTAATTTAGGTTTAGGTTTTAGGGTTTAGGGTTTTAGGTTTAGTTTTTAGGGTTTAGGTCCTAGGATTAAGGGTTTTACTTTTTAGGTCTATGTTTTTTGGAATTTAGGGTTTAGGGTTTTGATTTCTAAGTTTTGTGTCCAATTTAGGTTAGGTATAGATTTTATGGTTTGCAATTTACAATTTAACATTTTTGGTTTGGTTGATGTTTTTGGTTTTAAATAAAATTTAAAAACTATAAAATATTCAACATAAAACAAATAAAACAAACAAAA
>VDFB02000003.1:264856036-264910588 GCA_007258455.2 Sequoia sempervirens | reverse complement strand
ATATAGGAATGACCACCAATTAAGACTTTTTCTAGTTTATTTATTTATGTTTGCTAACATACAACATCTTGGAAGTGTGTGTTGGTTGTTGGACATAGGAATAATACTATCTTGAATTTACAAGCATATTTTGTAGTTCTTACACGTCTCAATAATACATTTAAATATATGTTGTCATAACCTTTTTTTTATATTTATAATGATTGTTTAAATTATTATTATTATTCCTAAGGTAGTGTTGATTGGTTTAGAATAAAAAGATATTAATATTTGATTAACAAAGAAACCAAACAAATCATTATTAATGGTCATGGTTTAAATTGAAAAAAAAAAGGGGGGGTGTCTACATGGTAGGAAAATGGTTGCATTTGAGGGTATCCAAGAAAGAGGGTAGTACATGATTTTACATAGGTTTACATTGTGGAATGAATCATAACCATGCACTTTCAAGATAACATCACTTTTTGGTTGAGAATACAAATTCTCATTGTGTGAGGAGAAGATGGGATGAGAATGGGTGTGTTTCAAAGTTAGTTAAAATAGAAAATCAATCATGCTCTTATTGAGTTTTATCCACGAAGTAAAATAATAGGTCCGTTATCATTAGTTGGACATTAAACATTTTCGGCAATAATGCAATTTTGTGTAAAATTTAAATTATAAATTGGAATAATTATTTTTAATGTTTGTATTTAATTATGAGATTTAATAATAATATTGAAAATTAGAAATTCAGTTATTGAAAAAGTCACATTATTATTCTTACTTCTAAGATTAAATAATCATAATATTAGCAAAGAGAACCGTGAAAAGAATTATTATTATCAGCGAATAAGCAAAGAATTAAGAATAAATAAATAAAATCTTGTCACAATTGAACAATAGAAATTAGTTCTCTTGGCACCAATTCTAACTGATCATATTGAAGTGGTGGCAGACGAATGTAATAAATTCTCTATCTACTCACCACCCAAGGATGTCTCTTCAAAATCTAGATTGCTTGAATGGTTTTGTGGTTCGGTGGGCATTTGTGTTGGTTCACTGACAATACCATAATGGCTCTTACTGTCACATTTATGGTGGATTTGGTAGCACTACCGATCTTTATTTTGTGGATCTACCAGCCATCACCAGAAGCAATGATACAATGGTACACCATGATATAGGGGGAGAAGTGAAATAATTAAAAAAGAGGATTTGAGGCTGGGGGTGATGGTTTTTTTGTAAATGCAGTGGGACATCTGTATGTGCAATGGGTTTTTGTGACCACTTTAACTTTTTTTAATTCTGTTTTGTAAGCAAGGCTTTTGTTCTAGAAAGGTTTCCTAGTTCCATAATTTTATTTTATTTTATTTTTGTTTTTCCCAAAGAAAGAAATGGCAAGTGATGGAGTTGTCACTGTTTATGGCAATGACACAATTTTTGATATAAAGAAATCGTCATATGCCTACATGGTTGGTCTGGCTCAAATGCTTAGAGGGGGAGTTATTGTGGATGTTGTTAATGCTGAAAAGGCTAGAATAGCTGAAAAGGTAGGGGTTGTAGTTGTGATGGCATTGGGGCACGTCCTTCCTGACATTAGAGGTCAAGGAGGAGCTGCTAGGATGAGCGATCCAGGTCTCATTAAGGAGATCAAGAATGCAGTAACTATACCTGTCGTGGCCAAGGCTAGAATAGGCCATTTTTGTTGAATCCCAGATTCTGGAGGCAATTGGTATTGATTATTTTGATGAGAGTGAAGTCCTCACCATCGCAGATGATGCACACCAAATCAATAAACATAACTTTCACATACCATTTGTGTGTGGGTGTCAAAACCTTGGTAAGGCACTGAGAAGGATTGCTGAAGGAGCTGCCATGATCAGGACTAAAGGAGAAGCTGGCACATGGAACCTTGCAAGACCAGATAGGGTTACATAGCCATTCATTCTTTGAAATACATGTAATGTTTATATTGCAGCGCTTGAAAGAAAACACACTTGGAAATCACCCGCATGAAATTCTTATGGACCAAAAATCTCATAAATCTGTACTATGGTTTATATATAAATAAGCTTTTAGCTTCCTAATTGATGGGTACCAAGCTTACTTTTTAGAGTACGACTTGCAAATTGGTATTTGAGATGCATACAATGAGTACTACAATCTGTACATGATGATTTATTTTCTTGTGATCTACCAAGACCTGGGTAAGCCTCTTACCTATGTTGTGGAATCCCAATTGTTTTAAGTTATATATCTATGGTGTTTCTAGAGATAATTTAGTCATGGTACACCATTTTAGAAGCCTGCAGCTAAATACACTGAGCTACAACTTCGGTTTGGGCTCCAAAGCTCACTGACAAATTTAGTATAGTATTAAATGCATTGCTCCAGTATAAGTCTGTAATACAGAAGAATGAGTCCTTTTAAGTGTAACAGGAATTTGAGTGGAAGGATGAATGCCTTAGGAGCAGTAATTTAGTGATTGGGTTCAGCGCTAAGAACAACAAATGAAAAGACCAGAAATTAATTATTTCTTAGATCCTAATATTTGCAGCTATATGCTGGAATAGGTGAATGACTTTTAGAATTCAAGTAGCAATTAAACGTTAGTCACTAAACTCAGATTTAATATATTAAGTTTTATAATCACAATGTCTAATGAGAACCAACAATATATGGAATGCATTAAAGTGGGAAAAGTGATATCATCCCAATTATAACTATGAAGCTTTGCAATGGCTAAGATGACCACAATCATCAATAATATTCAGTTGAAAAAAGAAAATGAGTGGTGAACATCATTAACCAATGAAATAAACTTATAACTAGCAATATGTAGATTTTGAACAGCAAAGCAATAATAAAGTGTTGAGTAATAATGTGCAATATAGGTTTATGAAAATATACAATAATAGCAACTTAAACAAAATAGAAGATTTTACTCCCATTCTCATTATATACGCATAAGACTACATTGATAATGTGTTCATGTTGGAGTACATATATCCAGTGTTTCTTTCACTATTTCCAGTTGTCACAGTATCTATTCTTTTAAAACACAAAGAGATTTTTTTTTTATGATGGTTAATTCATGTTTGTAGTAATATTATTATTATTAGCAATAATGAAATAGAGGTTACTATAATTACTATTCATATAAATGTCAATGTTGGCATAATCGTTACTAACTCAGCTTGGAGGGGGATTGATAATTTCTCATAAATGCTGCCACAGTTTAGGAAGAATGTTAGTAATTAGTTGAGCAACATTTTGTTCCTGTTGGGTTTGCTATTTTTTTTAACAGCCCTTTTAACATTCCTTTGGAACTATTTCTTTTGCTGTTCAATAATAGTTGTTGTTAGTTGAATTGTGCAACAACTTCTTTTGTTTGTTGCTTGTTTTATAACAGCCTTATTCACTATTTTTGGAATGGGGCATTTGTTGTTCTGTAACTGATTTCTTGTTGTAATTCTTGAATTTTATTGCAAAACAATTGGAAGCTGTAAATAAAGCCAAGAAAAAAATGATGGTTCTATTTTATGAGTCAATTGGAGGGAATTTACATTAGTGCACATAAATTTAGAAACATCAACAGTGGCATATCCCTTTATTGGTGAATTTAAAATATTACTCATGACTATATTTTATCCATTTTAAATTCCTTCCATCCTTTTTGATATTTCTATTTTTTTTTTAAATGAATAGATATTGAATAATTAATATGGTTAAATTTGGTTTTTTTTTTTTTGTGGGATGGTAGTGAATCTTTTTTTAGAAGTAATTACATATTAAGGTATTAATATTAGTATTAATAATTGTATGATTTTGTGTAATCATCAATTGGATTATCTGTGATCACATAAAATGTTGTTTATTAGTTCTCTATGATGTAGCTTAAATATAATCACCTTTGCCTCAATTATTTCCTATTCTAGGATTGGTTTCCAACTTCTGTAAAAATATAAATAAGAATGTTATGATACTATTTTATATTGGAAAACCATTAGGAAATAATATCATGGAAACACAAACTCGGAACTTAAGCTTTAATATATTTAATGTTTTGCCAAAATGGAACTTTGTTGTTAATGTGCATCATTAAATCAATTTAATGGGGTTGATTTATGCATTTGAATGATTCATTATTAGAACTTGATTTACCTTATTTATAATATATTTACCTTGTAGCATATTGGATTACAAAATTATGTTGAAATGATTCTGAAATCAATGATAATACTTATGTACTTTCATAAATAATAATTATGTAGGTATACATATGGAAAGAGATATTTTTATATTAATAAACTTACTCTTATACATTAGTAAGTAAAAATAATTATTAGTGTCCTTGATTACGAATATAGAAATTAATTAGTAGCATTGGATAATAAAATTGATGGTTGTTTACCTCATTTAAGTATGATAAATTATCTTTAAAGATGTTAAAAGTTGTGATTATTGATTCAAATATATATATATAGCCTTAAGATTACCATGTAAGCATTTCTATTCCTTGTTCTCATTTTTATCGAATATAAGGATTGAGTATTGAGTTTGGTTGATCAAGAGGATTGCGTGTGTTATTTAGTTGTTTTGGAATATTCTTGGGAGGTCTTGTATGTGGGTCTAGTCACAACCCTTGACCTTGAAATATTATTACCTATTATTACTATGTGAAGAGGTGATAGGGGTTTGGGTTTGAGTTTGATGTCGAACTATGGTTCCTCTGCGAATTATACACGTAGGCAAGGCCATCAGAGACGAGCCCCTGAGGAATTAGGTCCGGCTCCTAGGGTTTGCTCTCTTTTCATTACTTGAGTTAATATTTGGTCTGGTTCCTTGATTGTGTCTTTTGATCTTGAATGTGTTTGTAGAGCTAACTAATTCTTTTGCATTAATGTGATTTTCATGTCTCCCTATAAAACCCAACCATGATTGTATAGTTATTTAGCTAAATATTAGAATCTATAAGTGGTCAAATGTTGTTATACTTTATAGGAAATGTGTACTTTGGAACTAAGATTTTGTGAGTTAGTCACGTGTTGTGGTCAAAATTTGTAATTTTTTTTTTTTCCTTAATTGTAATTTGATAGAAAATTTTGGGCATTACATGCTCAAACCTGACAAGCAGGTGTTGTCGGTGTCCAATACCTACATCCTACATAGAAACAAATGTCAAGTAGCATGTAAATCTCCATTGCAGACACACCGTGAAAGGTAATTGTGGGGTAGCAGGGCACTCACAAGCAAGTGACGCCACTCCGTCCTTTCACCAAGACTCACTAGCAATCACATCAGAAACCATAGCAACATAGAATCACAACATCACCACTTATATTATTAAAGAAACCATAACATAAGAAAATAACATAATCACCACGTAATGTATCATCAAGCATCATAAATAATGTCAAGTGCAGCAAACCAAGTACAAAATACACACAAAAGAGTATCAATAACATGAGGGGTATCACACAGGTATCGCAAGAATCAGTGCACTAGTCAACCTCTCCTTTAGAGTCTAAAATGTTGCCTCACACTACTTTGACCAGGTGAATTTCTCCCCTTTTCTCTAAAGAGAAGTGATAGGATGTCCTATCCTAGAGAAACCTTGAACAAAGAATCTATAATATCCTGCTAATCCCATGAAATTATGTATCTCTGCCACATTAGTGGGCACAGGCCAATCAATGATCTCTTGGATCTTTGCAGGATCTATTGCAATACCCTCTCCTAATATCACATGCCCAAGGTACTTAACCTTAGTCTTAAAGAAATCACATTTGGATAGGTTAGTGTACAACTGATTATCTCTCAAACATTGCAAAACCTACCTCAGATGCTCCTCATGCTCCTCTACTATCCTGGAATAGATCAATTTATCATCAAGGAATACTAATACAAATCTATCTAGATAAGTGTGAAAGACTCCGTTCATCAAGCTCATGAACATAGATGGCACATTCATCAACCTAAATGGTACCACTATAAACTCATAGTGACCGTAACATGTGTGAAACACTGTCTTATGAATGTTATAATAAAAAATACATAGTTGATGATACCTTGACTTAAGATCAATTTTTGAAAAGACCATAGCACCCTTAATCTAATCAAAAAAATCATCAATCCTAGGTAAGTGATATCGGTTCTTGATTGTCACTTTGTTTAGCTAATAGTAGTATATGCACAGACAGAGAGAACCATCCTTCTTCTTCACAAAAATTATTGGTACTCCCCAAGGTGAAACACTAGGGTAGATGAAACCCTTCACTATCAACTCCTCCAACTACAAGCAAGGATCCTTAAGATCCTATGTAGTCATATGGTACGGAGCTCATGCAATAGGCTTGGATCCAAGGATAAGATCAATCTTGAAATCAATGTCACACTGAGGTGGCATGATCCTACATAGACACACCAAGGTATAAGATAAGGTACACAAACTTAAATTCTATGCAACTAACAACTTAATGGGTTCAAAATTATCCCAGAGCACCCAGTGTTTAAACTTGGGCTCTGATACCATGTGTAACGCCCCACTATGTAACCCTAGAGGATGACGTAAACACAACGAAAGCGTAACATTTTTTTTTAAAGTGTAATTAATAACAAGTAAAGTGAAATACACTTAACGCATACATCCTCCAAGGTACGTGACAATGTTTACATTTGAATCCCATAACTTACAAAAGTAAACTAACCATAGCATATAATATTAAACTCGTGATATAAAGAACATAGATCCATAAGCATTAAAATCATCACATAAGACAAAAAGTACATTAATGAATCATTCATAGATTGCATTTATTCCATAAAGCAGTTGCAAGACTCATTTTCAAAATGAGAAAAACCATACAATAATGTTACAAGACTCCTCCTCAAATATAAATGAGGAGTAGTACATATACATAAGTATCCAACTAATACAAAAGAACATAAGAAATAGTACAAAGCAACTAGTACACACGAGCTCTCCAATCTGGAAGATCCTACCATCATGAACATGAAATGGGAACCCAACGTTGTAAGGTGCACATTCCACCCAACCAAGTGGTACCTGAAGGCCCACCCCCCATGCTAGGAGATAGTAAAACAACTTCCTAGGAAAATCCAACAACCTCTAGACACAGACAATACACAATACTATACCATACAAGAAGAATACATACATAAAGGTTACATTTCTTCCAGAGTAAAATAATCAAGTATATCAATTGGACAATACATACTGTTGTCATAGGAGTGTCATCACAAAGTTGCATGGATTACCCTGGCAGATCTTCCTAGCCCTCAACCCTCATCTTGGGTTACCTTGGTAGCCTCTCACGACCCTCGGCCCCACATGCAAACTGATGCAGAATAAAACATCTTTCAAAGGGACAAGATAATGATCTTGTCATTCCAGGCCTTCCAATCTCATCCCAAGTCTAAACAAGCACTTGAGCCCATGAGCGAGGTACAATTAACAATTTATATGATTTAAGCTACCCTTTCCCCTAATACAATTATTTAATTTCCACTGAATTAACTAACTCTCACATGAGTTACCCTGGCACCACTTTGTGCACTGGCCCCCACTGAGAGCTACTCCCCTACTAACAACACAAAGATCTAATCCAAAACCCAAGGGTAAACAAAGTGCACACAACGGATATTAAATCCCAATCCAAAATATAAGAGGCAACGCATCCTGTTCATAGTAACCGAGTGTTTAAACTGAATCACAACCAAGTGCACTACCCAAGGAAAGAAAAGGGATGAACCATAAATCACAAAAACCCCTCATAAAATTACATCATCTGGAAGACTTAATACACAATTAACCAATTTCCCCAACTTACGTGAACAGAAAAAATCATAATTTAATTGGCAATTCAAGTAGTAAATAAAACTACCATTAGTAATTTCCTAAATCCAATTTTCATCTCAAGAATACAATAATACATTACTCAAATAAACTAGCTTATTACAATTTCACTTATAGAGAATAAAGAAATTAATTCTATTTGTTTTAAATCAATTTCCCAATTTTAACTATATAGAAATCAAATTTCCTCTTTTAAAACATTTCATTTTAAAATAACTAAGTTTTTCTTTTGCATGCACCTATTATATTCATTTTAAATATAAATATATATAAAGCCATTGAATTCTAAAGTATAAACAATCTTAAATTTATAAATTTAAGATTGGACAAATTTCTTTCATTAAAATAAACAAATCTATATATATCTTTAGCATGCACATAATGGAGAAAACCTACTCCATAATCTAGAGTTTCAAATAATGAATGATCCTTTACAAGTTGAGAAAAGAAGAATGTGCACTATGCAGAGGTTGTAAACTATAGTTAACAAAAGTTTATGAGTTAGGAATAAACAAAGACACTCAATTTTCTTTGCCATGCATAAAATGACACAAGGTTCATACTACCACACATGGATTTCAGATCTAGAGTGAACTCAACTGCATACTAAAATACATTGAGATCATTCATGAAACAAAAGCATTCTCCAACATGCAAGGTCGAACCAATGAAAAGATGAAGGGCGCACATGCTCTCAGCAAAACCACAGATTTCATCATTCAAAATCCCTTAAAATTTTCAAATGCATAATCAAAAATCCAAGTTCAATGCCATTCTTAATGGTTCCATATCTCATAATTCTCAAAGTGAAAATTTTGTTTAAACCAAAAAAAATCATATTCAGTTGTACCCAAGTGAGAAGATATGCAC
This sequence comes from Sequoia sempervirens, assembly GCA_007258455.2. Classification (NCBI taxonomy): domain Eukaryota; kingdom Viridiplantae; phylum Streptophyta; class Pinopsida; order Cupressales; family Cupressaceae; genus Sequoia; species Sequoia sempervirens. The sequence goes on along the minus strand of VDFB02000003.1, from coordinate 264,901,857 downwards.
CTTAAAGGAAAAAATTAGAAAGAATATAAATGAGATTTGAATTTGAATTACGTCTAGTAACTTAAATCTTGGAAATAAATCTGTTCTAATTCATCTAATACCACACATGAGAAAGTGGAATGCGCCACATGAGTTTAAGATCTTATTAAAATTTTGAAGGAAAGAAATCTAAATCCCAAACCAAGTAAGGAGATTTACAAACAAACAACAATTCGGTAATACAAACAGTGTTGTATTTTGAAATTTAAGCATGTTCAAGTTTATGCTTTTCTTGGTCTAGTGATTTCAGCTACTAGACCAAGAAATGCATATACTTGAACATGCTTAAATTTCATTTATCGTTTCATCAAAATTTCATAATACAAAAAAATTTCTACAAGAAGAGATTTACATTTTTACCAAAGGTTTCAATTTTCTAGCCAAATAAATCTAAATGGAAGAAAAATAATAATTTTCTATAGGAAGATCTTTTCCAATACAATTAAAGGTTTTCTACAAATTTTAATAGGAATATTTTAAATCCATTCCTACAGAGATTCTCCAAATATTCTATTTTTTCCCTCTGGGATTTCTATTGTTTAAAAAACAATTCCTACAAAGCCTCTCAGATTTCACTATAAAATCTTTTTAGGTATTCTAGTTTTTAAAATCAATTTCTACAGATTTTCTAAAGCTTTTACGGAATTTTTTTCAAACATGACAATCTTTCAAATTTACAAAATATGTAAAGCTTCTACACATATAACATATTCTTCTTATACATGCAATCTTTCCCATTTGCATATAAATAAAAACAATTTAAAGAACCTGTTTCTGGATGCTTGAGGAAAAGATGTTTGAAGTAGAGCTTCACATTCAGAGTCCAATTTACTCAAGCTTCTTCCAAATTATCCACTTTTCCAAAAAGAAGAAAATAAAACTAGAGCCAAAATTTCCTAAGAACTTCTTCCCCAATTCTCAACAACCTCTACAAAATATCTTTCTTCATTGTTGTGAAGTAGCCTCTTTCCTCTTTTAGTTAATGCAATTAATCTCTTCAAGAATTAATTCCCAACTATAGTGTTTATTTTTTCTAACACATGTCACAAATAAAATATCTTTTCAACCAAATCATAGATATTCCCTCTAAGATAATTACAAGATATTTATGCGTTTAATAATTCATAATTCACATATTAATTTCTAATTAAATTTAATCTAATTAATTTAATCACTTATAAAATAAATTTAATCACAAAGATTAAATCACTTTACAAAATAAATTAAATTTAATTAATTAAATCAAATATAAAACTTCTAACAACATTAATCAAAATTAATTAAATAATCACTAAAAACCAATATAAACATTAATTTCCCGCATAACATACCTTGCAAAATAAATAAATGTCAAGGCAAACATCGACAACATGACAACTCAGCAAAACCAAACAAAGATTGACGACACACTATGACTAGGGTTGTGGCTTGACAAGGAAATCTAGTTACTATCTCCCAATCAACTATTCCGTTGGGCAATGGACACACTCAAACTTGTGAATCCAGGTGGATTCAATGTCATGTACCTACAACCCTACAGTAAAACATATTTCATACATATATATAGATTATAAACAATCTGACCTTGAAGAGAAAATCGTGGAATTGCAGGGCACTCACAAGTGAGTGATGTAATCTCGTTCCCTTCACCAATACATTGTCACATCAAAACTGACAAAACTAAAACATCAATTAATTATAGATAAACATATATCAATATTAACTCAAATAATCAACTATGCTAACCAAAAATCATGTCATAATCAATAATCATCCACAAAGTGTACCATCACATCACAATATAGAAACCATCATCACTCCAATGTTAGCGATCAAATAACAACAACATAGTATCATGGTCTATCAAAGTAAAAGCACTGTATGAAAATATAATAAAATCAGAGGGGTGCTACATTACATTTTTGTGAACTCGATGTGAACACCTCTTTTCTGATTTGGAGTGCATCATCATCCTAGATGTAGTTTGCATTGACTTTGCATTAGGTTTTGCATTAGTTAATTGGCATCTAAGGTTTTTAGATCTTGCATTAGTGAAAGTGCATATAGGTTGCATTATTGCATCTTGCAGCATTGAATTTCATTTGAAAACTACATTTTCACTCAACCCAGACATCATCCTAATCAAAAAACACAACATTCACATAGAATTTTTTGAAAATGATGCAAAAACCCTAATTTGGGAGTCATTCGCTAATCTAGGTGATTTAGTCCCACTACAGGATTTTTTTTATACTTTTTGGGTATTCTATGTTGAGCATATTTCAACATTTAAGCTCTTTAAAAACCTAAACTAGGACTCATATGCCCCTCTAGGAAAATTAGTCCCAGATCAACCCTAAAAATTCCTTTTACAACACTGAAAATCTTGTTTTTGCACTTTTGTTTGCTATCATTAGTTACTTGTTTCAATTGGCTAAGTTTTTGTTACATGCATTTCATTAGATCTAGCTTAATTTGGCTCATTTCATGCATTGCTTAATTTCAAATTTTCATTTTCGCATTGTTACATAGCATAATCAACCAATTATCATGTTTGAAATCTAAAAATTGCATTATCCTTTTGCATGTTTTATCTATCATTGTTGAATTTAAAATTTGTAGGAAAATCATTACATCATGTTTTCATTGCAAAAATCTATAGTTATCATCCTTCATGTTCTACTTTCAGATCTTGTTGAGTGTTGTAAGAAAGTTTTGTTAAGTGCATATGAATATGAGGTCCTTTCCCCTCTCTTTTTGTTTGTCATTTATCCCTCTCCTAGTATCCCTTCTAAGAGTGAGGTTAGTCTAGTGAGAGAATCCTTGGGTAATTATAACAATCACATTTTTTTTCTCCTGATATCTCTCCTACTTGTGAAGAAGATATTGTAGCGTTAGAAGAACTAATCAATGAGAGTTTTGAGAACCCGAGTTTTTTCTCTCCTCTTACTTCTCCTATTAGGAAAGACATTACTAAACAAGAGGACATAGTGATAACTAATTCATGATGATAACATAAGACAAAAAGAGACCATTGAAACCAACCTACATTCATCTCCCAACATCTGCTCTTGTGATAATGATGAGGATATGTTGGTGTTAGATAAGAAAACCTTTAAGATCTATGACAACCCTCTTTACGTTTCTTCCCCTACCTATCCTATTTTGGAAGATATTATGGGACAAAGGAATGAAACTATGGGCCATCATGACAATCACATTTGTTCTTCTCCTATTATCTTTCCTATTTGTGAAAAAGATATTCTTATTTTAGAAAACATAATGGATGAAAATCATGAGAATCTTATGTGTCTCTTCCCCTAGGGAAAACATTATTGAACAAGAAAACACCATCATTAATAATCAAGAAAATCCAACCATTGGTAACTCCCTTACTTGCGATGAAGTCATTTTAGAAGAACCAATCTTTGAATGTCATGAACATTTAGTTTTTAGTTCTCCTAAAAAGTCTCCTCCTAGGGAGGATATCATAGTGCAAGAAAATGTGAAAATTGACATGTCTTTCAAAAACTAAAGCTTCCTTAGATGAAGATGATGAAGTGACATTAGACTCCTCTTCACTAAGAGATCATGAAAATAAAGACAAGTTTGTTGAGGTCATGATGACACAAATTGGATCTCCTTTACTTAGCAAGCCTCCTAAGTCACCTCCCATTAGTGAATCACATAAGAAAATAAGAGGTTTCTTGAAATCTATGATGCAATCTAATAGTAACAATGTTTTGCAACAACCGAGTTATGAATTAGTTGCTCAAACATGTGGGAAACCACAAATCAATCCCACTCCATTAAATTTTCCTCAACATTATTTTCCTAGTGTTGAAGTCCTTAAAAAGACTCCCACTAATATATCTATATGGAAACTCATTCAACTGTCACCTACATACAAGTGTCTATTTCAAGAAATATTTCAAATAAAGCAAGAAGAAATCCAATATTATATGAAATTAAATAATGTAACACCCTCCTTTGATTTTACGCAAGTCACGCAGTTAGAAATCACATTCCCTAAACATGAATTACCCTTGCTTGAGATTCAAAACACAAATGAATCCTTGATGATAAAGGTTCAATCATTAATGAAACTATAGTTATGAACACTCTCATAGACAATGGAGTAGGTCTTAATGTTTTTAGCATTGACCTCCTAGAAAAAATTGGCATGTACAAGAGGTTTATTCAACTTAATGATGTTCACATTTGTGGTTTTGATAATGTCAACAGGCAACCACTAGGAATGATCACATTACCTATTGAGGTCAAACCTATAATATTGCCTACCCCTATCCATATCATACTAGGACCCCTTTCATACAATCTTCTCCAAGGGATACCATGGATTCATGCTATATGAAAGGAGTCCCCTCTACTCTTCACCGTACAATGAAATTTGAATACAACAACAAGATATATACAATTGAACCAGATGGAAGAAGCTACAACATTCTTAACTCCCCTAATACTTTCATTCCAAGATCAAAAGTTGAACCTATACAAGTTGATGTTAATCCTTCACCTACAACAAAACTCTTTAGTGATAATTGGGGGTTGGTAGATTTCATGCCTCATTTCAATAAAGAATCCATAATCTCACCCTCAAAATCCAAAGAGTCATATAAAAATGATTCATTTTTAGATACAAGTTCTAATGATGATTGGGGTTTTACACCTTCCTTTATAGGAGAGTGAAAAATCTCACAATCTAAATCAAAACAACCTTGTGTTTCATTTTCTCAACTTGGTTCTACAACATTACCCCATGGTGGTGATGGGGGCTATGTAACTCCCATCCCTCATGAGGGGGTGATGCATAACTTTAAAAAGGATTTGTGTTCCCATGAAGAAGCCAATCCTTCTCATAAACATAAACCCGCTTCATTTGAATTGAAATATTGTTATGGTATTGGATAGAATATCCCTCCTACACATGGATACAATGAACATACAATGCAAACCTACATACCATACTCTTTCACGAAAAATCTACGTTTACCACCCTTATCTCAATTTTCATCTAAAGCTTTATCATTTAGTGTGTGTATGACATCTTGCACAAATAAAGGAGCATATTCTATTATTGATCAAGAGAGTATCTTGTTGAGACTCCTCCAAGATCATTTGATATCTCTCCCTCCAATAACATGAAAGAAATTTTACTAGAAGAATTCATTTTGCACATATCATAGAGTTTGTGGTCATTCTACTAATGAATGTAAGGCTTTAAGAAACAAAATTCAACATCTTAGGGACTGTAGTGCTCTCCCTTGTGTTGAAGAACCTAGTTCCTCTAATTAAAACTCATTTTCATCCTATTCGACTCATCCTTGTCCTGCACTAAGTGGGAGAAAGGGTTTAGGTAGCCTTGTCCTTGTATGTCACTTGTTATCTCATTTGGCTAGTTGACCACCTTTCATGAACATATAAGAGAAATCTTGGGATGTGGATGGCATGCCTTAAGTTGATGTGCATGTGACATTACATCAACATTTATATTTCATTGTGTGATTTTTTTTCTTCTTGCAATGTGTCCTCTTCTTGGTGGTCTCATTGGGTTTGATTTCTTCCGAGAGTGTGATATTTCTTTGACTTGTCCTCTCTTGGAGACATTAGGCACAATGTTACCTAAGAAGAGACCTTACATGAACCAAGAAAAATCCCTTTGAACGTACCTTACATTATTTTTCATTTACAACATTGGTTATATGGCCACCTTGCATAACACACTTTCCATGCATGTGTAGCCATCTTTTTTGTTCATGAGTTCCAAGCATACAAAGCTTTTCTTGCCTCATGAAGCTCGAAGTTCATTATTGCATGGCACCTTATCAAAGTTATCAGGAGGTATAACTTTGGTATGGTTTGATGCGAAGTTGAACAAAGGCATGAATTTCCCTTAGCCACGCGTGTGTGTGTGAGCACATACTAGCTAGGTGTGTATGTGTTTCACCTTCTTGGATTACTCACCCGATGGAAAGCCTGAAGTTTTGTTGCCTCAAAGTGAGCATGCATTTTCAAAAAAAGAGCCTAGATCTCATCCACATTGTGTTGGAAAGATGGTCGAGGCTTGATCCACCTCTTTTTATTTTGTTTTAATTTCTTCCTTATGTCATTGACATTGCATGTTTGTGTATCTGGATATTGCATATCATACATCTTGTGTGTTCCCTTTTGTGCTTATGTTGGTTCGATGCAATATCTTGGATCCTGGGGGGCTTGGCCACATTATTTGATCTTTTTCATCCTTTTTCTTCCTCATTGGTACACTTGGAACCCTCTTGAATTTCTACTTTAGTGTGAGTTTGAAGCAATTTCATCCTCTCACTAAAGTGGGGGCTAAATGTAACAACATAAAAAAAATGCCTTTTCCTTGCTTAATTTGGGAATAAGTAATGATAAATTAGACTTAATATTTCCTTGATCTAGTGTTGTAATGTGTTTTACACATCCACGTTAGGTCTTAGGCCCTTTTTAAGCTAGATAAACCTAACTTTGCCTTGATTTAATGTTGTAAAGTATATTTATTTACACCTTCACATTAAATTTAGGAGGCTTGTAAACTAAATGGACCTAATCTAGTGTTTTAATGTGTTGTACACATTCACACTAGATTTAGGGCCCTTTTAAGCTAAATAGATCCAATTTTGTCTTAATTTAATGTTGCAAAGTGTATTTATTTACACTTTCACATTGATTTTGGGCCCTCTTTCATTTATGACCTTTATATCATCATTAATAGCCCCCTAAGACCCTATATTATGCATTTTGAGGCATATTCCAACCAAAATCCCAACAAGATCAACAAATAGACTTAATTTATCATCTCCCTCACACTTTCTCTCTCCAAAAAGTCCCAATGGGACCCATACACCACCTTCGGTGTATGAGTCCCATTTGGCTCCTTTTTGAGTTTTGAGTGGGAAATCAGGGTTTTAAATTCAAATTTCTTGAATGTTGACCTATGGGATCTAATAAATGGTATATTAGATGGATTTCCTATATAAATGAGGTCTCAAATCATTATTTCATTAAGCCTTCATAATATCAAGCCTAACACTCAATAGATAACCATTCCAAGACTTTACAAGGTAATCAAGAGAGCATTCAAGATCATTTCTAAGGCATTCACAAAAAAATTCTTCATCATTTGTTGCAGCAATTCAAGATCCATCATCATGTCAAGGATATCAAGCATCAAGCATGTTATTGAGCTAGTATTGTGATGTTGCATTCAAGATCCAAGGTCAAGCATTGTTCTACACTTATCTCAAGATATAGATCTACATCCTTCATGGCCATTTCATATTAGATTGTAGATTTACTTGAGACATCATTCAAGGTATCATTTTTCATGTTTCATGTTTCACGTCTCATGTCCTTATTTCATTATCTTACCATTTTGTTTAATTACCTAAAAGGGGTTTGACCTAGGAAAGCCCCTATCCTCTAACAAACAAGTCTTTCTCCTCTTTGATGTGTGATTATAGATCTAGGTGTTTTGGAGCTTGAAGATCCCTTGAATATTAGGCTACAAGCTTGTAGAAATTTATTGGAGTTGTCCTCTCATTTGCAATGATGTTATCTTCACAAAAAAAATTATCTACAAGTTTGAAATCAAGGTTTCAGATCCAGAAATAAAGTGTGGCAGAAAGAGAAGAGATTGGAGAGAAAAATTAGATCTTAATCCTCAAAAAAACCACATTGGGACTAATATGCCACCTTGGGTGTATGATTCCTAGTATAGCCAATTTTCAGGGTTTCTAGAGACTCAGAATCAACACTATCTGATTCCAATTTTGGTGCAAAAAATCCAATCTGGGACAAAATCACCCAGAATGGCGTATGAGTCCTAGTCACCATTAAAATTAAAAAAATTCAGCATTTTAGGTCCTCATTCAATCCTTTGCATGTTTCCAGGTGCACACTTTGATTTTGCAGTTTTCTGTTATGATTTATATGCATTTCTAGGTCATTCATTCAAGTTCCATGCATCACTAGGTTCAAACATTAGATCTTGCATTTCATTAGTCATTCCCAGCCCTAGCTTGGTGGTGAACCCCTCTTATAATCATAAATCAAACCCTAGGATACTTTATTGCAAGATCTCTTTCTCCCTCTCTACATTCAGATTGAGATCTCTAAGGTGTCCTTGAGTTACAACAAGTGTGAAATAGGAACCGTACCCTTGTTCTATATTCTTCAAAGGTGGGGTGTACTATTTTTGTTGTTACAGAAAGCAAAATCAAATCCCTACCTGAACATAAAATGGAGAGTACCATTTTCTTGGGGTGCACGTACCTCTTTTACCTAAGGATAAATGTTTTTAAATCTAAATATTCCTTTGAGGTTATTTGAAATCAGTACTTTCAATTGTATACTATGAACGATACCATATTCCTTAAAGTGTGTTAAAAAATATAGCATGTTTTCACACCTTCTATTTCTTATAATACATTAATAACTATACATATCTCCATCTACATTTCATAACTATAGATATATCTTGTCTATATTTCAAATGACAATAACATTTGACAATTGTGTGTTGGGTAAGAGAAATTGTAGGTTTCAAAACATGTCATGTGTTGTAACTAGAATTTGATGTAGTTTCCAAAAAACATGGTGCTTTGAATCCTCATCTAATGATAAGTGAATTGTATTTTCCCAGTACTGGTAATGATGATATTGTTTCTATTTGAATTGCATACCTGGATATACATGGATGATAACCATAGGATAGGACATTGTTGTGAGCAACAACTTAAAACATGAAGTGATTTATTACATAGTATGTATTGTGAAGATTATCCCATAATATAAAGTGCAAGTTAAAAAAGAGAGCATGTTTCGAAAGGTCTTATTTGTTATAGTAAACCCAAAATTATACATATGTCTATGTACATATGAAATAAAAAAATTTGACAACTATGTTTTGGGTATGAGAAATTGCAAGTTTTAAAACATGGCATGTTTTCTAATTTGCATCTGACACAATGTCCAAAATAGACAATTCTTTGATTCCTCAACCAAAGGGAAGTTTTGTATTTTCCAAATACTATAAATAGTGGTGTTTTTGCTATTTGAATTGCAGACTTGGATATACAAAGATGATAATGACAGGGGTTGGCATCATTGTGGAAAACTTAAAAAACATATTATATTTTGCACAATGTGTACTATGAAGTTTTCCCCATTATATAAAGTGTAGGTTAACAAAGAGAACATGTTTGGAAAGGTCCTATTTGTTGTAATAAATCCATAACTATACATATAGGCATGGGCTATTCTCCCTACCAAAATGCATGTATTAGACATGATAATATTATTACCCATTGTCCCATATGATGGAATGAAGACGAGATAAGATGAGATGAGCATGATGGATGGACATTTAGCCCCATGTCATTATTGACTATAATTACATGGCTTGTCTTGGCGGGCCCTTCAACTAGCATTTTATATCATGTTATGTATGTTATCATACGTATGTTGTGACGCATTTAACATATGTAATTGTAGGGAGAATATTCACATCCATACATGTCTATGTAAAAATAAAATAACAATTGCATTTGAAAATTGTGTGTTTGGTATGATAAATTTTATAAGTTTCAAAATATGGTGTGTTTTGTAACCTACATTTGATAGGGTTTCAAAAACACACAATTTTTTGAATCCTCATCTAATGAGAAGTGTATTGTATTTTCCTAGTACTATCAATAACGATATTATTGTTAGTTGAATTGTAGACCTGGATATACAAAAATGATAACCACAAGGGTTGGCATTGTTGTGAACAACATCTTAAACACAAAGTGTGTTTTGCATAGTGTGTATTGTGAAGGTTTCCCCATTATATAGAGTGCAAGTTTAAAAACACATGTTTAGAAAGCTCCTATTTCTTATAAGACATCCATAACTATAGGTATGTCTTATCTACATTTCAAATGACAACATTTAAAAATTGTGTTGGGTATGAGAAATTGCAAGTTTCAAAACATGGCATGTTTAGTAACTAGCATTTGACAAGGTTCCTAAAACACGTGATGCTTTGATTCCTCAACCAAGAAGTGTATTGTATTTTCCCAATACTAGAAATAATGGTGTTTTTGCTATTTGAATTGTAGACCTAGACATATACAAATCATAATCACAAGGGTTGTTGTCGTTATGAACCATGCCTTAAAACATGCAATGTGTTTTGCATAATGTGTATTTTGAAGGTTAGCCCATTATATAGAGTGCAAGATAATAAAGAGAACATGTTTGGAAAGATCCTATTTGTTATAATAAATCCATAACTATATATCTCTTGTCTACAATTCAAAAAACAACAATTGACAACTATGTGTTGGGTATGAGAAATTCTAGGTTTCAAACATTTAATGTTTTGTAAATTGCATTTGACAAGGTTTCCAAAACACATTGGTTGTAATTCATTTTCATAATTTTTCAAATTTGTGATACTTATGTTTACTCCATTCTCTTTGTGGGTCATATGAAGATTTAAAATATATTATTGATGGATGGGATTATTCTCCATACAAAAATGCATGTCAAAGGCATCATAACATATAAAAAGGCATGATAACATACACAACATGATAGAAAATGATAGTCATAAGGCCTGCTAGCATAGGGGGTTCAAATGACGAATTGGCTGAAGGGATGGAATTTTTCTTCGATATACACAGGGTGAAGCCACAATTTAGTGGTTTACAATTCAAGTGAGGAAGGAAAAATCACAAAAAATGACCCCATGGCAAAAAACTTGATTTTAGGGGTTCGTACGAACCTACTGGTTCAAGCGAACCCCTGGAGGTTCGCTTGAACCCCTGGAGGTTCGCTCAAACCCCTAGGGGTTCGTTCAAACCCCCTTACCCCTCATCCTCCTCCTGAGAAACAAAACAAATCTAAATTTTTACGCTTTAGAACTCAAGTTGAGGATGAAAATGGAGAAGTCTTCACAAACCCAATCAAAATCAAGTAGTCCTCAGAATGAGCTATCCAATGAATATAATTTTAATATGTTTTGGTTTTATTATGTATTCATTTTTTTAGTTTTATTAAACATAGGTTTTTAACCGAAAATGAAGGTCTCTATTCTGCACATGTGGAAAAATAGTATATTACCAAAAAAAAAATTGAAAAATATGAGTGCACCAGATATTGAAGTCCTTGATCCATCAAAAAAAAAATGAATTTCAATACATACAAAAAAAGTTAAGCATTAAATACGGTTGCACTATGTCTGAATTGTAATTGGTTTGACTTTGAAACTTGATTAAAGAAAAAATATTCAATAAAAAAATATCTAACCAAGTGGAAGCACTAGATATCAGAGTTACAAATCTAAATTTGAAAGAATTAGAATTTTATACTTCATGGAAAAAAAGTTATGCGTTATACGGGGTCCGCCACTTTTTAAAAATGTTGTTTTATGAAAAAAACTAGTTTTTGTGGGAGATGGAAAAAGAAGTGCAATCTGATTCCAAAAATTTTTAAAAATATATTTTTATAATCTATAGACAAAATGCAACGAGACTCTAGTTTTCCATCATCTTCAAATTCCTCACATTTTAGCCGCTATAGGTGCCTGAATGTGAAGATTTAGTTAAAAAATAAATCAATGTTGAGTTTGACCAAAAATTGTAAACCTCTATTGTTAGATCACCCCAAAGATGATAACCATAGGGTTGGCATCATTTTCAACTATGGCTTGAAAGAGTGTGTACTGTGAAGGTTGCCCCATTATATATAGTGCAGGATAACAAAGACAACATCTTTGGAATGGTCCTAATTTTTATAATACATCTAAAACAATATGTATGTCTTGCTACATTTCAAATAACAACATTATTTGAAAATTATGTGTTGGGTATGAGAAACTATAGGTTTCAAAATATATCTTGTTTTGTAACCTTCATTTGATAGGGTTTCCAAAACACATTGGTTGTAATTCATTTTCAAGGTTTTTCAAATTTGCAATACATATGTTCACCCCATTCTCTTTGTGGGCCATATGAAGATTTAGCACATATTATTGATGCCATGGTTACACTTGTTGGAAATATGAAAAATAACCAACTTGAAGCTATTGAAATGACCAAAAATGGGATAGGTGCTTTCATATGGTTTAGAACATAGAGCACACCCACTTTCCAATTATTTCATTCAAGGATAACCCTAGAGATCTTAATCCAATGAAGAAAGGGGAAAGAGATCTAACAATAGGGTTGTCCTAGGGGTTGATTGTAAACTAATGAGGGGTTCAACACCAAGTTAAGACTTGGAAAGAAAAATCAAATGTAAGATGTAATGCTTAACCCTAACATGATGCAATCTTTCATTAAATGACCTATAAATGCATGAAAATCATAACAAAAAGCTACAAGATGAAATGTGTGCACCTAGAAACTTGAAGAAGGCAAGAATGAGATCTGAAATGCTGAAAAAACTAAAATTTTGACCTATTGGGACTCATACACCAACCTGGGCGTATCATTCCCAGATCAAGGTTTCTGCATAAGAACATGTTTTTGGAAAAGGGTATCTAAATCTAAAAATATCTCAAAAAATGCCTATGGTGGGAGTCATATGCCACTTCTAGCATATTAGTCTCTTTCTTCTTTTTTAGGAATTCAAAGTTTATATCTGCACTTCAACACCTACACTTTTCTCCCATATTGACTTCTGAATCCAAATTTATGAAAAGACCTACCAAATAAAATATAAACTTGATTTGCTTATTGGGGGTTTTGCCTTGGTTGAACCCTTATTTTGGTATTTAAACCTCAATAGAAATAATGAAACATGCATGTAAATAGGAATGTAAACCATAACCTTAAGTGTGTCTAGGATTAGGAAATCTAAAATGCAGTGCAACCCTATTCTAATGTTCAAGAATAAGATGCATGAATGACATATGAAGATGAATGACTCACTTTGACATATCTCTAATCACCCAAATGAGACCTAGTAATGCTTTTACCTTCCTTAGGTTGAATGTAGAGTGATAATGGAGGATGGAATCACTTAGGAAACGAGTCATTAGGCTTGGCTTGATGGCTAGTTGCATCTCCCCAACCTAGAATCCATCATCATTCACAATAGAAAACCATGACCAACCCTTGACAATGCTAGATCTTGAATGAAAGTGAGCTTGAAGACCTGCAAAAACACTTTAATGTTGCTCCAAGACTTTTTTTTATTGCTTTTGAATCTTGAAAGCTCTTTTGAAAGAATGCTTGAAGACTCTTGAATGCTAATATCTTGAAATTGCTCTTGAAAATGTTTGCTTAGGTTGAAAAATGACTTAGGATCTTGCTTATATAGGCATTAACACCTAATTTACCATTATTCAGATCTCAAAAGCTGACATCAACCAAAAATTTGAATTAAAACGATGATTTTTTGGCTCAAACCCTAAAAAAGCCCCAAATGGGACTCATACGCTAGCCCTGGCATATGGGTCCCACTTAGGGGGACTCATACGCCTAAGGTGGCATATGAGTCCCACCCTATATTTTTGAGGTGGGTTTTTGGAATTTTTGATGTTTTTGATGATTTTGTCAAGTTGTTAGCTGAAATAAGCCTTGAGATCCAAAATAATGGGTCTTAGTGGCCTATTAATGATGATTTAAAGGGTAATTAATGCAAGGGTATTATAATAAGTCCAGATTAAATGATAAATTGCCCTATCTCTAAGAAGGGGGTACAATTTATGTCATTACAACTATGCATACTTCAATGGATCAACCAAGAAGAATACCATCCACATAAACAAGAAATAGTGTAATATGAGCAAGAAGAGAACTTGATCAAATGATGATGTATGATAAATTGATCAAGAATGATTTAAAAATGTAGAAGATCCTTCCTTACATAGGAAAGGAGAGGTAGTCGGATAACCACCTTAGTTGCAATCATTAAATTCCTAATGCATATTTATAAATGCATGAGAGAAATTATTAAATGCCTAGATAACTAAAAGTAAACTTATTAATGATGTGAATAGGTCCCCACTAATATCTAGTTAGGAAATAAGCCCATTCACACTAACACCCCCCATAAGTGCAACTTGGGAATCTAGTTATGATGAAAATGTTGTAGTATGATGCAATATGATGGGTCCCAACTACTAATAAATGTTAGGTACCCATGTACAATTGAAAATGTAATCTCTTACAAATAGAGAAAAGGAGAAAACCTCATGGTACAAAATTCCTCTCCAACAAAGAGATATAATGCAAAATCTAATGCTAATCATGTACAAGTAATTGAAGTGATGTATGGAGGTCTCAACATCAATACCCCCAAGAGTTACATCCATCACAAGAATACAATAATCAATAGCCCCCCATAAGAGGGAAATAAAGAGACTATGTAGCCCCCCCACAGTGTATAATCACCTGTAAAAATGGTAAGTGTCTGAAAACAAAACATGATCCAATGTTGACAAACAACTTGTCTTCCTTTTGGAAGAAACAAAACCAAATATAAATGTAGGGATGCTTCCCATTTCGAATAGGAATTGAAGGAAAGATGAATGTGTATGATGATGATGATGTCTCTAAAAAATGCTCATGTGTCTCCTTACCCAAGGAAGATGAAGATGACACAATAAAATCAAGTACATTCCCAAACAATGAAGAAGGTGACAAATGAGGACTATGCAGAAAGTGATGCTAAACAAGATCCAAAGATAGCAATACGGTGACCCCTCCATTGAAGGAATAGATGGAGACTAGATTTCCCCCCCCTGAATGAAGTATCCTCAAAACCACTAAGAGAATTTTGAAGCCAAAAGAGTCCAGTAATGACAAACCACATGTCTCCCTCTAGGAAGAAGCAAATCCAATGGTAGATGCTAAAGAAAATCCAACTCCATAATGAAACGGAAGGGAAGAAGCCTCATATATGAAATCTCTAAGAAGGAATAAATTGCCTCCAAGGTGGTCTCACCAAGATCAGGATCCCCAATCAAGGTTGAAATAATGGAATGTGGAGACTCAAGATAACCTTCCAAAAGATAATCTACATAGAGGAGAGATATCCCCTCAAGAATTTCCTCCAAACCTATAGAAGTAGTCAAGTCTGCAATACTTGAAACAAAGCCATCTTGTGATCCCAAGTCTAGAAAATTGAATATGTCTTGATGAATAGGAATGATGGAAGCCTCAATCAATGACTCTGGATAATGAATCACTGAATGTGAAGATACATCAATTGTATATGATGGAGAAGAAGCATTTGTAGAACCCTTGATATCCTCATATTAAGATTCAAGGCATTCCAAATTTGTAATATCTTGCATAAAAATATCATCATAGGGTATCCTATCTAAAGAATGAAGAGGTAGATGGAATTCTAAATCATGATCATTAGGGAATGGTGGACTATGAGGATCTCCAAATAGCTCCCAAATCTTATCCCAAAGAATATGAGGACAATCACAAAGATAAATACACTTCAAAATATCATCATCAACATGCATTGCATCATTATACCTTTGACAACTCCAAGAAATTTTTTGGATACCTTTATTAGGAGGGGGAACTAAACCATGCAAATGTGGTAACAATTGAAGTGATTGAAGATGGTTTATGATGCAATATCTCCATTTTCTATAGTTTCCCCTTCCCAACATAATCAGTGAAGGATGAAATTAAAACCCCATAATAAAATATGAATGATCTCCAAGATTACAAAGACATTGACCCCCAATATCAAATAGAAACTCCCAAATATGATGTGGTAGTGAAAATAAAGCCTCCAATGAAAGAAAAACCTTATCCAAATAGTAGTGTGTCCAAGATATCAAGAAAATGCCACAAATTACAAAAACTTGATAGAATATACTTGGAGTTAAATATGAAAAAAGTGGATGGACATAATGAGAGAACTTTGAATCACCTTTGCATTGTTGCTGGAATCTCCAAAATTTGATACAATGCTGAAAAGATGAGCTTGGGATTCCAAAAGGAAGCACTAAGTTCAAATAGCTATAATGCGTACCCACAACAAAATCTAGCAAAATATTTTAAACGACTGTGAAGTACACGAAACCAACTTTTTGGTGATATCTTGTTTGTGAAAATTTGATATTCTGGTGAAAAGTTATGCTCTAATGAAAAATACTACTCTATTAAGGGGTGTAGGCTAAATAGGTGAAAAAAAAGCACCCAAGGCAAAAAATAGCCCCCTTCATGCTAGTCGGTGGTCATTGATGTAACTAGGGGCTCAACAACAAAAACCACCCATGAAAACCTTAGGTGGGAACCAAAGACAAAGTTGGCGAGGAAGAAAAAGTCAATGAACCAGAATAATAGTATGTCATGGACAAAGAACTCGGCTTGTGATGATTGGAGAATGTCGGTGTAAACTCCAATGGCAAGCAAGGACAAGCTATTAATATCCCTCAAGTGGGCCAACAACAATAAATACTTGCCTGAAAATTAATAAATGCTCACCACAGTCTAAACACAGACTTAAATATTGCCAATCAACAATTTAAATCTAAATATCAACATCCAGTAAAAATTCACCAGCATATATATATATAAATGAAAAAAACTGATATAAATATTTATCCTGACAATAAATTTTAATACTTTCGGCTTAATATTTAAATTAAATGCCCACAAATAAAATATTTAAGTCGACTTTAAAAAAAGGATTTCAACCTTATATTAATATGTCCACAATTAAATATTTTTTGCCAAACTATAGAGAAGTTTGGAAAAACTATATGAGCCCAATATGGATTTGTTTTTTAACCTGCAATATTGATTGATGATGTCGTCTAGAGGAAGATTTTTATTTTTGGCAACAAAGGGGGAAGGAAAATTTTTCCTTTACAATTGTATGTTTTGGACCCTCTTCCCATTGATATACCTACAAAAAACCTCTTATAGCCTCTAGATTAATGAAGTCAAATTTCAACAAATGGGTAGGCGATCCTTAGGTTTTCAGACCTTTTGAACACAACAGCAGGGTCAGATATGACCCAAAGTGCCTTAGTAAGCAATTGTCTCCTAGATGAGAACAACTAGTCCTTCAAGAAAACCCTTCAACCTATGATAGTCTCCTTAGCTCAACTTCTCAATATGAGATGGATCTCCTATGGCCTAAGCTCTGATACCATGTTGGAAATATGAACAATAACCCACTTGAAACTATGCACACTTCAATGGATCAACCAAGAAGAATACCATCCACATGAACAAGAAAGTAGTGCAGTATGAGCAAGAAGAGAACTTGATCAAATGATGATCTATGATGAATTGATCTAGAATGATTTACAAATGTACAAGAGCCTTCCTTATATAGGAAAAGAGAGAGGTAGTTGGATAACCACCTTAGTTACAATCATTAAATGCCTAATGCATAATTATAATTGCATGAGAGTTCAATTATTAGATGCCTAGATAACTAAAAGTAAATAATAAGACATGGCCCCATTATAACTAACTTCTAGAAATGACAAATAGAAAAATTAACTCCTAAGTAAATTTATTAATGATGTGAATAGGTCCTCACTAATATCTAGTTAGGAAATAACCCCATTCACACTAACAAAACTATGGTTGGGTATTGAGATATTGCACTTTCTAAAACACAACATGTTTTGCAACATGCATTTCACAAGTTACCAAAAAAATCATGCTTTGTAACCTGTACTATACAAAAGTGTTATGTGTTCCTATTAACAACAACAATTATGTGTTTTCTATTTGAATTACACACCTACATATACACAATTAAAAACCCATGGTTTGGGTACCTTGTGAATTGCACATTAAAAAACATGGTGTGGCTACTTAGGAGAATAAGTTAATTTGTAGCCATCTATTCTCACATTTATCACATTTCTTCTCTACATATGCAAAGGGACTTAGGAAAACTATGAATTATAGTTTAGAAAGGGATTTCAAAAGATGAATTATTCACATTTTATTGCAAAGCACGAAACCCTACTTTACCAATTGTAGCCTTAAATATACTATGTTACATTTTTATATTGCGTTCCATAATACCCAAAATATGGGGTCAACATATAATTAGAAAATATGGGAAAACTACAATCAATAGTTAATTAATGCAGTAGTCATAAATTTTTTACAATCAATACTTAATTAATATAGTTTATTACAGAAAGAAAAACCCCAACTTATTGTTTCCAATAGTGTGTTATAAATATTCATATCCCCTACACATAGTTGGTGTGAACATAAAATTCACAAAATTTAAAAACCAAAAACATAAAACACAAAAAATCTATGGAACTTTATACTTGGTATGACACCAACTGTTCTCCTTACAAAACCACATACCTGGGGAAATGAAATCATGTTTAACAACAAACTTTGAAACCCCGCTAAATATAAATTAAAACCTTTTTTCACAACCAGCTCTACATTCACTTCTTCACAGTTTGTAAGTAGAATGAAAAAATGACAAACATTCGTGGCACATTGATGCAAGCAAGGCGGTTAAAACTCTCTTCCCAACTCAAAATCACTAATCCCAATCAAAAAACAACTCTTTATGACACAAAACCCTCAACTTGACTCAAACACCCTCTTTAAGGCTTGTAACCCTCAAAACCCAATCAATGAAGATTTCTTTTAGAGATGGTCATACAATGGCCTATCAAACACCACAAAGGTTCACCACAAAATCCTAAAAAACATATCACAAGATCCAATAGGGTTTCTTTGACTCAACATCAAGAACCAATAAACTATCATGCTTCTAGGCTACTCAATTAGCCCTATTTTCCAAAGGAACTACCTCTTAAACACTTGAAAAACACCCAAAATCATTGGAAAGTCTTAAATTGTGACTCAAAACAACAGAATCTCACACCAATTTGTAGATTCAGACCTTCTAGTGTGCTACACCATGAAACCCTCCTTTCTCTTACAAAACACAAGGCTTTATTCAAAGTCTTGACTCTAGAGCTTATCAAGCTCTAAAATTGCATCCAAAATGTTCAATTGGGTCTGTATAGACACACAAATCGATTACATCGACCAAACCTTCAATATTTCTTGAAAACCCTATCATTACACCTTCATTTCACAAGGAAAAATGCATTGCTCTGCCCCAGGGCACCACCCATTTGCTTAAAAATTATCCCCTCGGCCTTCAAAACCTTAAAAAAATATAATCCTACATATAATAGGTCAATCCACTGAGCAAAAAATAAAAAATAGTAGGTGGATTGACTAGTTGATGATTAAACTTCTATCAAAACCCTTGATTCTTTGTAACAAGGTAGTTTCAGGAAACTAGAGAAAGCTCCCACCAAATCCAAATTTAGACTCACAAAATAGAACCAAATGAAAGGAGATTCATGTATTTACAAAACACCAAAGAATTCAGACCATTTTCAAAGCATGTACGGGACCGTATAGTATCAACAAAGTGCAATTTACCAATAAATATGTAGAAAATGTTGTATATTGGATGAGATTTTGTAACACAAAACTTCAACAAAAACTTTTGTTTGAGCCTTTGGAGGATTTAAATACATTTTTAAATCAGTTTCTCATTGCCCAACTCCTATAACCACTTTTTGAATTCCAAGACTCTTCATATTCCCTAAGAGTTGCAATTTGACAATTTTTGTTTTTGACACCATTTACAACTTTGTTTTTGCAACTTTTACATATTTTGACACCTAAGACACAAAACCCATCCAATTACATATTTAATGGTCTTTTTAAACCTTATTTAACATAAGTTCACTTAAAACATCCCCATACTAACCACTTAAGAACCATTCCTAATGACTCATTTATAAAAGAAAATTGGTCTTATTGACCTTATTTAGAAAAAACCATATCAAAACCTAGAGCTTATTTGGTATCATCTTAAATTGAAAAAAATTGTTTAATGGTGCTTCTGCACCATACACCCCAACATGGAACTTTTTCAAGTCCCTTGGAAAGATTTAAGTAGTATGTCTTCCTTTGTATTCTTCATTGCTATGTCCTTCACGCCTACCTTTAACAGGTTCATCTTTCCTTAATGTATCATCATCCTTGTTATTATTGTCTTTGTCTGCTCTTGAAACTTACTTCACTCTATCATATAGTGCTATGGGGTGTTGTTCATTTTCTCCATCATCAAAAACTGATGTCCTTTCTTCTTTTACATCTATACCCAAGCTCTCACCAACTACCACCACTTTCCCCTATTCTTCATGTACAATTTCCTGCACAGTACCCTTCCTCTCATCATTGTTTTCTCTGACAGCCTTACAAAAGTCTACACCAATGCATTTAGTGGTCTTTGTCAAACCTTCACATACCTAATTCACTATCCTATCAACATCAAAAACCTTTGTCCTCTTGTTCATTGTCTTACCATTCTCACAAACATCATTAGGTTGCCTTCTCACATGTTCCATTACTACATGGCACATGACTGTCCCTATCAATATGCCTTCACTTTTTCCTTACACTTCACAGGTCTACTCTTGACTGTCTAGCTTGAGACACCATTCCATCTTTTCTTTTCCACACAAAAGCATTCCTCTTCATCTTTGTCTACACATTACCTTTATCCTTCCTATTCACTATCCTCATAGTATCAGACTTGGACATGGCTACAAATATCATGCTCTCACCTTCCTCATTGCTCACATATTCCTTTTTTTGCATTTTAAACCAATGGAGTTAGAACAAATGTCTTCACATCCTTTTCAATGTGATATGTGCTTTGTCTTCCATGATAAATTACAGACCTGTCAAATTGCCAGGGTCTCCCAAGCAAAACATGGTAAAAACTCATAGGTAGAATGTCACAAACAACTTTATCTTTGTATGGACCAATTTGAGACTGAACAGTGCCTTGTTCACTCACCAAAATGTTTTTTTTTTCATTAACCCAAGACACTTTATATGGTTTTTGTTTAGGTACCTTCTCCAAATGCAAATTTTCAACCATATAACTATATACCATATTGTTAGTGCATCCAGAATCAACAATCACTTTACATACCTTATTTTTGCATCTACAAGCAGTCTTGAACAAGGATTTTCTTTGAATTTTCTCTCTTTCCATGGATGTCTTCAAGGTTTGTCTCTTCATTATCAACATCTCACCAACTTCTACAGTATCCTGAAGAGTATTGGAACTTGAGCTTTTAGCCTCATCTTCATAAGCAATTTGGGCTCTTCTATCAGATTTCCTTTCTCCTCCACTTGATGTATTTCCAATATTCTCTGGACACTTGAAGAAAGGGTGACCAAACTCACCACACTTATAACATCTTCCTGAAAACTCATTGAAATCTCTCCTTTTCCTAAAGCTTGTTCTTCCACCTCTCCATCCTCCTCTTGATTCAGGTGCTTGTTCTTTACTCTTAACAGCATCTTCAAGATCTTCTTTGGTCTATCTTGGTGTTGAAGATGTACCTCTACCCCTAGAAGTATTTCCTCTTCCTCTTGTTGCCTTCTCTTGTCTCCTCTTGAGTTTTTCCCCTGCTCTAATTTCCATTTGAAAATATTGCTCAATTGTTTTCGATGCCAACAAACTAATTTCATCTTGAATGTTATATCTTAGGCCATTAAGATATCTAGGTACTCTATCATCCTCATCCTCCTCATGCTTTGTTCTTATACTTAGCCTATAGAATTATTTAGTATATGTTTGCACATATTGTTCTTTTTTCCTAACATTTTGTAATCTTTGAAGTAATTGAACATTATAATCACAAGGAAGGAACTTACCTTTCAGTTTTTCCTTCATTCTCTCCCATGAAGTGATCTTGTTCTTTCCTTTTCTCTCCCTTTCATCTTGCACAAAGTTCCACCACAACAAATCATGTCCTTTCAATTTAGTTTTGGCCTTCTTTACTTTGTGTTCTTCGATCAATCTCCTCACTGTCAAAATAGTTCTCCAAAGCCCTATCCAACCAAGAGCTCTTCTCCATCTAGTTTTCTCCCATACATAGGCACATCCATTTTTCTATGTCCATATTTCTTCAGATCCTTCAAAAGCTTCATTATCCTCACATCATCTAGATCCATCTCTTCTTCTTCACTAGAGGTCTCTTCCTCTTCATTATCACTCATCCATATCCATTCCAGTTTTTGATTTCAATGCAACCATATCTCTTATCAAGGCTTCTATTTATTTAGCCTACTCATCCATCTTTCTTGCAACTATGCTTCCTCTAGGAGGCATCTTGACAATATTGCCTCTTCACCTTCCAACCTACAAAATCCAACCAAATCACCAACAAGGGATCTATTAACTGTCCTATAATACCACCTGATGCAAGCAAGGTGGTTAAAACTCTCTTCCCAACTCAAAATGACCAATCCCAATCAGAAAACATTATAACACAAAACCCTCAACTTGACTCAAACACCCTCTTTAAGGCTTGTAGCCCTCAAAACCCAATCAATGAAGATATCTTTTAGAGACGGTCATACAATGGCCTATCAAACACTACAAAGGTTCTCCATAGACTCCTAAACAACATATCACACGTTCCAATAGGGCTTCTTTGACTCAACATCAAGAACCAATAAACTGTCATGCTTTTGGCTGCTCAATTAGCCCTATTTTCCAAAGGAACTACCTCTTAAACATTTGATAAACACCCAAACTCATTGGACAGTCTTAAATTGTGAATCAAAACAATAGAATCTCACAGCAATTTGCAAATTCAGACCTTCTAGTGTGCTACACCATGAAACCCTCCTTTCTCTTACAACTTGGTTTATTCAAAGTCTTGACTCCTGGGCTTCTCAAGCTCTAAAATTGCATCCAACATATTCAATTGGGTCTATACAGACTCACAAATCCATTACATCAACCAAACCTTCAACATTTTTTGAAAAGCCTATCATCACACCTTCATTTCACAAGGAAACATGCATTGCTCTGCCCTAGGGCACCACCCATTTACTTACAGCTTATCCCCTCTACCTTCAAAACCTTAAAAAAATCTAATCCTACATATAAAAGGTCAATCCCCCAAGCAATAGATCAAAAAAAGTAGGTGGATTGACTAGTTCATGATTAAACTTCTATCAAACCCTTGATTTTGTGTACCAGGGCAGTTTCAAGAAACTAGAGAAATATCCCACCAAATCCAAAGTTAGACTCACAAAATAGAACCAAATGAAAGGAGATTCATGTATTTACAAAACACCAAATAATTCAGACCATTTGAAGCTTGTACGAGACCATATAGTATCAACAAAGTGCAATTTACCAGTAAATATGTAGAAAATGTTGTATATTGGATGATAATTTGTAACACAAAACTTCAGAAAAATCCCTTGTTCAAGCCTTTGGAGGCTTTAAATACATTTTTAGATCAGTTTCTAATTTCCCAACGCCTATAACTACTTTTTGAATTCCAAGACTTCATATTCCCTAGGAGTTGCAATTTGACAATTTTTGTTTTTGACACCATTTATAACTTTGTTTTTGTAACTTTTACATATTTTGACACCTAAGACACAAAAACCATCCAATTACATATTTAATGGTCTTGTTAGACCTCATTTAACATAAATTGACTCAAAACATCCCCATACTAACCACTTAAGAACCATTCTGAAGGACTCATTTACAAAAGAAAATTGGTTTAATATTGACCTTATTTAGACAAAACCATATCAAAACCTAGAGCCTACTTGGTATCATCTTAAATTGACAAAAAATGTTTAATGGTGCTCTTGCACCACACATATACATACCTACTAAATGATTGCTATCTCTCCCCCTTCTAAATGTTTGTAACAAGGCTAAACGTTCATCCATCAATCTTATCTCATCATCATACCGTCGTATAAGAGGATGGGACATAATGTTATCATGTCTATGACATACGTTTTGGAGATTAGTCCATGCCTAAGCCAAGGGAAACATGGTGATGCTTATTGCCGTGAAAATTAATTGGCATTTAACTTGTATGGGTCCAAATTTGGAATCTGTGTTTTGTGTCCTTTACAAATTATTCAGCAACATTGTATGAGACAGATAAGATTCTTATAGAATAATAAGACTTTCCACGTGATTCTTTAATTTATAGATTTAATTAGATACAAAGGTCTACCTGTTGATAAAATGATGCAAACAAATGAAGAATAATAAATGGAAATTAAATGGAATACAAAAATACAAAGAACACAAAGAATAAAAAAATTATAGTGGTTCATCTTATAGACTATGTCCACTCTCAAAGCGGGAGAAACTCCTTTTTATTTACTCTCTATTTTTTACAGAGTACCTCAGACAACAATAGCTGAAAACCTCATAATAATCCTCTATACATCCAAAAATACAACTTTCTATAGAAGTCGTTCGAGGAAAAGAATCTTCAAGAACGCAAGACCAAGAGGCATGAAAGAAAATGGTTTGGTAAAGAAAACGTTGGGCTTCATATTCCCAAAAATCTCCCACTTGAATTTCAACGATTGTTGCTATATACTGGAAATTTCCCTACTTCGATCTTAGAGCTAGAGCTTGGCAATAACGAGAGAAGCTCTACAAAACTCAAATTTCTCTCGAGGCACAACCTTCGTCAATGCATCTGCTAGATTGAATTTGGTGTCAATTTTCTCCACCTATAGCTTATCCTCATTAAGAACATGGCAAATAAAATGATATCGTAGTTCTATGTGGTTGGTCCTATTATGAAAAATGGAATTATTGGCCAAGTGAATAGCATTGTTGCTATCACAAAACAAGATGAAAGCTAATTGCTTACACCACAATTCCCACAATAGCCATTTTAACCATATCATCTCCTTTGCTCCTTCAGTTAGAGCAATGTATTTTTCCTCTGTAGATTAGAGTGCAACCACCTGTTGCAACCGTGAAACCCAATTGATTGCTGCCCCAACAAAGGTAGACACATAACCCATCGTAGACCTCCTTTTATCCAAATCTCTAGCCATATTCAAATCCACATAGCCTCGTAGCTGAGTGTCCTTACCTCCAAAGGATAAAACAAGATCTAAGGTACCTTTCAAGTACCATAAAATCCACTGAACCACCTACCAATGAGTTTTTCCTGGATTACTCACAAATCTACTCACAACTCCCATTGCATGAGCAATATCTGGACGAGTACAAACCATGACATACATGAGACTCCCAACTACTGATGAATACAAAAATCCCTTCATATGTTCTTCCTCTTCTTGAGTTCTAGTGACACATAGTTGAAGATAAATCGATAGTGATCAACCAATGGAGTACCAATAGATTTTTCATTCTTCATATTAAACCTATCCAAAATTTTGGCAATATATATTTCTTGAGATAATCTAATTTCTCTCTTATTTCTATCCTTAATTATTGTCATCCCAAGAATCCTCTTCGCTGCCCCTAAATCTTTCGTGGCAAAGCTTTGAGCTAAATGTTGCTTCAATTCACTAACAATCTTCACACTAGTGCCAACAACTAACATATCATCAACATAAAGAAATTTTTTTACAAACTCAATATTCGCAAACTTCTTATAGTAAACACACGGGTCTGATTCACAATGAGTAAAATGTTGCTAAGTCATAAAGCTATCAAATTTAAGATACCACTTTCATGGGGCTTGCTTGAACCCATACAAACTCCGCTTCAATCTGCAATATAAATCCTCCTGACCCTGTTGTGCAAAATCTTCAGGTTGCTCCATATACAACTCCTCTTCAATATTCCCATGAAGAAACGTTGTTTTGATGTCAAGTTGTTCAAGCTCAAGGTTTGAAAAAGCCTCCATGCCCAAAACAACTCGAATTGTTGTCATTTTAACATCTGGTGAGAAAATTTCATTAAAATCAATCCCCTTTTTCTCATAAAATCCTTTCACAACCAATCTAGCCCTGTATCATTTGCTACCTCCATCTTCTTCTTTCAGCCAATACACCCATTTATTCTTGAGGGGTTTGTGATTTGACGGAAGAGTAACCAAATCCCATGTATCATTTGCCATCAAAGACTCCATTTCGTCCTGCATTGCCTCCATCCATTTTACTAAATTTGCATCTTTGAAAGCTTGTTTAAAAGTCATTTGCTCTGACTGATCAGAAAGCAAAAGCTCATAATCATCAAGTTTAGGCGGACGCCTCCTATTCTGGTTAGATCTTCTCAACCGAGGAGCATGTTCTTGCTGCAAATTGGTGTCTTCCAAATGCATTCTTTGTAACTAATGTTGAATATTTTCTATGTCTGATTGCAACTTATCTTGTTGCATACTTCCCTATTGGACATCCCCTAGTGTCTGCACTTTGCTTCCAACACTCTGATCTTTATCCTTTGTTATGGATTGATATTGTTGTGCATAGATAGTAGAATGTTGCATAATGACTATAGAAGGTTGTGCAATGACAAGGGCTAACTGTAGAAGAGTTGGGCATCCCAATTCAACCTGGGATGAAGTCATTGTCTGCCAGGTAGGTTGAAATAGCTATGTATCACTATTAGGAGGTGGGTTATGAACTAATGAAGGTTGTGCATAGGAAGAGGAAGGTTGCATGGCAATATGCAATGGCAGTGATGAACATAGACCAGGATGTGAGGGAAAGTCAGAGGGTTGTATATTAGATGGAGGTTGGGCACTAAGAGAGGGGACACCAAGTCTAGATGGTAGCACAAAATGTCCAAAAGGAAATGCTTGTAAAGGCTACATATTAACATTTCCCAATGGAAATGAAACTGTGGAAGGTTGCATATTAACATTTACAAGCAGCGAGGTGAAAATATTTGGGGGTTGTGTAACAATTGTTGATGGCTAAAAAGTAACACTCAGAATGATGTTGTTTGTCTTTTGTATATTATTGCCATTATCAAACATATCTACTGGGATAAATTCATTTGAAGTGCATAGTTTTTGAAAACTTGGGAAATTTTTTTCATTAACAACATCCTGACTATAGGTAACTTTTCTTGCAATGGGATCCCAAAGATGAAATCCAAACTAATCCTCACCATAGCCAAGAAAGATACATCTCTTAGATTTAGGATTGATTTTTGTTAGCTGCTCCTTCGGAATATGCTCAAAGGCTTCACAACCAAACACACACACAAATGATGATAAGAAATTCTTTTCTTGAGCCATCTCTCCTTCAGGATATCAAAATCCAATCGAGATGAAGGAGCTGTATTGATTAAATACACCACAATATTACAAGCCTCTGCCCAAAACTCTTTCCCTAATCTAGAATTTGATAGCATACATCAAGCTCTCTCAAGAATCATTCTATTCAACCGCTTAGCTACACCATTTTCCTAAGGGGTGAAGAGAACTACCTTAATTCTGAGAATGCCATTATCTGCACAAAAAGTGTCAAACTTCGAAGAACAAAACTCTCCACCATTATCGTCATGAAGTTGACCCGACTTTGCTTGCCATAAAGGCAATGCTCACATAACTCCAAATCAATTGATTTTAGGCCTGGAAGTTTATCCCTTTGAAGCATGACTTCAAGTCCCCTTTGGCTCATATGTCTAAGTCTCTTATGCCAAAGCTTCGAACCACTATCCACAACCACCATTGCAACTCCCACTTCATCATTGCACTCTAAAACATAAGGATTACCCAATTTCTTTCCCTTTGCAAGCACCATAACACCCTTTGTTACTTTCCAAGTATCTAAAGAAAATTTAAATTACACCCTTGAGCAATAAGTTGGCTTACTAATATTAAATTGTGTTTCAACATAGGAACATGTCTCACATCTTTCAAAATCCATTTATTTTCATTTTTCAAATGCAACATCACATCACCCTTTCCTATGATTTCACATTCTTTATTATCACCAAGATAAACTCTACTGAACTAACCTTCTTGGTAATTTGTGAAAACACCTCAGCAAGGAGAAGCATGGGAAGAGGCATTGGAATCAAGCACCCACAAATCTGCACTCATGTCACTTGCTGATAAAACCAAAACACCATCATCTACAGTATTTACTTCATTCTTGCTTACCTTGTCTTGTGCCTTTTTATAACTCCAACAATTCTTTTTAGTGTGACCTAATTCACCACAAAAACCAACAAGCACCATTTCTGCCTTGGACTTCGATCTTGGAGCAAATTTGGACTTCCTTCTGTTATTATTTTTGCCTCTTTCTTGAATCCTTCCCCTATTGTCAGTGCTTACAACACTTAAGGCATCACTGGATGAAGGCTCTTGATTTTTCCTCCTCATGTCTTCATTGAGAAGTGTGGCTACAACATCATCAAATTTTAATTTACTTTTGGCAACCACGGAAGTGCTATCTGCCATCACCACTCCTTCCGAGTTATTCGATAAAGAACATGGCAACAAGATTGCCTTAATTTCATCATCTAAATTGATACCCACTGAAATCAATTGGGTGACCAAAGTATTGAATTCATTGAAGTGATTGGACATGATCCCACCTTCTCTTATTTTCAAATTATATAACTTCATAATAGAAACCATATTTGATGTTGATGTCATCTCGTACATTGAAGAAAGTTTATCCCATAGCTCTTGCATGGTCTTCTCAGCTGAAACATTGAGTAGCACGTTATTGGACATCAAAAGAAAAATAGTTTCCCTTGATTTCTTATTCAATTTCTCCCACTCTTCGTCTCATAGAGAATCTTTCCCTTTGGATTTCCCTAGCAGTGCGTTAAGAGACCCTGCTTAATTAGCAGCGATTCCTTTTGTACCTTCCACAATCTAAAGTTCTGCCCCACGAGCTTCTCAATCTTTCATTTATCTACGTCGTTCATAGCTCTGGGAATTCTTCATCAATTTCCAAAAAACACCGCTTCAGCACTGAGCTTCTCCACCAGGCTCTAATACCAATTGTTGATAAAAGAGTGCAAACAAATGAAAAATAATAAGCAGAAATTAAATACAATATAAAAATACAAAGAACACAAAGAACACAAAATCTATAATGGTTCGTCTTATAAACCACGTCCACTCTCAAAGCAAACTCCACTCCTTTTCTATTTACTCTGTTTTTTACGCAGTACATCAGACAACAATAGCCGAAAACCTCATAATAATCCTCTATACATCCAAAAATACAACTTTCTCTGGAAGTCATTCAAGGAAAAGAATCTTCGAGAACGGAAGACCAAGAAGCACGAAAGAAAATAGTTTGGTAAAGAAAACGTTGGGCTTCATATTCCCAACACTACCTGTTTTTATCCACACTTTTTCCACGATGAAGTTATGTCCACACATAATGAGGATGGGACTGGCCATCAGGAACACGCTGTCTATGACTCCTTCAAATGATAACTAGCAATGTTCGATCGTCCCGTTGAAAAATCATATTTGCCTTAAGCCTAGACTATTTTTTCCCAGGCTTGATGGACCAAAGTGGGTATATCTCCCGAGGAATGAACAGCAGGCTGTACGAAGCAGCCAAATCAGGGAAAGAACAAGTGCTTAGTGAGATTGGGGAGCTGCAAGGCGTTGCGAATGAGGTAACGCCAGGGGGGAACACGGTGTTGCATATTGCCGCCTATCATGGCTCTCTGCATTTTGTACAAGAGCTGGTTCGACTCTCAAAGGCCAACCCAGAGGATGGGATGACATTTTTAAAAGCTAAAAATATGGAGGGAAACACAGCGTTGCACGAAGCGGCATTGGGAGTAAAGGAGGAAGTTGTGAATGCTTTACTGCAGGAGTGCCCAGATTTGGTGAATGAGATCAACGTAGCAGGTGAAACGGCTCTGTTTAAAGCTTCTGAGGGAGGTCATGTCAAGATCGTCGAAATATTGTGTCCTCTGACTTCTATGGAGTACAACAAGAGATTTGATGGTCAAACACCTTTACATCTTGCAGTCTTTAAACTAAGAAAAGGTATGTGTTCTTTAATTTTTGGTTGATCTAATTTTCAAAAGAACAGTAACAGATCTGAGGTTTTCATGAAAATGGAAAAAAATTGCAAACTTAAGGTGATCCACAAACAATGGAAATGTTCCACTTTTCTTTTAGTAGTTTGGTTTGTATATTTTTGGAAATAAAATATATAATATAATAATAATAATATTATTTTATAGTCCACGATACCCGGCAATCTGTTTTTGGGTCTACAGACGGCCTACAGCAATATGGGACTCCTCGTACTCCCAATATTGAGGGAGGCACCTAACTCGTGCTCCACAATACGAGGTGTACATACCTTACCCCCTGCAGGATTTGAACTTGTGACCTCTCTTTCAAGAGTACAAGTTCTCCACCATTAGGCCAACTCATTTGAACTTGTGATCTCTCTTTCAAGAGTAAGATCTTTAATAGTTGAAGTGATTTTTTTTTTTAATATATGGATAAAAAAGTAAGGTTTTTGAAAAGGCTTTAATTTTTATATACAAGAACAATGATAAAATGATGAAACATGTGAAGAAAAAATAACAAAGATCAATCAGGGTAAGGTTGTGAAACAACACCACAATCAAAATTTCTGAAAACAATTTAGATCATACCACCTTAGGACTATAAAATGTTTTGGGAAGTATTGAACGGCTCCTTCTGATGGCTCCTTGAGCTGATTTTTTTTTTCTAGCTGATCTTTCTTTTAATTGGCACTCTTGAATCAGAAATATATAGCAAGAATGCCTCACTCCTGATTCCAATATCCTATTTTTTTCTATGCGGTTTGAGCAACCTACATGTTTCTTTCAAAGGTCTAAACGAATAATCTTGGATTTTCCTAGACCCTGACTTTCTTCAAATTTCCTCTCCTTAAACTCCCACCTTTGGTGTTGTTTCTAGGAGGGACTTGTTTATGTCATGAATTTTAGTTGCAGAGGGGCTGCCCAATTAGTCACTGATGGCTCAAGAGGATGATTGAGGCATCTATGGCAAACCACTAGAGAATCCTTATAGACTATTTGCTACTACACCTAATCATCCAGCTTAGAAGATGAGGTAAGTAAAGAAGCGGGCTTCTTATCCACCTCCACAAAAATACAAAATTTGGAAAATAAGAAATGTTGCCTGGATTTCGTAACCACATCCACGGCCAAAAATGGTCTGAAAGAGTTAACGATACCCTTCCAGACCTCCTCTTCCCGTGTTCCAATAACGGCTGAGAAAGTTGAACGCTTGATTGATTCTTTCTCTAAATCAAAGCCCTAAACTATTTTTTAAAGAATGACCTAGACTTGCTAAAAACCATGCTCCAATCAAAAGGGTCTGGACACAGTTTTCATGGTTAAAAAAACATCTTTTGACATAGCTGTAATCTCCAAATGACCCCTAAGTTTCTATTTTTGCTGAGGCCACTTCCTAAACACATTTATATTTAACCTAATCCAAAGAATTTTTGAAACTTACCTAACTACAGTTAAAACAGGGATACAGAGTAAAAAACACTTATCAACTGCCGACACAACAAGAGACAACAGGCTGAGGAGTGGCTGGGTCTCTGACAGCTTCAGCTCTTGAAACATTTGCTACCCCAGAGACCAGACCAACCTCCCTGAACAATTTCAAAACGAACTTTTAAAAGTTTTTTAATTAAATGGATCCTTAATTATTGCAGGCTATTTTCTTTATAAAAAACTTATTAATTAAATAATTGTGCAACTTTGAAACGAAAGAAAATAGTAAATGGATTATCTGGTTAATTTCTGATCACATTTTATTACTTATTAAAAATATGTCAATTTAAGGAACATGCAGCTTGTATTTAAGGAAAAAATACTATGAAGTTATAAACAATTGTCATAGGCCATTATGTAATTGCTGACGTCTGCATGTCTTTTTTAAATAGTTGTAGCAGTTTATTTGTTGGGGATAAGGAAAAAATAATAATTATGAATATATAAAATCCTATGGACTGTTTTTTCTATTAACTTGTACATCAGGAAGACATGTGAATTTTTTACTGCTCTTGAATCTCTACATATGATTAGTTTTATACCTGAAAAAGTCTGATAAAGCTATACCAGTAATCTAGTTTTAGCTGCTTACTTCATTTTAAAACTTTGATTTATATGGGCTTTAATTGAAAATCAGGTCTATATTAAACTACCGTAAATTACAACAATTTATATATCGCCTTCATACTGTTAAGCACAAGTAGAAACTCTGCTCTGAATTTCATTTCTATTTATTTGGTTGTGCAGATGTAATTGAGAAGCTTTTAGACGAACGACCTGAACTTGCCACAGAAGTAGATATTTTCAACCGAACTCCGTTGCATATGGCTGCGATAAGACGAAGCGACTGGAGGAAAATTCGCCTAATTGGAGAGATGCTTATGAGTAAAGATAGGTTTTCTTGTTACAAAGTGGACCAGAATAAGCAGTCTGCACTTCACGTTGCAGTCAAAGAGGGGAATTTAATTTTAGTGGACGCGATAATACGGCACAGCCGCGACTGTCTAGAAATGGTAGACAGCGATGGTAGAAATGCTTTGCATCTAGCCGTGAATAATGCAGCTCGAATATTTGGGAGAGTTGGAGGAATGGGCCTGAAATGTATAATATTCTCATATTCCTTCATCTAGTATTAGAGATAGTTTGATTGAAAGGATGTGATGTGCAAGTAGGATGAGCAAGAGGAAAGGTTAAGAGGAATTTTAGCAATCATCAAATATTATAGAAAATTTTAAAAAAATAAGATGGTCAATTTTTTTAGGGACATTACAAACACGACAAACTAGCGTTCTTTTAATAAGAAAAAGTCATCTAAAACAAGATTTTTTGAGTTTAATGGATTTGGACTAACATGTTTTCAAGATGAGAGACTACAATTTGGTATTAGTATTAACATTCCAAATAGTTTTTACATGGATAATTGTTTCTTTACTAGAGATTCCTTTACTATGCCAACTCTTAGTAGAACAACCATGTAATAGGGAAAGAGGCTTATTGTTCTAATGAAGATTCCACGGTTGGATCTAAAATTAAAGAATTTTACTCTTTTCTTTTGAAAGATTCATTTTCTTTAATCAAGCCTTTCACAATCTCCCTTGTTGTATAAATGGTGTTAAATACATTCTCTTGAAGGCTTCAATAAAAACTTTCCAACGAAAATGTTAAGAATTAGGACATCATGGAGATAAAAAAATAAGCACAATGAACAATGCAAATATTGTATTTAGTCGAACCCAAATGTACAAATGAGGAAGCCTTATATAAATAGGCAAGGAAGAAGCAATCCACCTATCATGTGGATTGACAAGTGCCCCATGATGTGGCACAAATGAGTAGTCAAGTGTCCTGTAGGTGTCAACCTATGGATCACTAGGAATGTGCAAACCAACAACTTATTTGACCAAGTCATCAATCTTGGTGCCAAGTGTTGAGTGACCTTTGAGGTGAGATAGAAAGTCTTCCAACCTCAAAAGGAATGTGCATCACATTTACCAAACAACTTGGTAACCTCTAGAGGCTTAAAGGTTGCACATTCAGTTAAACAAGATATTGTCTAACCTCATCAACCTAAGTACACTTTTGTATAGTGAATAAATAAATTCTCTTACATCCCCCCTTAAGTGATACTTGGGGAGATCATAAAAGTGTAATAGATAAAAATGGGTCCTAACTATGAGGCCATGTTAGGCACCCATGTATAGAATGCATTCTCTCACAAATAGAGAAAAAGGAGAAAACCTAGTAGGAACAAAAGTCCTCTCCAAAAAAGAGAAAGAGAAGGATTTAAGACTTCTAAAGAGATGTCCCTTGATGATAGGAACATGATGATGAAGAACTCCTAAAGCATGCAGAAGTTGTAAACTTTTCCAAAAATGAACTGGTGTTTGCTAGAATTAACGAACCTCTAAGACCTGTAGATCAAAATAAGAGATACAAAATACTGTATGAATGAACATATGAACACTACTCAACCATGAATACACAAAGGTAATCAAACTCTATGAGGTTGAAAATACAAATAGTACACTATGATTAAGAGCACTAGAATCTCACAAAATATGATCCATTGTAATAATCCCCCATATGAGAGATCAAGATAGAAGGTCTACGAGACCCCCAAAAAAGAAGATTCTTCCACTGCTTCATTGAAAGAAGCATTAGCATAACACTATCATAATCCCCCCTTGATTCTAATAGATATAAGTAGACCAACCAAAATCGAGCATAAAAGTGTGCAAGGAATTTAGACCTAGATTTAGGTCCAAAAGATGTACAAGAAACTAAAAAGGGTGTGCATCAAGATACACATGCATGAAGCAAGAATCATGAGGATCCATTGTTGTGATGGAAAATCAAGGCAATGAACAACATGTGAGAATCACGAGGATCCATAACTATGATGGCTAATCAAGGATCTACACAACCCCTCATTACACTTTATAATTCAATGTAATTAAAAAATTCTCAAAATCCCTCCCTAAGGAACACACATTCAGTTTTGTGGCACTTTATATGAGTGCATTTACAAATTTATTTGTTGTTTTGAGTTCTTACAAGTTTTTGTCATGAAATGGATTAAGAAGACATCAGTCTTTCAAACCTCAATAAAATGACAAAAATAGAAAATGAAACCCCCGTTATTCAAAAAATGACACCCCATTTGCAAGTTATTGCAAAATGAAAAAACCTCAATTTTACAAATTATGATAAAATGTTAAAATATCCCCTTCGTACAACATTTGTCAACTATGGTAAAACATCGCCTCCCTTATAGAATTCAACTATTAATACAAAGTTAATAAGTAACAGTTAACAGAGGGACTAAAAATATGCCTATGATTAAGCAGTGTGGTGATTGATTGAGTCAATGATAACTAGTAGCCGTTGTAATTGCAAAGAGGAGACTTGAGTCGACCAAGTCAAAGGGACAATGGTGTCATGAGAAGTCGTTGTGGGCCTGGTAAGTTGCAGATGGCGTGAGAGTTGGAGTAACCCCTTCACATCTTGCACAAGACAATAGACAATGGAAATATAATAAAATCACCCCTCCAACATATATCTTTGAGAGATCGTAGCCTACAACATAGCTAAATTCCTACAACATAAAGTCACAGCCTGCTTGCAAATGTAAATGTTGCGCATAAGATACTTGGGTAGAGTTTGCAGATTTATATTGATGGAGATAAATGGCGGCTTGTTCTTTAATAAACTTCATGCCTACTTGCCTGAGTATGCCACACCAAACTTTGCTGTGCGATCACCAAATAGGGGATGTGTGGAGCCAAATGCATGGAGATGGGCGCATTTCCAAGTTGCTTCGGTTTGATTTTCACGACGGGTCGAGTCTCCTATGCGCCGCGGTTACAGATATCTGGGTTTGAAAATGAAAATCGTGCCACAACAGAGATATCGCGCCTCCACTTCCAACACAAAAGGGGTTAGATGCAACGTGGTCTCCCAATGCCAATTCCCGGCACCTCACAGACAAATCACCCCTCCTCTTTCATAAATTGTGCCACAGACCATGCATAGAGATGCAAACAAATAGGTAACTTCAATTTCTGTCACGCTACCTTGCTACTCAGATTTGAGCTGATGGACGTGTGTGCGAAATTATTAACATTCAGGACCTCCAATAGCTGCATAGCTCGTGAGATTAGTCCATCTGAATAGATGGTCAATCTCTTCTTGCTATGAGTAGATATGCAGGTCGACTCCAAACAACACCTCAAAATGCTTTTTAAAACACCTAACATCTTCCTATAATTATTGACACACAACAATAGAATCTAGCAAAATATAATTAATTTGTTCACTTTTGGCGTGAACTATCTCCCCCTATGCTCTATACCATATAAGAAATAGGAGATCATGGAGATAAAAAATAAGCACAATGAATAATCAAAATATGTATTTAGTAGATTTCAAATGTACAAATGAGTAAGCCTCACATATATAGGTAAAGAAGAGGAAATTCACCTATTATGTGGATTGACATGTGCCCCATGATGTGGCACAAATGAGTAGACAAGTGTTATATAGGTGTCAACCTTAGGATTGTGCTAAGAATGTGCAAACTAACAACCTATTTGACCAAGTCATCAACCTTAATGTCAAGTGTTGAGTGACCTTTGAGGTGAGATATGGAAAGTCTTCCAACCTTAAAAGGTATGTACATGAGGTTTACCAAACAACTTGGTTACCTCTAGAGGTTTAAAGGTTGCACATTCACTTAGACAAGATGTTGTCTAACCTCATCAACCTAAGTACACTTAAATATAGTGAATAGATAAATTATTCAATCTAACAAATGTCATGTGGGTGGAGACCTTTCAAATATTTTTCTTTTATGAAACAATTAATTGAATATTGTTTCTTATCAATACCTTATATGGCTCATTAACTTTTAGAGCTTTGACTATCCATTTTGTAGCAAAAGCTACACCCTATATTTTCAAATTCTTCAAGCCTAATCCACCTTTGTCT
This sequence comes from Sequoia sempervirens, assembly GCA_007258455.2. Lineage (NCBI taxonomy): Eukaryota > Viridiplantae > Streptophyta > Pinopsida > Cupressales > Cupressaceae > Sequoia > Sequoia sempervirens. The sequence goes on along the minus strand of VDFB02000003.1, from coordinate 264,865,467 downwards.
ATATCCAAGCAACATCATTCCCAACTTACAATATGTCTCTTTATTTTACCTCTAGTATATATTGTACAAAGTTTCAAACTATTTTTTGAATTTCAATTTGGTAGCTACCAAATAGCCAAATAAAAGAATAGCAAATATTCTATGAAGCATCTTTTGACAAACTCATAATCTTGTAGTCATAGATAAATATTGATTGTTTCATTTCAAGAAAAAAATATCAATTTTGAAAAGCATCCAATTATACAGGGGTTTAAGAGAAAAAGAAATCCCAACATACTTTACTTGCTTGGAAGGACCAACCCATTCCCAACTATATTTACCAAAGCAACTAAAACGTGGCATAGACCAACTTAGTAGAATGGATTTAATTTCAAAATAAGTACATACCCTAATGGAAAACACTATATATCAAGTCTACCCATTAAGTTATCAAAGTTTTCTTCTTCTAGTTTAGAGAAAACAATAATATCATCATAAAATTAGATATTCACTAATGTTTCTTTGTCTAGTAAGGATATTCCTTTAACCATATTCCCAACACATCTAGATCTTAAATATAATGAAGAGCATCAAAAGTGATTACAAATAGAGAAAGATTGAGTGGACATCCTTGTCTAATAGAGCCTTGTAACATTAAAAGTTCAATTAAGTATCGATTAATGTTTATTGAGTATAAGCATCAATAAACATAATTTTAACTGAATTATACTATAGACATTGAAAAAATGTCTTGGTCTGTGAGCGTCATTTTTCTTGGTCTTCATTTTTGCAAAATTAAATGATTTTAATTATTTAATTATCCTTGATCACATTCCTCTATTAATTAAATAATTTTTAAATATTTAATTAATTCATCTCTTGATCTTTATTCTACTACAATCAATTAAATAAAATTAATTGTATCACTAATCCCCTTTTCTTCAATAATTAAATAAATTATTATTTATTTATTTATTTATCTTTCACTATTCATTTATAGTCAAATAATTATTATTAATTGTTTGTATGTTCATTAATCTTTTAATTCTTCTATAGTCAAATAAATTTTAAATTATTTGACTATATTTTGACATTTCTCCTTCATTAAATAATTAAGCCAAATTAATTATTTAATTACATTTCTCTATTTATTCCCATTTAATTAAAATGGTTAAATAAATCATTTTAATTAAATGCCCATTTGCCTTTTCCTCAAATAAATAATTTAAATGAATTATTTATACTCCACTTGTCCAAAGATTCCTTTCTCATAAAATCTTCATTATTTCCCTCCACTATCTCATTTTTTAATCTTAGTTGTTGATTGACTCTGGCCTCTTCTCAATCTTGACCCTTCATTTCGTAACCTCCACTCCTTTGTGTTGCATTTCTTCGTATCCATCAATCTTGGAATCTTTTTAGAAGCTTAATCTTGACCGTTCATTCAAATGGTTGTCTATAAAAGAATCCTTCCTCCATTTTTGATTTAACAACCACGTATCTTTGACTTTCATGCTTATTGTTTTCAAGTATTTGCATACACAGTTCACGATCTAAGGGAAAACTTGCAAAGGTAGCTTGAGCAGAGACAAGAGAAGTGATTCAACTTCAATATGGGGAGTGCATTGTTTGTTTACTTTAATTTTGCTCCTTTATTTTGATTGTTCCTCTTGTTTAGATTGGATTTCTAGCTTAGATGGTGTTGTGGTTGTCACTAGAATCTATGCTGGTAGAAATTTTCCATCTTACATTGGTGAACTTAATGCAAAGGTACAATTTTTTGCAAGAAAAATCATGTTTCTTTTTTGTTTTACCGTGTAATAGGTTTGGATGATACAACTGCTAAGAAAAACAACACAATTGTTAGGCAAGAATCCAAGTTTGAAATAATGATGTATCTGTGACATGTAGTGGCGTATCTGAGGGCAGGTGGTTCAAATTTGAAATCACAACATAATTGATATAGAACAACGCATTATAGTGACGCAAGTGGTAGCCCAAACAACACAATCGCATGATAGATATAAATATATTTTTTTTAGTTTTCTTCAAATTTTCCTTTTTGGTTTTTGTTAGAATAGGGTTTTGGTGAACTAATCATCTCTTTTTAGCATGTGGTGTTTGATATAAGGAGGATTTCAAAATTGTTTCTTTAGAAACAAAAATTGAGCTTTTCATCATTTTGTTTAAGGATAATCAATTTTGCTTGCTTACAACAACTACAAATTGCATCAAATTCATAAGGTTAAAATGAACATGCATCTTTCATTCATAAGGGTTTAAAATGAACAACAAAATGCATATCTTCACTCATGAGTTTTAAAATAAACATACATCACACGTCATTAGATTAAAAAAAATTACCCAAGTGTTCATTTCATCATAAGCAAGGGTTAAAATTAACAAGTGTTTTCCATGTCTTATGGTTGGCATTGTGTTTTTGAATATGTATGCTCTTTTCTCATGCTACTTGGAAATCTTGAGAATCAAAAGCATTCCTTTGGAATTTTGTACAATCACCCAGATATTTTGATTTGGAATTAAAATGAGCCCCATGCAAGTGTGAGAAAAAGGCATTGTGTATGCTCTCTCCTTGCACTTCGTACGATTTGGGAGATCAAAAACAATGTACTTGTCTCACTTTTGTTTGCCTTTAGAGGGGCCTACCTAAGAGACACATCTGTATGGAGAACTCAAAGGAAACTCCAACCATTTTTTCACCGAGGATGGTATATAAATGGATAAGACTAAACTATCAAGTCCTCGTGGTATGTAGGCCTTAGTCGTATAGTGTCATTTAGAACAAGGTTCTATCATAAAACATATAAGAGCCCCTAGTAGGAGTGATTAAAGTCTTAAGTGGCTTGTTGGACACTTGCAAGGTGCCACACCCTCGGGTATTCACTAAGAACCCTTGTTTAGTGGCCAAAACCCCATTCACTTGTCGATGTAGGAATGATTGTTCTAAAGCTACCCTATGTCTTCACTATTCAAGTGTAGAGGTAGAAATTCCTCTTTGGGGAATGAGACTTGGTGTTCCCGAGAAGTGTGTACCATGTAAGGGGGAACTAGTGTCACCAAGTCTCTAGTTGTCCACCTTGTTTAAGTGGTTGGAGAAATCCAATTAGGGAGCCAGTGGGTGGTATCTTTTCTAAGCCTAGGTTGTGCATGTTGTCTATGAGTGTCTTTATTTACATTGGAATCAAACATTTTCACACTCAAAATCAGACCAAAACAAGTGTTTGTGACTATTTTATGTGTTTACGAAACTTCATCTCATAAAATCTCATCAAAATCAGTCAAAAGAACCCATTCAAAAACTAGGTTAAAACCATCAAATTGCAAAATCAATATTTTGTTAACCACAACTGATCAAAATAGGCTTGCAACTATAATTATGTGTTGCATTTGTTACCAGAAAATTGCAACTAAAAATTTGAACCACACCTACTTAACACAGTGTCGCAACTATTAAATTGAACTGCAACTGCTCATTAGAAACCCACAACTAGAATGGTGCATCTGACAAAAATAGTGCCACAATTTCCTGATTACCAAAAATTCACAAAATCCTTGTCCAAAACAAAATCAATTCATCATAATAATGACCCTAACTTCTAAACAGAGACTTGCATAGCATTACCAATCCAATCCATCACCTCCATTTAGGATTACATTGCATTCTAGGTTGTTTTCCTCATATTTTTTCCTTGCATAAATTAATCCTAGACCTTAGGTTGCACTTACCTTTCAGATTTCAAACATAGGAAGATTACAAATCCTTTGGATAGTCCATGGTTGCTTATCCAACTTTTCATTGACCTTCATCTTTTATTTTATCAACCTTTATCATTGTCATCTTGGTCAACACTTGAGTCTCAAACTTGTGTCCTAGTTTAGATCCACTTTGTCAAAACCATTATCTTGGTCATCACAAAGGTCAATGACATTTGGGTTAGCTATCTTGGACCTACAATAGCTTGGTTTTCATCCTTTTTCTTAAATCTTAAGGTCCATATCCTTAACTTATCATCTTGCAAGTCTCATTTAGCTTCACACCATCCTCTTTGACCATAGTATCACTATCATCTTATCACTCCTTAATCTTATATTTTACACTTTGCATCCTTATATCCTAAAAAATACAAAAACATAGCTTAATTTCATCTTAGCCTTAGTTGCACCTCTACCTTTGATCATTAACTTTGCATCATTTAATCTCCATATCATTATCCTTCATCATTAATTAGTCTACCTTTGGTATCCTTTACATCCATTAGTTTCATTTAGCTTCATGCTTTAGTCATCATTATCCTTGCATAATAACCTTGCATCCTTATAACCAAAAAATCCCAAAAACATAGTTTAGCTTCATTATCACCTTGCATTACCTTCCAAACTTGCAAGTATTACATGGTAGAAACAAGGTCACGAAATAAAAGATAGGACATCAATTCCTTAAATGATCCCTTTTGTAGTCCACATCATGATACCAACTTTGGATCAACTAGTCTGAGGATCTCCCACCAATATCTGATTAACAATGAGGACTAACAGATCTGATTGAATCACTGAAAGGATTCTGAGATTTTGACAGCTGATGAGATCTGACTGTTACACTCCATAGCCATGAGATGACTGATTTGATATCAGGCCCAACATTCATATCATTCTGTATCAATATTTACCTAAACCATCATTATTATCTCTAGTATCTCCACACTTGGAAAAAAGATTACTCATGTGACAACACAAGGACATAAATTCACGTTTGGAAGCCCATAAAATTCCATGGGTAAGACCACCACAAATCCTATTTTTCAAAACACAAACCAAGGTCCCACACCTATATTTCAACAAACAAACCAAGTTCCCACACCTTTACTTCACAATACAAACCAAGGTCCCACATGCCTACACCTCAAAACATGGATCAAGGTTCATCATTCCAATTTCAAAGCACACCCTCATCAAATCAAAATCAACCAAACAGATCTAGGAGAATTTACATTGTCCCACAAAGAATACGAAATCAAAACACCAACCAAGGGCCCACTCCTACATTGCAAGGACCTACATTATCAAACACTAATCAATGATCTACCCCATCATTCTCAAATACCAATTAAGGACCTACATATTCAAATCCAAATCAAGGACCCACGCCATCTTTCCAAAACACGAATCAAGGACCAACCTTTCAAATCCAAGGAACAAATCAAAGGCCTGCACCACAATTCCAAAATGCCATACCAAATACAAACATGACCTTTGGGACCAATATAAATTCCAATTTCCCTCCAAATCAAACCAACACCCATTTAGCATTTACACATCAATATCAACAAGGTAACCAAGGTCCCATGCCACAAAATTCCAATCCAAATATAAATCCAACATATGACCTCAACACCAATTCCCTAACACACAATCAAACCAACACGACACCATCTCTTGTTGATACCTTGATGCAACAAATACAAGCCATCCAACAAAAAATTACAAACATGCAATTGGGAACTAATAAGAAAACTTATTCCATGGAGGAATTATACCCCTATCCATTCAATATAAATATATACATGCCACCCTTTCCCCCTTAATTCACGACAAAAACTTTACCTAAGTACAAAGGGAAAGGGGATCTAGTGGAACACATATGAGAATTTAATACATGTATGGAAATCCCATATGATCCTACCTTTTTGATGAGATTATGTCCATGAAGTCTCATGGGGCCAGCCCTAGATTGGTTCACACACCTTCCTCCAGGGATTAGAACATGGGGTGAGTTGGTTGATAAATTCATTAATCACTTTTCCTTTAATATTAAAAGTGGTGTCACCCTCGCAACATTATGCACAACCAAACAAGAAGGGGAGTCACTTACCTCATTTTACCAAAGATGGAGAAGTCCAGCTCTAGCAAGGTCCCTTGTCACATTCCTGAGAAACAGTTAATCACCATGTTTGTAGATGTGGCAATGGAAAAAGTATCCCTTCTGATTTTCCCTTGATTGTTTAGGCCCTCCTTGTAAACTAGGCTTAATGGTGGCTTGAATTAGTGTTGTAATGTGTTTAACATGCTCACATTAGGTCTTGGGCCCTTGTGAGCTAATTAATTTAAATGGTACCTTGCTAAAGTGTTGTAAAGTGTTGTAACACACTTTCACAAGTTTCTAAGGTTTTATTAACTAACTAAACCTAATGAACCTCTTTTTAATCAAAATAAACCTTAATCTTGTCTTATTTGAAGTGTCGTAAAGTGTTGTAACACACATTCACACTTTTCCAAGGTTGTCATTAATATTTGGGATTTCTTATGCTTTAATTGGCCTTATTTTACATCCACAAGCCTTATTTAATGTATCTTTTCAAGGATAATCCTGACATAAATCATTATCCAATCATCGTTCAAGTGATTTCAACTTGTGTGGCCCAGATTTAGTGATATGGGACTCATATTCCACCTTGGGTGAATGAGTCCCACCTAGATTTTTGGGTCTGGAACTTGATTTCACACCTTTCTAAGCATTTTTAAAAATGGTCCCAAAAATTATGCTTGATGGAACTCATTCGCCACCTTGGTAAAATGAGTCTCGTGTGGCCCAAAATCAAACTTAATTCAAATTTTTGGTAGGATTTTATCCTCCTAGATCTGATGTTGGCTTGTAGTGTTCTAATTTCAGGAATTTTTGCATAATTGAGTATAAATGCAAGTTTCTTTCACTCATTTTAACCCCCCCAAATGAGTCCTATGTGGCCCAAAGTCAAAATTAATTCAAATTTTTGGAGGGATTTTATCCTCCTAGATCTTATGTTGGCTTGTAGTGTTGTAATTTTAGTAATTTTTTCATAATTGAGTATAAATGCAAGTTTCTTTCACTCATTTTAACCCCCCCAATCATTCAAGTATTCATCTTTATATCAAGTTTGAGTTCACAAGTGCATTCAAGTGTTTACAAGAGAATTCAAGGGAATATTATCAAGCATTTTAGAGCAGCATTCAAGCATCAAGCATCATATCAAGGAATTCATGCATCATGTTTGTTTTGGAGCTAACAATTGTGATGTAGGGTTTCATGATTCAAGCTAGCACTTCATTCAAGATCCATCCTATTTGAGCAAGATTCAAGATCTACATCCATTGGAGCCATCTCACACATGTTTGTAGCATATTATCGATAGGTTTTGGTGAGTTGCAACATCATATTTTGTTCATTTATCATTCTCCATTCCTATTTCATTTTATTTTAAGGTTTGATTACCAAAAGGGGGTTTGACCAAGGAAAACCCCTATCCACTAACCCAACAACATTTTTCCCTCTCTTTAGTGTGTTATTTGTAGGTTTAGATTGAAAATACATTGAAGAGTAAGATTGGTGAAAGTTGTCAAAGTTGTCATCAAGCCTTGGAGAACATTGGAGGGCAACTACAGGTTGATTTATAGATATTCGGATTTGGAAACCTGAAGAAGAAGATTGAGTAGACTGGGAAGAGCATATTTAGATCCTAAAGTTTTAGAAAACCATAACTAGACTTATTTTCCACTTCTGGTGAATGAGTCTCAGTTTTGGTCAAAAATCAAGCTTTTGTAGATTCAGATGCCCATTTTGCAAATTCTTTTTCTCGCATAGAAACCCAGATTCTAGACTGATTCACCTAGCTTGGAAAATGAGTCCCACTCAACATTAGAATCATAAATTCCAATGTTTCATAACTTCTTCCAGCCATCTCCATATTTTTACATCCTCACTCATCAACTGCTCCTCCTCCTCCTCCTCATTGTCCTCATGGCCATCATAGTCAGGATCTACATCCTAGTCATACTCCTCATCTATCACATCTATGAATATGTTTGCATTCCTAAAGCATGTCTCCTCAACCCTGTCATCCTCCTCATCTCCCTGATCTGGGAATGGCCTTGCATCACCTATCGGCTCATCCATTAGGAATACGGGAGTTGGTCATGATACTGCCCAACACTCCTCATAGGCATCTATGGTACTGACATCATCAACATCAAAGACTGAGGGCATATCATGATCCAAGTACTTAGGTCACTGTTGTAGATACCTAAATTTAATCACTTCCATATGATTAAATTTGTTGCGTTCACGCCTATCATATTAATATTAATTTATTAAATTAATATTACCCCCCGTGTCTCATACTGACAAAGTATTTAATTTAGTAATTAATACTTTGTCTTTTACTTTATTCCTCTCTAAATTAAATAAATACACTAATTTATTTAATTTAGTCACTTATCCTCCTTTTGATTTAAAAATCAATTTAAAATTCCTCACTTTCTCTCTCCTTGTCACATCCTCCAACATTTGCCACTTGCCTCTAACCTTATGTTAATTAGCCTAATCCAATATTTGCACAACCTTAACCAAAATCATTAACTATATTTAGCACCTCTTTTTGGTCAATTCTTCCATTTTTCCTTTTTAATGATAACCCTCTCTCCTATGTGAATTTTTAATTCACATTTATTTTCTCTAGACTCCCCTCCTTTAAATGTGAATTTTTAATTCACATTCCATTCTCCCAAGGCTTCTAGAACCTTGGACTTGTCACAATCTCCACATGTGACCAAGTCCCACCTTTTTGGAGCCCACCTTTTACCCTCTAGATTATCCTATGAATGTGAATTTTTAATTCACATTTATCTTCCCAACCACCTTTCCTTTTCCCATGTAGATTTTTGAGGAATTCTAAAATTCCTCAAAAGTCCCTTTCACTCCCACTTGGGGACAAGAAATCCCTTTTTGTGGAAATCCTCTCATCCCCCAAGGTGCATGTCCTTTTCCACCTCATGTACCTTTTTGACAACTCATCACCACCTCATATCCTCTTGTCCACTTCACCTCCACATGTCAAGATGTGAGGGCTTGTGGGTTCTCAACCCACCATAGCCCTTCATCTTGGCCTTGTTGGAGCAATCTTGACCCTTGAATTCTCTAGAGAATTCAAATTCTCCTATAAATACCCCCTCCTCAAGGGCATTTCCACAACACTTTTAGATTTGAGCACCCTTATGCTGTTATTTTGCATTCTCAACACTTTTCACTTCCATACCTACATGCTGTCCATTTTAATCCTCAAGCATTTGCAATCAACTAATCATCTTTGCTAGTCATCTTGCCTATAGAATCTTGCATTTTAGTCATTCAATCTACCATCTAAGGAGCACACAAGCTATTCAAAGCGAAGGCTAATCAAGGAGCAACCAACAATAAGGAAGGTGATATTGTCCTATTTTGTTTATCTATTTCCTTTCTTATTCTAACTCTCTTTTGGCTAATCTTGAGGTGTCCTTGGTGTTTTGTCTTTTACGTTTCTTAGTTAGATTCGCACATTTAGAGTAGCATAAAATATCATATACATTTTGCATCGTACTTTGGGACCCACATATGGTCTTCATTTAATCTTTCTTTGAGTTAA